>QUSF01000008.1:10636263-10804915 GCA_003676055.1 Chloebia gouldiae | reverse complement strand
TAGGATAGAAATTAATCTTCCTTGAGTTATTCTAAACAGTCAACTGATAGGAGATTTCTTTGATCTCATTCAATTGAAATTGATTAATTCTGTTAATTACTCTGTTTGAACTGAGTTAGCAGGAATTTTCTGCGTGTTGCAGCATCCTTGATGGTTTGCCTTCTTGCATGCCAAACAAGAAAACTTGGTAAAGAATGTGAAAGCAGATGATGTCAACCTAGTGTTTGCTGACTTAGACTGATAATGGCTATCAGTGATAAATATCTGTAGAAATGATCAGATGTAATTTGTTTCTGTACTTTGACTTTTTGCTGAGACTGTCATTGTTTAAAGTACTTAAACAGTCCTTGGGGCAGGAACTCATGCATTCTTCTGCCAAGGAAATGCATAATCACTGAGGTAGGAATATTTTCTCTCTTTCTCCCTCTTTCTATTTCATACCTCATGAATCTTTAATTCTATAGGAAGAACTGGGATTCCATTAGAGTTCTTTAACACCTGCTGGACTATGAGATTTCATAAACCTAGGGTGTTCTCCCAGGTTTTATGCCATCTCCTTATTCCTGATGCCAGCTGGAAAGATTCAGATTAACATTTAATAGTGCAGGACTAATCTCCTACCTGGAATCTGTTTTTTTTTTTTTTTTTCTGGTTAGCAAATGGAATCTTATGAGCTAGAGGAGATATTTGAAGTGCTTGGGAATGTACAAATAGACTGACATACACTGAAGGATTTGCCACATACCAAGGACACGGCTGCTTCAGGTTTGTGAGCTATCCTGAAATCTGTCTGCTCTATCTTCCTTTCAGTCAAAAAGAAAATTAATTTATTGTGCTAAAATGTTGTTATTAAAAATTTATCAGTGAGTATTTCTGGAAAGAGATACGAGAAATTTAACAATAAAACATGTTGTAGGTACATCTTAGTCTAGCTAAGCTTCAAACTGGTTTGTCTTTCCCATGTAGCTAGTAGAGGCTTGAGCCAAAATAATTTCCAGAATACTTACCACAGCTCTCTGGTGCTGGGATGCAGTTCTCCTGCATCCTGCCTGATACAGGTTAGTCTCTGAGCTATAAAGATGCCTTTGGAGTGCCCTTCTGTGACACTGCAGCTCAGCTGGAAGTCAGCAGCTAATTGACTCTGAAGAAACCCTTTATGCAGTAGGAAGGCAAAACATCCTGACAAGCTCAGTACTTGCTCTGGGGGTAAACAGGTCATTTACCAGTAAAATTCTTTATGCTAATGGCAAGGGAGGTGAAACTTGCTAGCCACCCATGTGAGTGTACTGCTATTTATAAAACTCAGGTGCAAATCCTCTTGTGCTCAAACATGTAAGTGAGGGCAACAAATATAGCTCAGTAATATTTCCTAGAGATAGATAAAATCCCAGGGCAGTGCCCTGGAGTCCAGTAAAGTGCTAGGATCAGTAATCTCTGAGTGTGACTTGCTTGAACTGAGCTTACTTGAACACTGGAGTGATAGGCTCTCTCCAGGAAGGTTAAAGATGTGGATTTAAATGCCTTTGTGCAGCAGAAATGCCTTTATGTAGAAGAAATAGAGTCCTTTTTGCTTATCCTGAGAAAGGCTTGCAATCATTGCACTATTGTGTAAAATCTGGCTTTTCTTCTGTTTATGTTTTCAAAGAAAGCAGTAATCATATCTACTGTTTGCATAAAGTTTGTACTGCTAGCCTTCCAAACAAGCCAGGTGAAGGGCTATTTTCTGGATCAATTGGGCATAAGAATTGGGCATAATGCTGAGCAGCATGGTCAGAAGCATGTTTATGTCCAGAAACAGAAAGCTTGTTCAAGAACACCAGTGGTGAAATTGCAGCCACGCAGAAATTAAAATTAATTGCTTTTTTTTGGAGATCACTATTTTTCTTCTAGACACCTCTGTCCATGTCAGATGTTACATCTTTCACCTGCAAAATTATATAAAACCTCCCAAAGTAGCTGACAAAGAGGTAACTCCAGAACTGGAGGCAACACTTGCATGCCATGGAAGTACCATAATTAAGGAAGTTTGCCATGCTGAGGGGTCAGGGTTCCCAGTTGGAGTGTGCTGCTGGAAAGATCATACCTACCCTGCCTTCAGAAGCTGGAAATACTTTTTGGTTATGCTGCACAAGTGTTTGCATGCAGCAGCTGCCTCTGGATTCCCACACAGCTCCTTGTGTGGGGTTCTGCTGTGATGTACAGCAGATATATCCAAGATATCTGAAATCCATCACATCTAGGCTGCATGTATTTATGTGGATTTGCTAGCAGGATGAAGGACCTGCTCCATGTGCCCCTGTAAGTTAGGAATAAGGGATGGGGTTTTTCCCCCCCTCAAATCTACTTTACTAGTTATATTATTGTAATCAGAGCTGACTTTTCAAAATATTCTAGGCAATTTTTATGAGTTAGTAAAATCACCAGATCTTCTCTCTAAAATAAAGAAATTGCCAATAAGTCCCCAGGAGTCTGGTGCAAATACTCAGCCTGAGGCTTCTTTACTCATTGCTTTTGTTGTATGTCTTTCATTGAGATACTCTTACTGGATAAAGCCTTAGGTAAATTTTTCGAGTCATAATCCCCTTAATATCCGAAGTTGTAATGAGAGAGAACATGAAAAGCTAAGAAAGCAATAATTTCAGAAATTGGTTTCTTTATGGATTTTCTCTTAACTTTTTCCTGGCAATCATGCTCATTAATTTGGTATACTCCCCTTTTTAACACACAACACACACAAAATCACAGAAAGTTTACATAAATTGTTATAGGGGGTCACTTATGCTATATTTGTTGCCAATATAAATAATTTAGAAAAATAATTATTTTTATTGAAGAGTACCTTTTACACTGACATAATGATTTTTTATAATTTTACTCACCCTTTTTTGTGATGGGGCAATTAATCTTTTTGGGCAAATGATTGCAGAAATATTAATCTGCTGAGAATTTTAGAAATAGAACAGCTTTTATATCCAGGCTTCTAAAATGTAATGGAAATTTCATAATATTAATTTTAGCTGTTTTATGTGAAGGGATCATACAAAATAACTTTCTCACCAGGCACAGCCTTAAGTGCATCTGGTTCTATTTGGTGCCTGGGGTATTACATCTGGGGTATATTTATATTTGCTGTGCAAAGAGGAAAATATGGGCCAATCTTGCCCTGTATTTTCTACCTATATTTTCCTTGGAGGTGGAGTCCAGCTTTTAATGTTCCCTCTACCAAGAGAAAATAAAACTTAAAACTGTACAAGCCCATGGCTGAGTTTCCTTGAGTGCTTAACATCAGTGGCAGGACACACCAGAAAGACCTTTCTTTCAGCAAAAGTATAGATTAAAAGCCACTTCAAAGCTGAAGAGTTGAGTATGAGTAGCCTGTTCTCCTGCCAACACAGTCCATAACTGCCAGTCAAAGATTAAACCACCAAGCCCAGAATTTGAAGATCACACTTTAAAGAAAATAGAAGGAAGTGCCTTCAAGGATGGAAGTGCTGAGCAATGCCAATGCATGATGCATCTGAATGGCAGGAATTTATGTTTCTTGGTGCCCAAATACCTTATGGAAACTGGGCTCTGCTCACCCAGCTTTCTGCCTGCATGATGTCAGTGGCATCTTTGTCATAGCAGAAAGAACAAGCACTAGAACAATCTACTGAATTAAAAAAAAACCACAAAAAACTACTAAATGTTATCTTTCTTTAAAAAATTGGTAACATCCTTTCCAGACATATCTCTATGTAGCTGAACATAGAGTTTGCCAGAAAATAGTCTCTTGTGCATATTTGAAAATAATTCATAGATTTCATTACACTTTTATGGCTAAAGCCAGGTAGAGTAGAGTCTGGTGGTTTTAAAACATAGATGATACTTAATGTTCTCCTTTTTCATCACCTCATTTGTATTCTTTATTTCTGCTAGCAAGTTCTTTCATTAGCCCCGCCTGATACTTATTTAGTATTGCCAGGGCTATTTTCTCTTGTTTTCTCTTTGTCTGTTTTGTTTTGTTTCTTCCAAGTCTGATTTGTGGATTACTCAAAAAGAAAAGCACTAATGCTATTTTAGGTGATTTCCAGTGTCCTCTGTCTGTATTTCATTTTATTTTCAGATTGCTGTGTCATAGGTCTGTGTCACTAATTCCAAATTTCCCTAAAAGGTGGATATAGTACTTTACAAATATAAAAAGTCCTCAGCTCCTCAAGACATGGTTTAAAAGTAAGCTTACTGACTCAAGGAAAATTCCCTTTAGAGTCAGCCTAAACTTTGGCAGTTCTCATCAGGCCTGAGGTGTGCAGTCATATGTATATTTTTTTTAATATTCCCTGCTCTTTTCCAGTCTGCAAAGAGAATAAGGAGATTAGGTTTCCATCTCATCTGATCCAGTAGCACCATGAAAATCAGTTGCAAGGTTGGTATTATTGGGTGTGGACAGACAGAGATGAAATCTAGATATTCTCATTGTCAGCCTCCTGTTTTGAAGAGACCACAATGGCAAAAATGGAAAACAAATTACAAACCAGCAATTTTGTAGAACATTTTGGTGATTACAGAAAAGCATTTTGTAATCATCCCAAAGCACTACTAGCTGTCCATCAAGGACATCAGTAATTCAAAGTAGCCGTAAGTTTTTTCTGTGCATAAATAATCCATAATAATGGTGACATACGGCAATTCACATTTATCATTGATGAGAATGGCACTGAAAGTTAGTTATAATCATTGCTTCTGAAGCTCTCCAAGCATAATAGATTCGTGGAAACAAATATGAAAAAAACAGTGGCAGAACACGTGATAAATAAATCCCATTAGGTCTGATAGTATGACACAGGCAGGGAGGAAACCCACTGGGAGATTTGCAAGTCAGTAAAGAAAAATACACATTCACAATATTAATTACAACAGTCAGTGCATTACAGGTTCTAAAACAACTTCACTCTTGCTGCAAGTGGATAAATAGATAAGGCTTGCTAGCAATGGAAAGAATTAGAACATAATTAAGACTGACAACTGAGCTGTATAAAAATAGATGAGCACATGTAAACATTTTTTCTAGTAATTGATGAAGTGAGAAACAATGGCTTTTCTGCTGAATAAATAATTTGTCACACTGTAGGACAGATGCTCCTGGTAGGTGTAATAACTTTCTAGAGAGGTAGAACTCATTAATATTGTGCTGTGCACAATATTGTGTGTCGACACACTGGAGGTAAGGGATGCCATCCTGAGGGTCCTTGACATGCTTAGGAGGTGTCACTCAACATGAGCTGGCAATGTGCACTCACAGTCCAGAAAGCAAACCAAATCCTGGGCTGCATCCAAAGGAACATGGCCAGCAGGTCAAAGGAGGTGATTCTCCCCCTCTCCTCTGCTCTAGTGAGTTCTCACCTGCAGTGCTGCATCCAGACTGGGGACCCCAGTGTAAGAAGGACATGGAACTGTTGGAGCAAGTCCAGAGAGGTAATGAAGTTGCTAACAGGACTGGAGAACCTGCCCTACAAAGGCAGGCTGAAAAATCTGGGGCAGTTCAGCTCAGAGAAGAGAAAGCTGCATGAAGAACTCATAGCAGCCTTCCAGTATCTGAAGGGGCCCTACAGGGAAGCAGGAGAGGGACTCTTTGTCAGGAACTGCAGTGATGGGACAAGAGGGAATGGGTATAACAGAAAGAGGGAAATTTTAATTTAGATATTAGAAAGAAATCCTCTTCTGTGGGGGTGGTGAGGTACTGGAACAGGTGGCCTAGAGAGGTGGATGCCCAAACCCTGGTGCTGCTCAAGGCCAGGTTGGATACAGATTTGAGCAATCTGGTCTAGTAGAAGGTATCCCTGCTCATGGCAGGTGGGTTGGGACCAGATGGTCTTTAGGGTCACTGCCAACCCTTAACATTCTATAATTCTGTGGTTCTGCAGTACATATTCTAGTTGCCCTATGTATGCTTAACTAATTTCAAAATGTGAATTAGATCAGATCACATGTTTTTCAATTGGTCTATTTTAGGGTTTTACCAATTTCAGAGGAAGAGGAAGGCTGAGTACCACTCAGCTGCAAGTGTTTCCTGCCTATTGCCTTCTCCCCAGGGCTGGGAGGGCGTGTTTTCAGCACGGTCACTCGGAGCAGCCTGGCATCCTTGCTGCCTATGGACAACACGATCTGCCTTCCCCTTTGCTCCAAATAGAAGTAGGCTGTGTGCCATTAGTCCCTCATTTAGTTCAAATTCCCATAGCAGGATACAACTAATGGTTTATGGTGAAATACAGTGGCATGGCATGGCCTTAATGTCATAATTATCCATAAAGAACTGACAGAGATCTTTTAATGTCTCCAAAGAAGTCAAGAGACAAGTAATTTGTAAGTCTTGCTGTATAAGTAAAATGAATCTTAAAATTAACTTACTATGTAAGTCTGGTAGTATTTCTGCAAAGCTTTCTGGTAATAAAATCTAGCCGTAGCAGAGGTTTATCCTTGACTTTAACTGGGTGTATAGTTTGGCCAAATTCTGAGGAGAGGCAGAGATTTCCTGCTGTTATGTGATGAGGAAGAGGGGATGCTGTGTTCAGGAGGTCCTAAAGCCTATAGCAATGCATTGTTTGATAAGAGGCACAGGTTCCCTGTGGTCCATTAAAGAGGTGCCCACGTGAATAAGCTGCTGTTGAAGTCAGTGAGGCAAATGCCCTCACTGGAACCCTTGTCATAGCAATCCCTTGGGAACGTAGAAATTCTCAGCAGCTAAATAAGTTTGAAAAAGGCTGGAACCTATGGTACCTCCCATTACACAGCGGGTTAAAGGAGAAGAGCATTTATTGCTCACAGAGGTGGGGGCTGGCAGAAGCCTCTTGTTCTGGGCACAAGGCAAGTGTTCCTCATGACCTCTCAGGGAGGGGATGGCTCCTGAATTATGAAAAGGAAAAGAAAGTGTTAGTGCCAGGTAAGAGTACATTTTAGTTGAGATTTTAAATTGGTCCTCATAGGATAATACTTCTCTGGAATAACTATCTTGCTGCAAGTGACCTCCTGTCCTATTAAAGCTACGTTTCAATCATCTGCAGCTGTTATTTCCATGAATATGGGATTAGTGTGTTTATCATGCAGCTTTGACTTCCTCTGCATGCTGCATGCCTGTCTCTCTTGGCTGAGTTTACTTTTAACGTTTCAAAGAGTTGAGCCGTTTCCAGCACCCACCGTCTGTGAGGATTGTGGTCATCCCAAACTCATGCCAATACATTTTTAGACAGCATTTGACAGTCCTGAATTTTTCTAAGTTTTTCTCATGCTAGCATGAAATACACAAACCTGCTTATACTTAATCTTAGAAAAAGTTTTTTACAGTTTGTTCAGATAAATCTCCTTGGCTCAGCAGCAAATCCATTTGCTTGCAAGGCTGGAGCTCTGTGTTTTAGCCCCTTTTATTACTTAATTTTGTCTGTATTGGTTAGTGGGAAGTTTTGTCAGCATTGTATTTAAGTGTGTTTGTTTAGCAAAGCTCAGGCCTGATGCGTCAAGCTGGTCGGATGTCAGTTCCAAATTTGAGGGCAAAATGGTCACACACAATATTCAAACAATGTGTGGTGTACATTGCAAGAAAGAAAAATACTGATGGGCACGACTCCATAGAGTGAAGGCTAGTGCTGTAAAAGGCCTCCAGAAAATAAAAGTTCCTGTACACAATAGTTTTCATTGCAGACTACAAAAAGAATTACTGGTTTTCTTGATGAATTTGAAGATCAGTGCTGTATGTGGAGTGTTTATATCCCTGCTAGAAATGAGAATGAGCAGGTCAAGTCCACAAAAGTAAGTGGTAAGATGAGGATCCAGCTGAGGATTGCATCTGGGATCACAACAGGTGGAAAATAGCAGCCAACTGAAAGTAGACAGTGGAGATGTTTACTAAGTATTTAATGGAAATAACTGCTTTCCTAGAGATCGCTCTTCAGGTCTTAAGGTTAAGGCCCCAATGCAGTAATTCCTGGAGCAGATCTCAAAATGGTTTCTTCCCATTGGGTAGAACCCCTAAATTTAGGGCCTGCTCCAAACCCTTCTGAAGCTATTGGAAGGCTTCCCATGGATTTCAATTTGTAGGCAATAAATATGAGCCTTTTTAAGCTTTTAATAATAATTCCTTCACTCAAAGAAAAACAAAATCTCATTCCAAATATTTAGATTGCTAAAGAAAGGCATGTAGTATTTTCCACAGTATTTTATGGAGACACAGGTCAGCATGGAGGAAAAGGTTCACGCCTGTTTTTCCATAGGGTGTTCAAAGAAATCCTGTGAAATTCTTTTCCATGAGATAGGAACAGCCAGTGTTTACATAGGCTAATGATTAAGAAATCTGCTGGAAAGAAAGAAGAAAATATGATGGGTTTTTTTGGGGAAAGTATTTTATATTAAAAATATTCAGGTATGAGAATCTTATGTCTTTGAGAATTCCTTGAATGAGGGAGTATCTGTAGTCAGAAGCAGACGTTTCTCTTGTGTTTGAGTATTGAGTCTGTGTTGATGAAGCCAACCCTGTGACTGAAGATCTGCTTGCAAGGCATGGTTGGATTGGACCCAGAGGCTCTCATTACTCGACAAGTGCTCTGGGATGGGCAGCTATTTCAGAGTGGCTACAGCTCACTCTGAAATAGCAGGGGCAGCTTCCTGCCCTGTGCTGCATCTTGTGGACACTTGTGGACACACAGGGTGAGAGTGGTGTGATTGATGTTGCTGAAATTGGAGTCCTAAGGGAACTCAATATTACACTCATTTGTATTATGTCACAGTGATATGGAGAAGCGTTAAAATAAGTGACTTCTAAAGTGTTTGCTGATGGTGCTGCTGATTTAAGCGGGATTATAGCCCATTAAACATCCGACGTATGACTGTCTTTGGCCATTTTACAGATAGAGCCTCTGGCTTTAAATGCTTGAGACTTATACCCATTTGTTACGGTCAGTAATTTTTTAGACTTTTTAGAGAGTGGCTGTGGGAGCACTTTTTGCTTTCTCTTGGTAAATCCTCTTTTAGGATTTGTCTTCATGCTCTTCACCTCAGTGTGAACAACTGACCCATGGACAGTGTCACAGGTGACAGATGACTGGGAAATAGGGGAGTTAGCCCACGGCAAAGATAGCAAGGATAATTTCAGGCTTTTTAGTGGCAGAAAGCACAGTTGAAGCAGCATTTCTGATGTATCTATCAGACAGAAATGGAAGAAGGCGGTGCGCAGGCGGCGCGTGCGATAGGAGAGCAGCTACCATCCCTGACTCCCAGATCCCACCTAGTTAACTCCTTATAGCAACGCACCAGCGCTGCCAAGCACCGGGTTAAAATCAGGCCGAGCCTGGAAGGACGGAACCGCCTGGCCCTATAGCCCCGCGCCGTTCTCCGGCGAGGCCGAGGTGTCCCCTCTTGTCCCCTCTCTCCTGCTAATTCGGGGACATTTCGGACAGTTCAAAAGTTCACGGAGAGGCTCTGGCGAGGCGGCAGGGTGTGGGGACGGACCGGGGACCTCCGGCAGGTCCAGCCTCGCCGGCGGGGTTGGCCGGTGCCTTCTCCTCCTCCCTCTCTCTCCCTCCTCTCTCCTCGCTTGTTTCCAGGCGAGACCTTGCACTCCGCAGGTACCGCTCTGCCTCCCCCCGGCTCCCCTTCCATCCTTCCCGGGCGCCGCTGCAGCATCTGCCGGCCACCCAGCCGGGCAGCCTGCGCGGAGGGTGCGAACCCCCGGCGGGCCGGGAGCGGCGCGGAGCGGCTGCCCCCCCGGCGGCGGGGGGCGCGGAAGGGCGGGGAGGGGGCGCGAGCAGCGGCGCGGCTGCTGCCGCCCCACAAAAGGCACCGCCGGGCTCGGGCTGCTCCGCACGCCCGGCGCACCGGAGCGCGCACGGGCACTCTTATACACACGGGAACTCACACACACACGGGCAATCACACACACACGGGAACACACACACACGGGAACTCACACACACACGGGAACACACACACACACACACACGGGCACTCACACACACACGGGAACTCACACACGCACACGGGCACTCACACACACACGGGCACTCACACACACACACACACACACGGGCACTCACACGGGCACTCACACACACACACGGGAACACACACACACACACACACACACACGGGCACTCACACACACACACGGGAACACACACACACACACACACACACACACACACGGGCACTCACACACACACACGGGAACTCACACACACACACGGGAACTCACACACACACGGGCACTCACTCACACACGGGCACTCACTCGCACGCACTCGCACACACGGGAGCGCCGCGATGTGCGATGCGCGACGTGAGGCACCTCGCACGCCGCGGGGCCGGGGAGAGCCGGCGGGATCCGCGCTGCCAGCCTGCCCGCCCCTGCCGCTCCCTCTCCTCCAGACCCATCCATCAGCCTCTTCCTCTCGGTCTGCTCCTGCCTTTCTTTCCTTTTCCATTTTTTTTTTTTAATTTTTTCCTTTTTTTAATTTGCTCTAACTGTATCTATCCAAGCATAGAAAAAATGCCTGCCCGTGGAGCGAGGAGAGGGCACCGGGTCGGTAAATAAGAAGTGAGTACGAGCACAATGGCGTGCCTCCCCGCTCCCAGCCCTGCGGATGCTGCATGCGCCCCTGCTTCCCCCTCACCGGACCCCGGGATGCTCGCCGCGGCGGCCCGGGGCTCCTTTGTACCCTGCCTGGCTCCTTTCCCCTCCCTTCCCGGCCCCGCTCCCGCCGCGCCCCGGCTCCGCCGCCGGCCGCCTCGCCCCCGCGCCGCTCCCCGCGGCGGAGCATCCCGGCCGGCGGCGGCTTCCCGGGGGCTACCGGGGCTGCACCTCGCGGGGGCGGCGGGCGTCCCCCGGCTCATTGCACCGGCCGTGGGGAGGGGGCGGCGGGGCCGGCGGCGGAGCGGCGGTGCCCGGTGCCCGCTCCTTTGTTCGCCGCCGGCGGCCGCGGCGGGTCGGCGCCGCTCCGGGCGGGCTCGGCGGCCCCGGCCGCGCTGAGAGCGCTCCCCGGCACCGGCCCTGGGGGGTCGCACGGGCTCGGGGGCTGCCACGGGAGAGAAGGAGGCAGCGGGAAAGGGGCTCCCCCCGCCAAGGTGCGGGACGGGGGGGGCTGTGCCCGGCCCGCCGGTGTCCGTGGGGCGGGGGCCGGAGCTGTGGGAGGCGTGACCGCGTTGCGCGTGGAGTGCCCGGCGCCCACCCCGCGGGCTGTAAGGGGTGCCCCGGGTCTCGCTCGGCCCGGGCTGGGGCTGCCACTCTCCCCCCGATCCCTTCTCCAGGAGCAGCGGCGTGTGCCGGAGCCCGGCGGGTTCCCAGGCGGTGACTCTGCCAAGTACCACCGCCTTCCCTGCAGGGATGCATCCCATCTCCGCCGTCCTGTGGGAGACTTTCCTCTAGATTTAGATCTGAGTTTTTCCTACCAGCGGTTGGAAGAGCTGTCTTAGCCATTTAAAACGTACTGGTTATTCAAAACAATTTAAATATAGCTTGTGTGGTCACTGCCATGACCATCTTCCCACAGAGACCTTTATCTGGGCTTGATGTGGAGGATTTTTTTTAGTGCCTATGTAGTTACTGGTAGTCACATGAGTTATCCAAGTACTTGATTAACACACCCAGACTCTCTTTTCATAGCCCCGTGGGGTTTTTGTAGCTGTAAATAGAAATACCTGCTCTAACAAATGTACGACTCTTCCAGTAAACACACATGTGTTGTACCACTGTTTTCTGAAAGGTGTAATCAATAAACAATTAACCTGTTAAGACCAGTATGATGAGCAATGTCTTATTTTTATGGTTGTGTCTGGGGAGTTTAGAAATGATCACACAACTGCTCTCCAAGAGCATTTGTTGGAGCATAGGACAAAATAGGTGAAAGAGATGTAGTTTTGTATTTTCCAGATACTTCTGTAATGCTGAGGTAGAACACAGCTGGAAAGCTGCTTAGCAGTGCTTGAGAGAACAGTGGACATGAAGAATCTCTGCAGCAAAATACTACCTTAGAGTAATTTAATGAAATGCAAGGATGTAGGGCAAATCTGCTTTTGGAAATGATTCAGTATCATGTGGGGACAGACATAGAAAATGTTGCAAATGTGCTTATGCATGGACACTACTGCTCAGAGCAACAGATATGTTGTAAGGTGTCATGGGATTAAGAAAAAGATTAAGCAGTTTATGAATTCCATTTAGAAGCAACAGAATTCATGTAATCTCTTGGCAAGAAGTTTAGTTAGCAAAATCTGAGTGGCACTGTAAACATTAACTTTCTTTTTCTATTTTTGACAGTGGCGGCACCTGACTTGCTGGATCCCAAATCGGCCACTCAAAACTCCAAACCAAGATTATCATTTTCCACCAAGCCTACCGTGCTTGCTTCAAGGGAGGAAAGTGATTCTGCCATTAATGTTATGAAATGGAAGACAGTCTCAACAATTTTTCTGGTGGTAGTCGTGTATTTAATAATTGGAGCAACAGTATTTAAAGCCCTGGAGCAGCCTCATGAGACCTCCCAGAGAACCACCATTGTGATTCAGAAGCAGACGTTTGTATCTCAGCATTCCTGTGTGAATGCAACAGAGCTTGATGAACTGATTCAGGTAATCCATACCAAACCCCTCATCACCTTGCCTTAGAGGAACCAATGATACATGGCAGCACTGCAGTGATAAGGGGCACAACCTTTATAAGCAGAGCTCTGTATTGGCTGAGCGATGTAACAAGTGTTAAGAACAGAAGCTGAGCATTTGCATTTTCATGCAAAGCGTCATGGTTGAAAAGCTATTGCTATTTTTAGGTCCAGTACGCTTGGTAGAGGGCCTTTTCACTGAAGCCTCCCATTATGCTAATTAAATGATTATTCATCAGCAATATATATAATTAATAGTTCACAAAGGAATTGGTATATTGATTGTGCTTTACAAGTTCTGTCAATATTTGAAGTGCCTAATTCTGAGGAAGAAGCTACACCATCCATTGCCTTAAAGGACTCCTAATTTACTGTGATTTTATCAAGCTAGCGTTCCTTCCAACTGTATGTTTCTTTATATTGATTTTGTTTTAAGTACAGGAAAGCACTGTGGACTTCCTACTTTGATCTTAAATCTCAATTTTCTCTGCTTCTTAAAGGCACATCCACAAATGATGTATATTGGTGTGTTCCTACTAACATGACTTTACCCTTGCAGGTCACCTGCCTGAGTACCATGGGAGATATTTATTTGCAGTAGCACAGAACTAGATCCGGAGCCTTATAAATCCCTTTCCAACTTAAATCCCGTGTCCTTATGAATATCCAGTGGCACTGGAGGGAATAGCAGAGGGCTGCCAAGTCATGTCAGTTCTGGGCATGGGACAATGAAATGGGAGACTCGAGTGAACAGTCAAGAGCTGGCAAGGATTGACTCCTTCCTTAACAGTGGCCATGGGGCTATCTGGGTCTACAGAGCCCAAGATGGGACAGGGAGAGCAGGAGAGGGTGTTGAGCACCCAGTCTGTGGCGAGCAGGAGCTCTGGAGCATGCCAGATGCATGGGCAGAAAAAATTTCGGGAAGTGTTTTTTGTCAGCAAATATGGCTGGGAGTTTAGAAGCTGATTTTACCTCTCTAGACCAATCTGCCTTGAGCATCAGCATGGATGTGTTTTCTTTTTTCGGTATTAAATATAGAGTTCTGATGTGCTGAGTTATTTTTATGGTACGCTACTTGTGAATTTTAAAGGTAAGCTGGGAAAATGTCTTGTATTTTGTGACTTCTCCCCTGCCTTGTTGCTAAAACATATTCCAAAACTGCTCCCCTTAAAATGCCTGTCAGACAGTTCCTCTCTCCATGAGTCCAGGCATGCATGCCTGAGGAGATGCTGCCAATAGTGATTTAGATGCTGTGTAATAACTGTGTTCCAGTGGTTTGATCAGCAGAATGTGAGATAATCCTTCAGAGAAATATACAAGCACATTCTGATGAAAAATAACTCTCGTAGCTACTATAAATATCCTCCTATGAAATTTTTAGGTCAGATACTGTACTTGTGAGATAAAAAAAGAAATTTTGAAGCAATATTATCTTGCATCATCTGTGAGATGGACCTTAAGGCAAAAACTGTTGAAGTTTGCTCGGAGTACTTAGATATTTTAGCATTTATGATTCTCTTCCCAGAAGCACAGATTGATAATAAAAAACCACTTCATCAGCATTCAACGCCCATTTGATGTTCTGTGTAAAATAAATGAGTTTCAACACAACCATCAGAAAACAGATAACCATATCAGCTTTAGCTTCCATCTCCACTAATGGTCTTGCCACAGCCAGAAAAACACAGGCGTGTGAAGCATGGGGAGGTGACACAACCTCCCACAGCAGATGATTGAGAGAAGAATTGTGGAAAGAGTTTGCTCTGTTTGCTGTTGGGGTAAATGGAAAACTTAATTTCCCCTTGATCCCTTCTGCTTCTCTGTAAAGAACACCACAATGTGGAGGTAGGAATGTGCTGTTACATCCTTTCACAGGAGCAGAGCTGGGGCACGGGGAGCCTGTTTGGGTGTCTTCCTTTGTGCAGAGTAAGTGTCAGTCAATGACATCAAGTCAATGACATTAAGGGTTGGGAAATTCTTTCCCAAAGTAAAATGGAAAAGCAATGGTAAAAGAGAGTCTCAAATTCATTCTTCCAGGTCTAGGGTACTATCTTACTCACTGAGGTCATATTTTTTCCCCAGTTGCCACTTTGCCACAAAAACTAAATTTTGTCTCCCTGGATTATGTCTGACTGCTATTACAATATAATGCAGAATTTCTTCAGTTTTTGTTGGATGTCTCTATGAATAAAAATAAATAGTGCGTGCAAGGAAAAAGTAAATGTTATTTAAGAATTCACTGAAAGCTATAAAACCAAAAATTAATATGTGCTAGAGTAGAAGGGAGCTGGAATGATTAGTTTGTGTGAAGAAAATTGCAGAGCTTACAGACTGTAATGTCTTCTTTAATCAAGTATTTACCTTGAGTCAAACTATAATGAAATTAATTGCAACTTTTCTTTTTGAACTTCATGTTCTGGGAATCCAGATACTGTTTTGGCTCTTTCATGCTAGTCATTGATAAAGGTGCTTGCCACACCAGGCTTTTTCAGTCTTCACAAACATCTGCTTTGTAGTTTAATCCTTACTCTGAAGCAGGCTTGACTACCCGAAGACTGTCCACAGGCAGTACAATATGTGGTAGTTTATTCAGGTGAGCACATCAGAGAGACTAGTTGGAGAGAACAAATTCAGCTAAAAAGAAAGCACAAGTGGAATGACAGTCCAGTTTCCAGCACCCAGGAGCCATGGAGTTTCCAGCACCTTGGCTAAAATCTTCCTTTTGTCACAAAGCTGTTTAAAACAGTGCTGGTACAACAATATATACTGTTGCCAGCTCTTCAGCAGGCACAGGTTTATTCCCTGGGTTTTGAATTACTGAAACTTCGTGTTGTCACATTGATTGTGTGGCTCCTCTGGGTGTACTAGGTGAGAATTATACTTTTACAGACATCATATATTTTATATAGATGTAAAATATGGGGCAACAGAGAGCTGCTATGCAGGCTAGAAAATGTGTAAAGGTAATGGAACAGAGTGCTTTGAGGATGGCAGTGAGGTAAATTCAGCTGCCTCAGAAAAAAGACCTATGTTTTCATCATAAAATTTCAGCCCAGTCCAGCAGTGTTGTTCCTGTGCTGACAAAAAAAAAAAAAAGGCATGGTCTTCATGACTTCTTCTGTCTCTGACTCACATGGTCCAATATTGCAAATCTTTCAGTCTAAAGCACATCTGTTACTTGTTGCCTCACTGTTACAGAATATATCTGATATGAACAACAGCAATGCATAACCCCGAGAGGTATATCCAGGTACATAATTTGGAATTTTGTGAGCACTTCCATTTAGTACCATATTAAAAATGTGCCCAAATCATGCAGAACATATCTGTACACCCAAGAGACCAGTTTTTCCAGGAAATTTCAAATCCCTTTGCTGTTGCCTGAAGCCAGCATTAACAACAGCATTAAGTGGATCTCTGGATGCTTTCTCCAGTGGTGCTGAGGTGGGCAGTGCACAGCACTCAGTGGTGGAATATCTAAATTTGCAACTAGGGAAATAGCCCAGGAGGGAGGCTTGTAAAAGTACAAACACGATCTGGGTGAGTAATAAGAATACAACAGAGCAGCAAGCTGTGCATGGTCTGATGTTGAACTTCACTTTTAAAAAGTTTCACTTGGAAGGTTTTGCAAGGGTCTCATTTGGTACAGATGAGAAAACGTTGATTAGGTAAAGGTTATTTGTGATATCTAATACATTATAAAACTACATAAAGAAATGTGGTCAGGTTCTTTCCTAGTATTCCTTCTTTTGGAGAAGAACACTCTACAATTCCTCATATACTCTGTGCCTGCTCTCAACGTGGCCCTGCCATGAAATGCAAAGTAAATGTCAGGGGACAGAATAAAAGAGTAAATGTAGTTCAGACTGTGTGGATTTAATGAATGTGTGACAAAGTATATAAACCTGATCTTCATTTACACAAAAGATTTTTTATGTCTTGTGTCCAACAATTTTTCTCTCTCCACTGAGCTTTTTGTTGGTAGAAGCTGATAGAAACCTGGGAGTAATCCAGATATACACACAAATAACAATAAGCATTAAAGAATGAAATAATTCTCTAACTGGAGCTCTTGTATCTAATTATTTCAATCTAATTCTAATTTTTTTTTTAGTTTGTTGACTGTTTCCTATAGCAAGCTTGCCACTAAGCATTTAAAATGTTAGAGACATTCTCCAAACTTAGATGCACAAAATGTATTGCCAAAAACTTGGAAAAATTTCCTGCTATATTTATGCATAAAAAAATTTACTGCTATATTTATGCACCTGTGAATAGTAGCAAATGTAAAGAGACCTTAGGTTACACTGCTGATGTTCAGGTGGCACTCATGTCCTCATGGAGTGCTGTGCAGCCACGAGATACTTGTGTCTTCCTTCATGGCATCTCCTGGGGTTGTCTCTGGGAACAGGTGAGGCTGGCTGAATTTGATATTCAGCAATGTCATAAAATTGTCATTACTGTCGTTTTATACACCTCATTACCTCTAGAGCATCCCAAAGATCCTATGGAAGAAATAAGGTGCATGAAAAAAACAGTGAATTTGCTTTTTCCTTGCCCAGAACTCATGCTGTTCCTAGGACGTAGGGATGTGCCCAGTATTTTGTGTTGTGGGATGTCTTGGCAATTAGAAGCAACTGTTTGTCCCCCTGCCAAGAAAAAGATGATTAGAAAAAAAAAGAGAAGAAATTTTTATGTAAATACCACCTAATTATATATTGCTCAGCAGTTATTTGTTCATGTTGACCTTTTTAAAACAAAATGATAAAAAATTTCCTTTTAATATCCAAGCAAGTTGTTTAATACATTATTTTTGCATACAAAAAAAGAGAAATAAGAAAAATTCTAGTTATATTATTTTAAATATCTAAAATGTCCCAGCAAGCTGGTGTGAATTATTATCGTTATTTTAGTGAGATAATTCTGAAAATTAATAAAGTATTTTCAAGTAAAGGTACAATGGAACATAAGTTAATAATAGAGCATAGTTCATTTCCTGTTCCTTTAGAAAGATCCTTCAAATATATTTATTCTGAAACCCTAATAAGTGGAAAAAATAGCCTTACACTAAAAAGCACAATCTTTTAATGTGTTCCAAGTGTTATGTGTGGTAATTCTTGTCTTAAAAAGCCTTCATTTTGAAATCTGAACAAGTTTGCAGGGTGCTATACCAAGCTGTCTCAGCAGTAATACTTTTGTAGAGTTTCAAATCCCTCCCCTTTCAGGGTATGTGGCTTCTTTGGAAAACTGAATGCCCACAAAAATGTGCTCGCATTTAAAATAAACAAACAAATCAAAAGAACTAATGAGCCACTAGGATTAGCTGAACTGACGTGGATCCCACAAGTTGATCTCCTTGGGTCTGTGCAGGATTTTGGCTAACGTGGGGAGAACAGCTCTCCATGCAGGGATCCAGAGCTGTGTGCCATTCCTGTTTTCATCTCACATTTGTGTCAGCTGCATTGCCCCTTTTCTTTCCATTCATCTCTTAGATTATGAATGAGACCAAAATGGGGATTTGTTTTTTTAATCTCCCTTGAGGATAAATGCTTTTTTTTCCCTCTTTATCTCTCTCTTGAGGGAAGCCTGACATAATTATGAATGACATGGGAGCAGTGTTTCTTTCTTCAAACTGGCATCACCAGAAAGTCATCATGGCTTCTGCTGTGATTAATTTCTTGTAAAAATATTGTACTTCAAAGTATGCATTTGCTGTGGTTTCATTTTTATAGTTGAAGGTAGGTAGCTTCATTAAGTTGCACCTCCATCAGTAACTGATTTTGTCTCATTCATAGGCTTCTTTACAATTTGCATTGTAGTAATAAGAAAATTATTTTTGCCTGAAAACAGTTTTTTAGGAATATATTTAATTTCAGTCAGATAAGCTCCTTGAGCCCTGATTATGTAGAAAACTGTTAAAAGAAAGATGTGTAAATCCTTTCTCTCCAAGAGATTATAAAATATTTGACTATGCTTTATATTTTTTAAGATAGGAAAACACAGAGATACAAAGGTCTTGTTTTCAGACAAATACAACATTTATTTAGACAAGATTAAAATTTATTAACTAAACCTATTAAGGCTTTTATTAATTCTTTGAATCACAGCATTTGTAGACATTTTCAGGCCTGTGAGCTATAGCTTACAGGTACTTGAAGCAGAACTTTTTGAGGTAGTTTGAATGTACCAGATTAAACCCTAAATACTCTTAGTCTCTCCTTTTGCAATTCCTTCCAGACTCTCAAAAAGAAAGCAGAAACTGCCATGCCAGGATCCTAGCCTGAAAGCAGTATTTATGCTTTGTAAAACTTAAAGCCTTGAAAGGACTGATAGACCAGCATAGAAGAAATTGAGGCTGCACTCTATTTTATTTGAGGATCCAAAATACGATTGCATCAGTTGTTCTAATGTGCCATCTGCATTTCAGTTATGAAGCTTATGACAAATTGCAAATATCAGTCAAATATCAGTCAAATATCAGTAGTAGATCTGCCTGTTGATGTTTTCAAAGCAATGAAAGAAGAAATGAAAGACTTTCAAAGCAGTTAGAACACAAAGCACAGGAGCTGTAGTTTGAGTTGTTGGCCTGTGGCTGTATCTGTCCTTGGTAAGATGCCTGCCCATCAGAGCACTTGGGCTTTATGTACTCTTAACTCTGTGTCCTGGCAGTCCTCACTTGTACAGTAACATCTCATGTCTCTTTTTCCTCTTGCTGTGTCTGTGTCTCCTTTCTGCTTCACTCTCAGAAATAAGTCTTCAAATGCAGTTTCCTTCCACAACCTGCCCCCCCCCCACCAGTTCTACCTGAATCTCCAGATCAGAGAAATATTTATTAAATGAAAGATGTCTGTGAAAGACCTTTGACCACACCCTTACCCACACCTGTGCTTCACACAGACACCCACCTGCTGCAGCTGGGTGTGGATGGGTTGCAGCAGCCCTGGACTCTGTGCACTCCTTGCTTGGGCTCCTGCTCTTCTCCCTCTTCTGGCTTTGTACTCAGCTCCTGGAAGCTGGGATTTTTTTGCCAAACTTTCTCTTGCCTTGGAGCATTTCCTCCAGGGATAGGACAGCTCCCTTTTCTGTAGTCACAGTAGTCTGTGTTTTCTACAGAGTAGTTAAACAAAAAGGATTTTTAAAAGAAGTTTTTATCCTTCATGAGCATTATTTGGGGGGAGAATAACAAATAAATTCTTACTGCCCTTGTCACTTCTTTGTTCAATGAGATTGGTCTCAAGCTTTTATTGCTGCTTCCGGTGTTGAGACCTGTAAAGGTTACATTTCCTTCAGATGAACAGTTTTATGGATCTAGAACTTAGCTTAGCCTGATTGCATCTGAATGCCAGCTTTTGTCTTAGAAAGGGTGGCAGATATGACTCATTAGTAAGTCAGTTCTGCAGAACAGCTGTTTGCATAATTCTTCCAGTCTGTAATCTCAAGGAGCAAAGAAAAGCCTTCTTCCCTGAACGTGCATGTGTATATACATACATATATATGTGTATGTACACATAGAGAATTTATACACATAGAAACCCATGGGATTTGTAATACATATTTAGAGATAGAAATGTTGTTATGTTTCAGCATGTTTTTAGTTTAAGTAGCTGTGAAAGAGAGTGAAAAGAATCCTTCAGTTCTTCAGCATGGGGGGTACTAGTCTCCAGTGTAGAACACACTCATATGTTATACAAACAAAAAAGAAAAACAAGGAGTCACAGAATTATAATACAAATATTAATGCAATCTCTTTCAACATCAAGGCCCAAACCCATGTGTTTTGAGGCTGGAGTGTTGTTTGTTAAGTGTTAAAAGCATCCTGGTGTGCCTTTGAACTGAACCAGGATTTTCATTCCTTGTTAACCAAAGCTGAAATAAAAACACAGGACTTGTGCAGTAGCTGGGCCATATGAGATGTATCTTTATACTGTAAAGGGAGGGTGCCCTTGTCAAATGGCAGCAGAACTATAGCAGGGAAGGAAAAAATCCAGGCTGAGAAATGGTTTTCAGAAAGTTTGACGCACACCTGACTTTTTGACATCACTTGCTAAGTGACTGCCAGAAAGCACAAACTAACTCCTGACAAGCTGGGTAATGAAAGAAAGCACGATCTGGATCTTATCAGAACCACAATTTGATGTGCTTCTATTTTAATCTTTCAGTAGAAGAGCTGAGAGTAATGTTACATCATTTCATAGAAGTGAAGTGACTGGAAGATGGTAGAAAAACATGTATTCAGAGCCTGGTGAGGAACAAGGAGATGAGCATTGGAGTGACTGGTTTGACACATACTTATTTCTGCCTGATTTCCATGTGAGACAGCAGCTGACTACCAGAGGCCAGCCTTCATACTTCATAAACTCTCCTTATTTTCCTGTGTCTCTGCAGACCCACTTAGTGGATGTAGCTCTCTGGCCAGCAGGCTGCCTTTTGTCAGTCAATGCCATTGACTCCTTGCAGGGTCAGAGCACCAGAAGATGAAATCCCTGATCTAGAATTGTCTTCTGTTCTCAGAAAACGACTGTGCTGTTCAAAAGACTGTTTTATCTCTTGCTTTGACAGAAGAATAGTCACGGTATCCTATGTCTTAATCTGCAAAGCAAAGTTCAGCATGGCCTCTACAGAGAAATGCCTGCATGAACACAGGAATAACACAGAACTGCACAATGTATTTCCCAGAAAGTGTTTCTAAATTATATAGGAAATGAAATACTGACATTGAATTAAAATGAGATTTGTGTTCTTGTGCTCCTTTTCCCAGTGTTCTGATTTCAAGCAAAGAATGTGTGGTGTGAAAGCAATGCTTATGTGCTTTTGGAGCTCTGGTCATGCTCTCTGGGCTCAATCATCTCTGCCTCTTTTCTCTGATATTCTACTAAAGCTCGTTCTCAAATGTGACTGCAAAGCCAACTAGTTGGGATGTGTAGGTGTAGTGCAAGTGTGGACTTGATTTCAGACACACTTCATGCCTGTCCTAAGATACAGTACAGAGGCAGCCTAAGAATTGATCTAACTCAAAAAAATGGGAATTTTCTAAAATTTTTAAATGTGTCAAAATTTTATCTCAATTCACTTCACTATCAAATAAAAAAAAAAAACAACCTTTTTTTCACCATTATAAAGATAATTAAAGAAGAAAAACATATTACTGTAAGTGTAATTTATATACTATTATTTTTTAAATCATTCTGCATAGAGGCCTTGATTGGGTGCCATGTGCTGGGTGACCCACCCTCTTCTCAGTCCTCAGTCATCTCATTTGAAACAAGTACTAGACAAAGACTCTGGAATAAGGCAAGTAAATAGTCTGGATAATTTAAGGATTTAATCTGTCCACATCCATGTTCTAATGCTGACCGATTCTGTAGTGTTGAAACAAAACAAAAAAAAAACCCCAAAACTCATTTTTAAAACAATTTATTTTGTATATGGAATAAAAAAATAAAAAGAAAATTGCCACTGAAGAGGTCAGTTAATTTTAATAATTGAAAATAATTTTTATATGTCAGGAAGTTCCTATGTTAAAGTCACACAAAGTGTTTAAAGGCTGCAGCATATGATGACTGTACAGATTATAGAGTTTTCATTATTCTGCTTTTAGATTCAAAATGCAGAGTTACTGCTGCTACTGTTTGAGTTAGGATAAATCAAAGGTCTCAAGTGACAGCAAGAATTGAGGGAGGAAGGAAGGAAGGAAGGAAGGAAGGAAATCAAACTCATGACAAATGAAGTTTGCACTAGTAGTTAGTAGTAGTAAGGCACCAGTCAAAAAATAGGCTGAAAGACCATGAATTAAGGTGGCAGACAGATCTGACAGCAAATAATAAGCCTGTTATTTGAAGGCTAAGGCTGAGATTCTGGCCCTTAGTGAAGTTAGTGGAGCCTGGGTTTTTATTCAGTGCTAGAGAAGTGTTAATATCCAATCCTCCAGGTAAGTTTGTGTTGTGAACATGTCATGAAGATGCTACCCTGAAATTATTGCCCTGAAATGTACAAGGAGTTATGCAATATATTATTTTCTTCTTAAATTTTTCTTGGACATAGTATTAGATGATGATCTTATGATTGCTGACCAGGCTCAGAAGAAAAGTCATCCTCTGATCCAAAGAAATGAAAATGCAGTCATCTTTCCTGAAAAGTCTGCAGGCAACATTCAAAGACTTGATGAGACAGTTGACCTCCATAAACCAGTAACCTGACCCACCTGCCACCCCTGTTAGTCAGAAAGACTCTTACAGATGACTCTGAAGGAATGAAATGTGGCAGCTTTATCTAGTTTAGCTTCTCCCAAACACGGTCACAGCCCAGAAGAAAGCATAACATTGTGTGTTTGAAAACAACAGCCCAGTGATGATGAAGGCATCATCTGGCCCTTTATGACTAAAACTGCTTAAAACAGTCAACAAATTTACAAATGTGAATCAGGAAATGTACAAAGAAAATCAATGAGAAATACTGGCAGTAAAAAAAAAACCTTATTTAAAAAACACTTATATGTGATATACAACAGATTTGTTTAAATAGGTGAATATATTATTTAATAAGAAATAGTCTTCAGTTTGGAAAGAAAGAGGAAGCTGAGTGGTCTGTAAGATCATTAATTTCTTGAAGGAGACAAATCAGAAATTGCTATTCAAGTGTTCCTCATAACTTAAGAACTTAAAAAATTATTTTGAAGTGTATACAAACTCTCAAAAGGGAGATATGCTTTAAATGATCCACAAGTAATTTGAAGATCTTACTGCCACAGAACGACTTGGCTCCCAAAATACAAGTGAGCTCCAAAAGTAATTAGATAAATAAATGGCAAAGCAATTCACCCAAGCCAATCTGAACACCACGATGCAGATGCAGCCTCCTACTCAGAAAGTCCTAAAAGTGTGTGTAGTCAGAACTTAGGAGGCTGTACGAAAAGGAAGCATCTCTGAAAGCAGCCCTGATTATTTTCCTGCTTAGCAGTTGGATAAAATCAGAGACATAATAATAGTGGCTAATTGTCTTTTGTAGCCATCTGTTGTGCCTCGGGCAGTTTTGGGTTAAGCTGTACTTTTTTTTTCCAGGAAAAATGTAGGTGTGGCAGATGAAGTCAGGAAATGCATAGCTGTAGTGGATCGTTGAGCAGTTTAGATTGGAACACCGTTCGTATAAAAGGCCTTGAGGTGCATATGGCTTTCAAAAATGTGCAGTGATGATAAAAGCCCTGGGTTTTATAAATCTATTTTACATCTGGATTTGTATATAACTTGATCTTGCTAGACTGTCTAAACAGGTGCATTGCTCTGGGTAGCACCTTCATCCAGTGCAAGAAACAAGAATGGTTCAAAAAATGACATTGATCCAGTGCTTTATCATATAATATCCTCACTGGAGAGGGTTTTCCCATGTGCAGATATCAGGACTTGTGATGGCAGTTCATAGTCCCCTGAAATGTAACAGCACTCAGTGGGCCCTGTGTAATGCAGCACACTGATTTACACTTCCTTGTAAATCAAAGGAATAGCTGTATTGTGTAAATTATAAAATCAATTCAATGGATGGTTTTCACAGGCCTCTTAGTCTGGTCCCTTCCTACACGGATGGAAACACCTGTCAGTATCAGTGCTGCTGTATTTGCTCCTGCCAAGCTGAATATCATGTACTAATGTAGAAGATTTATCCTTCCAACACCAAGAAAAATTAAACTCTCTTCCCCCTCACTTTCCCCATCCTTTCTCTTTCCTCAGTAGGATTGAAAATTCCACTTCTTTGATGTCTGACTTTCTGCTTTTTTAAAAATCCCAAATTAAAAAAAAAAAAAAGTTTGTGTAAAGATACCCCAGCTGTCTTTCTGTTGACAGTCCTGGATGGTGGAAATGTTTTAGGTTTGGCAGCAAGATCCCTGTGGGTGCAGAGGTGCAGCAATGGATTTCACAATGGTAACTTTTGTGCATCTGAGCTTTGAAAATGGCAAATTGGAAATGTTGGATTTAAGCTGGATTTCATGTTGGATTTAAGTCCCATTAAAAAAAAATATGACCTAGTTAATCCTGCATTGTTACTTCATAATCTCTGCCCAGATCAAGTGACTTCTGCAGGGACAGTTTAGTGACAGAAATGTTTTAATTTCCAAATAATCAATGTATTTTGGGACTGAAAAAATTATTACTACTGTACAACACTGTTCCTCTGCAGCAGACTGCCCAAAGGCAAGATGGTTCTGGTCTCTCCTATCACTGAATATATTTATGTACCTAATTATTGTTGTACATCTTGCTAAACAGGACCTACTAGTCAGTTGAAATGCTCATTTTCACTTTGTGGTATGGCTTCCTCTGTTTTTCTTTTGTTAGACACCTATTATCACAAGTATCATAATTAGAAATAAATCCTGTTTTAAAGTTTGAGAATTAAATGAAAACTTATATTTCAAAAATATTTATCACAAGTTTAAAAATAATTTTTCTTGAACTCAAATACTAGTGTGTATCTACAATTGTGATATAACAGAACAGAAATAAATTTTGTAATAAGAATTTACAATAGTTGATACTGCTGAAAGAAGAAAAGTTTCCTATTTCTTGAGACTATAAAGATGTCACTAGTGGCAAGCTTGTTTTATTTGCTAGAACTGAATTTTTCAAGAACTTTTCTGAAGTATATAGTTATATAGAGATACATGTTTAATGTTTGAATTTTTGCTGCAATAGTGAAAGTTTTCTAATTGTATGTGTAATTGCTTTAATTATTGAATTGTCTGTTTTTAAAAAAGTGTTTTATTTCTTTGGAATTAATTTGATACAGAACAATGCATGGGAATTTTTTTCTTAGTGTTTTAAAATGACTGTTTTTAAGAAGTCAATTTGCTTGCCTAACACAACACAGGAACATTGTGGGAAACTCTCATTATAAATTTTGTCTAATGCATATTTTTCTTCACCAAATAGTTGCAGCAGTAAAAATAATTGTGTTTGTCTTCTAACTAAGATAGTAATATCACAGATTTTGCATTCTCTCCAATGGTCTGGATTTTACAGCTCTTCTGAATTGCCTGGAGTGGTTGCTGAAGAATAAATTGTAGCTTGATGGAGTGATAAAGCTCAAGCAAAGCAACACAGATCTTTTCTGGTTTAGCGCTTGGATGAAATAAATGAATTAATCAATTTACTGTATAATATATACATATAAGAATACAATTGTTTCATGAATATTGACATAATCTTTTTAAACTTGCAGCAAGTAGTGGCAGCAATAAATGCAGGAATCATACCTTTAGGAAACACATCTGCTCAGATCAGTCACTGGGACTTGGGAAGTTCCTTCTTCTTTGCTGGCACTGTTATTACCACCATAGGTAGGACACAGCTTATTATCTTTTTATAGTCAATGAGCTGAAACTCTTGATTTCCAGTGTGTGCATATATTTGTTAATGGTAAATCTACCAAATCTTCTGTTTTAAGTAGAGAGTTATTTTCTAGCTGCAGGGGCAGAAATAATGCCTGTCTGTAAAGGAGCCCTACCTGAGTGATTTTTCTGTAGGAAAAAAAAAATATTGCTGTACATTTCTCTCAAGTAACTGGAAGAGGTTGTGGAAATATTTTCTGGGGAAAATGTGGTCAGCTGTACAGTCATAAGTGTTAACTAGGGCATGATTTAAAGCACATGTGCATTAAGCCATGACTGAGATGTATGGAATTAAAAGCCTGTGTTCTCCCATCCAATATTGTTATTTTATTTAAATTCTGAAAGAATCACTGTCCCTCTGTGCAGGTGTAAAAAGAAACAGTGTTTGGTATTCCAGTTTTTTCCCTTTGACTACAATATTGTACACATGGTCTGGAGTTAAGAAATTTGATGTAGCTCATAGCTCACAAAAGGGCATTTACAAAGATAGATGGAAATTTGAAGATGAAATCATGAGAAAAAATTGGAGAGTAATATATAAGGAATTGTAGCATATTTACAATAATTATCACTACATAATATTTATATGCATACTGTGGTGGAAGGGGATGTTCTTTTCAAGTGTTGTCTGGATCTTTTTTCTTTATGTAGAAGTGCATAAGTACCATATTTTTGTGTGTTTAAATACAAACATGTCACCTTTTATGACTATTGCGAATGTGAATATTGTGCCTATGTGATATTTTTCATCTAGAGTAACTGAAACAGAGGTTTAGTGAAAACAGAGAAATTCTTACCTCCTTGATTTGCAGAAAACTTACTGATTTTATAGTAGCACTTCCTCATGGTGATAAAAATCCTCAAGTATTGAAAAATCTAATTAAAATTAAAGGTTATAACCAAAAAAAAAGTAAGACCTTTGAAAGTAGAGGTTTGTAATCAGTCTTATGTTATCCTCTTTGGGCAGCACTAAACTTTATGTTGTAAGCATCCTTGGTCCTATAGAAAATGCATAATAGTTGTTTCACTTCCTAATAAGGATAAAAGCCAACATATGAAAAGTGTTCAAGGAATTAAAAGTTCAAAAATTATTTTAAAGCAATGGAACATTTTGTCTCACTGTCTTTTTTTCAAAGTAGAACTAAGACTTTTCTAAATCAAAATGTTTTTGATTTAATTTACTGACCTGATTCTATCAAGCCATGTGTAAGTCCAGCTTAGCAGAGAGCAGGGATCTGCAAAGGCATCCAGGCCTCTGATCCACTGTTCCCAAGAGGCAGGATAACTCAATAGGAAATAAGTTTGAAAATTATTATTTCAGGTTGTTTCTGCAGACCAGAGTTGTCAGAAGCAGGTCAGACTGGGCAGCAGTAAATATTTGTTTTAAGGTTTGTGATAGTAGCCTGAGAAAAATTTTATGGAAGACCTTTTTATGGAAAAATGTCTTTGATAAAATATTTTGGCTTTGGAGTATGTGGGTTTCTTTCATCATGGACCCTTTCTGGTGGGAAGCTCCCAGCCAGCTGCACATTTGAGCTTTTCTCAGGATCCAAGGGAAGCAAGATTATATAGAAGCTGTAGTGTGGTTGGCATTGTCTTAATGCTGTGAACCACCCTGGCCATGGCTCACCGGGCTTGTGGTGTGACTGAAGGTGCTGCTGTGGTGAAAATCACTTGGAAAAGGGAATTACCTGGGAAAATGGTGGTGAGCAGAAGAACTGGGTGTCCTTTCCCTTAATATTTGTGTTATTACATGCCAGCAAGTGATTTTCTGTTCAGAACAGTACCTATGAGTATATGAGTAACTTTTTGAAAATGAAGGTGTTCCTTCCAGCTAGAGGGCATACGGTAATAATAACTTGATTTCTCAAGAGAGTCAAAATGTGGTTTATGAGCATCTCCAGAGAGCTGCCATAGGTTTCAGAGAAACACTGCAGATATTCTCTGTGGACAAAGACAGGACTGTATAAATTCATAGTATAACTTTACAGAAATAATTTGTAAATGTGGTTTGAATATGAATAAAATTTGTAAATATTACATTCTTTAGTCTGTATACCTTGAGAAGTACTTGTAGATGAGAAAATGGATTTAGAGACAATGATAGCTTTCCAGTGTTGCTGCAGATTTTGTAGCTTTCCAAACCACTTATTACTATAATTTTACCATATCACTTAGCCCACACTCTTCCTGGTGGTATGTAAGAATCTAAGACATTCAAACGGAACCTGTAGTCTATGAATAGAATTTCTCAAACCTTCCTTTAATGAAAGCAAAGCCTTTCCTTACTGGCAGTAGTACTTGCATCCCACAAATATTTGGTTTCTGGGGAGAAGATAATAAATAAAGCCTTTAGCATCTGCCTAAGTGATAAATAACTGTTTTGCAGTTTCTGTTCTTGTTGTATCCCAGTGGTCAACACTAACATGAAAAATATTGGCTATCTGTTTTGAGGCTGCTGGAGCAGGCTAGAAGCATCTTCTGGACCTCCTGTAGGTTTCTGAAAGGCACTCTTCTGGTGCCATTATGTCTATAGAGTTCCAAAGCCAGCTCATGGAAACAGAGGCAACACTTCAGAAAACGTGGCTTAGTATTTATGTAACATTTTTTGAAATCTGTTATAATCCTTCATGCGGCTCAGTAAATGTTATAGCGCCTAATATAAAATTAGCAAAATCAGTTTGAATAGAATATGATGTGATACTGCTACTAGATCTTTTCTAAAAAGTGTATTTAGTTGAGAGTCATAATCAAACAGTTTCACAAGGCTTTCTTTAGAACAGGTTGTTGGTTTTAGCTTTTCATTTACTACTGTGCTACAGCACAGAACTCGTTTCAGGAAGGGTTATAGCTTCGGCCGGCTCAGTTAGGTGTTCTTGCTTGTGAATATGTTTCCAGAAAAAATGAAGCTCATCTCAACAAAGAGATGTGAAATGGCATGATTATTAGTCTGTGCATATGGTTTCAGACAGTCTCTTAGAGGGAAAAAGGTAGCAGAGGGAAATAGGAATATGAAATTATCTATGAAAAATATTGTTGCATTGTTCCCTGGGATACTGTTCATGCTGCAAAGTACAAAAAAAACCTCTTTTTGTCTACCTGAAAATGTCATTATCCAGTCAGTCCTGCTCCAAGACCATATGACCAAAGAAAAGAAAAAAGAAGGTTGAGAGAAAGGAAGAAAAATGGTAACTTAATCATAAAACTGGAGATAGTGCTGAGGAGGAAGGAAAAATAACCTTTATGCCTTTTTTTTTTACCTCTGGTTTTATTCTGAGACTCACTGCTGGCGCTGTTCATGGTTTGTAACCTCTGGTTCATTTCTTTCAAAAGATAGCTGAAATCAGAAATTGGCATACAGATACAACCTGTATACACCCCAATTTCCCCCAGATTTATGTTTTGGGAGTGGGGAAAGTTTTATATTGGCAGCAGGGTAAAAAAGCAGTCATTTTGAAGCTTGTGACCCATGTCTATTAAAATGAAAATAAAAAGAAGACATTCCCAGGCCTTGAGCTCAGCAAGTTGTTTTCCCAAATGTCTGGTGTCTCAGCACAAAAAAAAATATAGTGTCCTCTGTAATACAAGAAACTGCACCCCGAGAACCTCTATTAGCCTGCTATGGATCTTCATCTAAAAGAATTTCCACTCTTCTTCCAGACAGTCTGTCATGATTTTTTCAATCACTGCAAGGTCGACAAATGGGAAGAGAGTTTATTCAGCCTCCTGGAAGATGGAGTGTTTTGGATGGTAGTTGAGAGCATGTGGCAGTGCCAGCAGCCTCGCTGGTAGCTGTGGTTTTCCAGAGTGCATCTTTCAAACAGGGCTCCTTTCATGCCTTAGCACTCGAGGATGCCTCACAGCCCCATAGATGTCCAAATCCAGCAGCTGCTAAAAACTGGGTCCAACAAATCCAAAAAGGGAGAACACATCATTTCTTCTTGTCCTTTTCCACTTTTGTTGCCACCAGCCCTTGATTTTCGAACCAAACACCTGGTGTTCAATGGAAATTGAAGCTCTTGAGAAGTTTATTCATGACTAATGTCTTTAATTTAGGTTCATGAAGATGGGGAATCTGGGGTTCTGGGGTGTTTTGGGAATCTGGTGTTTTGGGGTCCAAAAGTGTAGCAATTGTTATTAGACACTGAAAACTAGATTTATGGTTTTGACAAGAAATTTCAACCTGATTTGTCATTTTTAAAGCTGCAGTTAGCTACGTAGCTTCAAATGCAATTTCACTCTAAGGAATCATTCCTTCTGTCATTTTCCCACTGGCTGGACAAAAGGTTTGCTTGTGAAGGCAGGATATTTTAGAAAGTCTTATTACATTGCTTGTTGATTTGGAACAATAATAAAATCCTGCTGCTAAAACTGTCCCTTCTGGCACCATTCCACTGCATTTTTAAAATACAAGGTAACAGAATAATGTGCTGACAACTAAAATATACAAAACACTTTTGACGTTATAAAAAGACAAATATTGTTCATAATGAGATGTGTTACCTATTATGTCAGATAATCATAAAGCTAAAAATGTGCAAATGACATTGAAATATATCTTCTAGTTCAGAAAAGTAAGAAACATTGCATGCTTATCTTAGAACATATTACTTTTTTTTATTTCTTTGTGCCATCAAAGAAGAACCAAGGATTTTGAGGATGAGCATAGAATCTTCATTTTACAAGATTGCAGCTTATCAGAGTGTAAATACTTCAATTTCTGTTTATGTATCTGTAAGGGAAGAGAGAAGAAGCAAGCAAAAAAAAGGTGAAGTGCAAATGCTGAGGTGACTGGGGAGGGGATTGAAGAAAAACTCCTGAAATTAAAAAAAAAAACTATAAAATACATTTGCCTGAAAAATATTCTTATGTGACTTTTCTTCATAATATCAGTAATTAAATCTGCATTTGTGTCCATTAGTTAAATGAACTTAATTCTTGATGGACATTGGAGTGTAGGGTTCCTCTACTAGAAATAATCTTCATCAAAGCAAGATCGAGAATCTCAGTCTCTACTGATAGCCTGGCTGCACAGGTCCAGACTTCATAGAGCTTCTTGCAGGAGCTTGTGTGTGGCAAAGCTGAGTATTTGCAGCTGATAAGACCAGCTGCAGAGCAATGCAGAAAAAAAAAGTGGTTAAAATTTATGGTCTGTGAAAATGTGGTAGTAAGAGACATGCTACAGAGGTCACTGGGGAACGAAGTGGAAATGCTTCTTCCATCTCTTGCTCTGCAGAGAACTCCATTGAAAACTCCTGCTGCTCTCCTGAGAGGCACATTGACTGCCAAAGTGTGTTAAATATATATATCTTATCTGATAAGATGTCAACAGAAAGAATTTTTAGGTTTAAAAAAAATTCCCCTGAGATCTCTTCAGAACTCATTCTTTCCTCTAGGTTCATGCTTACCTTCTCATCCCTGTGCTGCTCTCCTTAATAATTGTTGGAACTAAATTGGGTTTTTAGTCTCTCTTTGCTCCATTCTAATTTATTTCCTTTGCTTCTTTTGTTGCACTTTTGAACAAGTGTCTGAATTTGACCCAGTTATTGGCTGTCGACAAACAGAGCTTCAATTGTGCTCTGGAGAGACCTGTTAGGATTGGGCAGCACAACCCTCCAAATATTTCATCTGAACTGAGCATACTCTCTCCCAGGGCAGTAGTGACTAAACAAAATTTCCTCTGTAATTATTTCTCCCAGGAAGAGTGAGTTGAAAGTTTAATACCACTATGCCCTCAATTTTCTCCTGCATTTGCTCAGGCAGTGGGAAAGAGGCCTTATCTGACTTGAATGCCAAAGAAATAATACATGGACTCTACAAGATACAGGAGCAATAATTAGGATAAGACTGCTGAGAGCTAGGGAACCTGGGACAGTGGTGGAGAAAGGATGAAGTTGAAGAGCTGAAAGGAAATTATATTAGATGAAGAGCTCAGTTAGAGATGTTGAGGGCTTGTATATCAGAAAAATTGAATTAAATTGAATGAGCAAATCACAGAAAACAAATTGAGCCTCCCTGACCAAAATGATTGGGACCAAGAAAATACTCAATATTGCCAAGGGTAGCTCTGAAATTGAAAAAGTGCAAGTTTATGGAATAATACACAGCTTTAATTATACAGAGAAGTGATTTTTTTTCTACCTGTTCTGGTTTGATGCACAGGAATCTGATGTGCAAGCACTTGCATGGTAAATTGCAAACACTTGCATATTCTGGCCATATTCAGGATCTGATATTTCTGGTGATCTTGTTTCTTTAAGTTATCAGTTATATTAGACTAGGTTAAGGTGATGTAGCCTCTTAGTTATGTGAATGCACAAGGGAGGTTTTTTTATCTGGTAAGTTCTGAATTCTGGACAAGAAATTTGGCACTGGATGATATGAAGGGTTGCTGTCTCTTTAGGGAAGGTGGTAGCATCAGTGACATTTCATATAGTTTTTGGTCTGATCTTTCTTTATACACATTTTTATTCTTTTAGAATTTAAATTCAGAGCTCTGCTAACTACTTTCTTTGCTTGTAACATTGAGTTTCTGGAATATTTTTTCTGACCACCTGGAATGGTCTTCTACACTGATGTGACTTCATTAAGATTAGTTTTTCATAAAAAAAGCCTTTTAAATAAAGGCTCTTTGATAAGCTTCCTGCTAGGCAGAACTGACAATTTTGTTTTGGTGTGGTGTCTATTTATTGCTGGATCTTGCCAAACAAGAAGGAAGATGTACCATTTTTGCAGTTTGCACTTTCTGAGCTTTTATCTTCCCTTTTTTTCCTCAAAACCTGAAAATAGTTGTATTAAAACAAGTTGCCAGGTTTGCAGCTTTTCATCACTCTATTACCTTTGGTAATTTCCTAAACAACAAGCTATGCTTAAAGCAGTTCTGCTTAGAACTTCAAGTCGTGTTGTGGAGTGAAAATGTCAATTTGTCAGTTGTGACAGTCCCCAATTTACACTGCAAATGAGCAGTGAAGTTTTCACAGCTTGGTCTGTTAATTCCAGTGTGCTAATGAAACTGAATTTTATTTTCTTTATTCAGATTTCTCATCACTTGCTGATTAGAAAAGGCTTTCTGAGCCTCCTGATCATGTCCATTTCCATTCCCAGGTTACAAAAGCTTGTTGCTATGAATAAAGGAAAGGATGCGAGGAAGAAATGCCAAGTAGGGTTACACTGTGTGCAGAATGCTGGGATGAATGGGATTATTTCCTGGTCCCTTTTTGTTTATTTTTATAACTGGATAAGGGGTGGTGCAACCAACCATGAGAACCTCAAATCCTATAAGCAAACAGTGGCACAGGATTTTGGAAACACTGAAAAAAAGCAAATGTTTTGTGATTTGCTTCTATATTGGGATCACTGAGTGGGTAAGGTTTAGAGGCCAAAATAAAAGCACCTGTTTTCAGTGTGTAGCCTCTCAGGATGATCTTTTGGTAAGTTTTGACCACGTTAAGCTGTTTATATGCTGCTTCATTCACAGCTGTTTCCAGTTTGTTAAGTTGAGCTGCTAAGCAGAAGCAGCTTTTAAAGAGGGAAAGGCAGCTGTAATCCATCACAGATTTGTTTCTTTGTTTTTTGGTGGGGTTTTTTTTTTGGGGGGGGGGGTGGTAGGGACTCATGATATAAGACTAGCATGGGGGTATGTAAGCTCTTTTTAAAGAAAAGTTCACTATCAGCTGGAATTTCTGCCTACTGGTCACGATAGAGAGTAGGCACTTTTTAGATACTTCTAGTGTGAGTTTTGGATGTTGAGCAGTTTTTGCAGATCTGGCTGAATTGATGTGCTTTTTATACCAGGTAAGCACCTGCTTGATATAAATCACACTCTGTTTGCCTATTGTGTTCATCTGAGTGTAAGATGAGGTGGTTTATCTCCCTGGGAATTAAGATCTGAAGAAGGTTGCTTGTGTCGTATTGAGGCTTTGGTTGATGTACACATCACCTGTACAATTCCCAAGTGCCAGGAATGTCTCTTGGCATTCTGGCTGGTCGGAGCAGGGTAGGCACTAGTGCTGGGTCTGGATATTCCAAAACTGAGAGCTAAGATCTGCTTAAGGAAGGGTCTAGGCAGACCCTTTAACCCATATTCACCCAAATATTTTCATGCAAACTTGGCTGTACTGTTCCCAACAGCTGGTCTGGGTTACCAGTTGACTCCATTTCAATGATTCAGAAAGATAACTTCCTCCCCCCCACCCAAGAATATAGAAAGGATGGAGTCCTGGTAATGTAAAAGACCTTAAAGATTTCTTGAAGTGAACTGCCACAAGTATAAAATCTGCTGCCTTGTGCCAACAGCAATATGGAGTAAAATATCATTCAAGTATCACCAGAGCAAATGGGAATATCCATTAGCATTACATGAAAGTGTTTCCTTTTTATACAATGAGAGCTTTCTATATTTTATAGATTTCTCATTACTGCCAGCAGCGTGATTCCATTAAAAAAAAAAAACAAAACCTGAAAACCAGAAAGGAAGCTGGGTAGAAATACAGGCAAAGGGGAAATTAACAAAATCCATTAACTTTTTTCAGTGATTTTTGTCTGTATTGAATCCTCTGGTGCTTTGGAGAATCTCACCCTCTGGTGTCATCCTTTTGCAAGAGCTGTACAAGTTGGTATGACTGCCAGCAAAGTCATAGTTTGCATCTCAGTGTGTGTTAAAAATCCATATTTTTCAAGAATAAAATTTAATTTCTACAGCAATAAGCATTGCATATGCAGATATATCACAACATCAAGAGGATAAAAATGGATAAATTTTGATTTATCTGATTTGAACTGCTACTGCAAATATATTTCTTTAGTACAACATTACAGTCTAATGACTCCAATTTTTCATTTGGCAGAACCAGATGGTTACAGAAGACATGTTAATTACAAATTAAAAGTAAGCTAGGTAGTAAGGAAGACTTGAGAGGTGCATAATTTAGGTGATGGTGTAGAAAAGTCCTGTATATGCTTGCCTACCTTCTGGTCATGCTGAGTTTTACCAATGTATAGATGCTTTTCCAGGTGTGAAAAAATGCAGTGTAAGCTAAAGGGAGGATAATTGTCTACTACATACTGTCTAAAAGCAAATAAACTGTGTAGTAGTACAGCTATTAGCCTGTAAAATATATTATGAGTTACTGTCTTGCTCGAAGTGTCTTATATTGAATATTACTGATTAAAATTTTAGTCTGGACTTGCACAGCAGGACTGGGAACAACATCATTGCCCTGCTAGATAATTTACTTTGTGAAAATCGTCCTCTTCTAGATGAGACAGTTTCTAATTTTTTAAAAATTTGGTTTTGTTTGGTTGGGTTTTTTGAAGCAGTTAGAAATACTCTTTGATGTTTGTAAAAAATTAGTATCTGAAGTATTTCAATTTTTGGTTCTGTGGTGACAAATCTGCAGATTGTTTGTCCTTCATGGCTTCACTGGAGATGTGATTTCCTCCCTTTCCTGCATTTGTGTGGGATTCTGATGAGTTTTGCTGAACCAGTAACCAGAGCATGGAGAAAGCCATGTGCAATTAAAGACAAGACACTACTTCATTTGGACATCTTTGCTGTGATTTCTTCACAGCAACAACACAAACTGTCTGAATTCAGGTCTCCCCAGACAGAAATTTGTTCATGTTTTCAGTTAGTCTACCTTACCTGCAGGGATCCTTTCTCAAAGCCAGTTGTCTATCTGAAATCAGTATTTCAATATGCTTAGATACTGTGGGTATGGGAGTATCACTCTAATATTTAGAGGGATAATAGTGAAAGTATTTAGCAGTGTGAGCAGGAAAAATAACTGCAATCTTGAAAATTTAAATGCTTTACAAAATCCAGCTATGCTGAGGTGGCTTTTGAATGTAAGCATTGTTTCTATTCCACAGAACTTGGTATTCTTTATAAATAGTGAGGTTTAAGTTCTAGTATCCAGTTTTAAACCTTTATCTGGCTAAAGATGATCTGATTTGAAAACACTGGTGATATTTTGTACCTGCTAGAATGTAATGAGAATTTCTCAGGTTGTAACCAAAAGAAAGAACTGGATATGTTGGCTTAACTCTTCCTTGTTTCTGATAGCCGGGCTCCAACTGTGATTTCTGATTAATTGCTTCCTTGCTGTCATCCCCTGTTGCTGTATAGATTTTTCATCTCACTTCCTTTCTCCAGGTTTATAATCTGAATTAAATACTTCTCCAGAATGGACTGACAACACTTGCTACTTGTGGGCCTAACTAATAAACTCTCTGTCACTGGCATTAGTTGTGCAGCTTATTTTAGTAAGGAAGGATTTTTCTTTTTGGTAAAGATAGACACTTGAAGGATCACATTTCTTTTAGTATTTGTTGGCATTTTGTCAATGTGTGAAAACTTCTGTCTGAAGAGGCTGCATAGGAAGGAAATTCTCTCCTCTTTTCTACTTTTCCAAATTCAGAATATTTTGGTTGTTTTTTTCTAACTTCTCAACCACCATCATTAGGCAGAGTGAGGATTATTCATTCACCTGTGGATTTTGTAGACTTTGATTCTGAAGTCATATTATTGGATCATGTTATAGTGGGGACTTGCTCAGTTTAGCTGAATTCTATGGAGAGTGTGGCACCAAACTGGTACTAGGGAAAATGTGGATGGATGGATGACTTTGGCTTGCAGGTCCGTGAGGGTTTCTTGCTGTTGATGCATGGTGATTGCCATCTGCTGTGCTGGTCTCTGTGCTGTTGTTTTCTGTCTTGTTTATTTTGATAACAAACTCTTGGAAGCAATTATTTTGGGTCATAAAGGTAACAACACAGCCAAGCATCCCAACTGTCTGTACTGCTCAGTTTTACTGATGACATGTTAGAGAGGTATCTTGTATATTACAGTTAAAACTGATAATTTTTATCTCCTAGCTCTGCAAAAAAAAATATTTTGGCATCCAAGTTCTCTCAGATTAAGGAGCTGTACTACATAATCTATTTTTGTGATATTTGAATACTATTTTAAAAATTCTACAACAAACTAACTTAGAAAGACTAGAACTTGTTTTTTCCACTGTAGTGGCAAATCTTTCATTCTTACTCTATGATCTTTTAGTTAAATAAGATAAAGTAATGTCAGGGGCTATTAAAGCTTCTCATTTAATTTTTAAGTACGTAACATCCTCTACAGGCAAGAATTCTGTTAATTTTAATTGCTTAAAAAGGTCTTTGATTATACATTTTTGGCACCCACTCTAAAGTTCTGTTGGCAATCTGAATGTAGTCTTAGATTTGGACATAAATATAGATTCATATAATTGTACAACAGTTAAGGTTGGAAAAATTGTAATTCAAGTGTTAACCAACTAAACCATGTCCTCAAGTGCCACATTTACATGTTTTTTAAGCACTTCCAGGGACAGAAATTCCCCTGGGTGGCCTGTTCCAGTTCTTGACTGGAATATGCTGAAATCATCAAATGCTGGTATCATCAAATGCTTTTAGAAATCTGCCAACATCATTGCTGGCTTTTCATCTCTTTGGACTGGACTGCAGATACCGATTCATGCATTTATTGCACCACAGATTGATAAATTCCCTCTGGTCAGAAAAACACAGATTACTTGCAGAAAGGCCAGCATTTGAGCCTGTTGAACAACCATGGTTGCTGCCTGGAGGAATGGGTGCATGAAAATACATTTCCTGGAATTTGGCATGTGTTAGGGCACTAAGAGTTGTGGCAGTGAGCCTTTTGATGGCCCAGGAACTTTCTCTCTCTGTCTTGCTCTGTTTTTTCCTGGTTGGAAGAAAGAGTGGTAGGTATGAAAGGACATGCATTAGGGGCTATAAACTTTGCTCTGTGCTTTGGACAGTACAATTGGAACGTGAAATTTAACAGCCTGAGAAAGAACTTCTCTGACCATATATCTGTCTACTGTCTAGTTGAAAACTAGCCAGAGAAAATGTTCTTACCAAAACAAGAGTCCATTATCTGATTCACTACTCCATTATAGACCATCCAGACTGAGAAATCTTTAATTTTTGTGTCTCATGATGGGATTTATTGAACTTCATCTGAGCCCTGAAGTGATGTTTTCTTAGGCTACATAAAAATGTAATTTAGGTTTGCACTTGCCTAAAATGTTTTGCTATGAGATGGTTTGTAGATCATCTGTGTGAAGAGACTTCTATAAATTTGTAATGACTTATGATGAATATATTTTTCACCTTAGTAAATAGCTTTCAAATCTGTACTTGCAAGCATTCCATGCTCTTGTCTAAACTTTTGACTGCTAATTAGGCATTGCTATTAAATTGTTCAGAATTTTCACATCTACAGCCAAATATGAAAGGTAGATTTGATTGTTCAACTAAACCCATAGACCCTTTGTCCACTGTAGGTCAGTGAAGACTTGGAGAGGTTGTTATTTAGTACTCTTTGGTCTGTGGTTTTATCTTGCAATTTTCAAGTTGTGCTGTAGCTATGATTGGGGTAAAAGGAGCAGTAGCCAGTGTGGTTCTGCAGCAGTAATTGGAGAAGAAATGAGTCAGTGCTATCAGAAATGCATACACATTATAACTGAGCAATTGCTGCAAGTAGAATATTAAGATCAAGATAGTGTCAGATGGGAAGGAAGATGCTGAAATGCAAGAATTAAAGATCTCATTGCTAGGTGTCTTGTTATATACATGAATTCACACTGAAGCTGCAGAGTGGTTTTGGTAGGTCTCGTATAAATAGGAAAAAAAATGCTGGCATCCCTGTTGATTTTTGGGTTAGTGTACAGGATAAGATACCAACTTTTTCTTCTTTATTTTCAGCTTCTTTGAATTATTTTAGGAGAGAGCAATGTTTGCATAGAGTTCCCCACTGCTGTGGTGAGAAAGCTGAATTTCTTTTATGTCCAATGTACACTGTTTGTCTGGAGCTTGGTACAGAAAGGTTTTTTTGTATGAAAGATCATCAGTGTGCTGCAGAGACCAAGGATTGTGCTCTGTATTTTATGTTGTGTTCTCCCACCCTTCAGGTGAACCAGCCTGGGCAGTTGCCCCACTGGTAGTGAGCTTGATGAACCTACATGATAATCTAATATGGAGAATGTTCAATCCTGTACAGTAGAGAGATTTACAGAGTTTTAAACAACATTGGAGATCAATGACAACAGTAGGAAAGGAGAACTGGACAGGAAAGAAATTGTTAATTATAAAAAATTAATTTAAAATTAATTTAAAATTTATTTTTAAAATTATCTTTAAAAGATTTCTCAGACAAGTCCAGTGAAGGTAGTTCATAAGTGTGGGGATGGTTGTATGCAGGAGTAGATTGCAGTAGGGGAAGATCATTATTACTCGGTGATATTAAGAGTTTGGAAGAATGTGTTTTTTAGGGATTTGTTCTTTTACGAGCAAGCCTTGCTACATACTGATAAAATCCATAGCAAATTATGATTGAGAAAAATGGCTGTAATATGACTTGAATTCACTAGCAGGTAATTATTTTGTCAGAGGAGGTATGATTTGTAGGAAAAAAGGACTATCTTTACTAGACCCACTCAAAATAGCTGGAAGAAAAAATAAGCTTTTTGGGCTTGGCTGAGGATGGTCTAATTTACACAAAATACTGTTGTTTTTTCTAATTGTATCCAATGTTCTACTCAAAGACACTTTGCTTTTCTGTCATTTTACTCTACTTATGTTCTTCTGCCATCCTGATAATAAGAGGGCTCCCAATGAATTGCTTGAACCATCTTGCAGATATTGAGAGGCTTGTGCCTCCACTCTCACAACAAAACATTTTAAAACATGTATTGTTCTCACTTAATTTTTTAAATCAGATTTCCATAATGACATGCTACTGCATCATCATAAAAATAGCAAGTACAGAACTGACAGTGGAAGCGTAAAGACCCATCTGTGCTCCTCATTTTTTTCTCCCACCAAGCTTTATATTTGATATTTAGAGCACCCCAATCTTATGTATTAATTGTCTGATATTTCTCTGAGTGGTAACTCATAGAGACTAATTAAAAGCAATCATCCTTTCTGTAATTTGCTAAAAATAAGTGATCAGATTAAGAATATATCAATTTGGAGATATGATAGGTAATGAAGCATTCATAATTACTTGTCGATCAAGAACATATTTTATAGTACTTTGGTTTTATTTAGTGATATCCCTTCTCCAGGCCCCATCTGGCTGAACAAGTCCTGTCCTGTGCTCTGCAGCCTTGAGAAGGGCAATAGAGGTGGGAACCAAAGAAAGGCAGAAACATTCCCCTAGAACTAGAAATTAGATGTTGATGGCAAGATGCGAGCCATATTCAGCTCTCATTAGCATTGAGAAATTTTGGATCTGACTTTTAGAGAAGCCAACCCCTCATGAGTTGGTGGGAGTGGGAGGCTTTACACTGCGGCGCTCTGTAAACCCTACGTTTGACAGACATCTGAATGTATGTGCATGGATATGAATATATCAAGTTCTCCACCGTGGAAGTGGCCTGGCAGTCTCAGGCGTGGCGTGTTCCCTGCCAGCAGAGGTGCTTGCAGCAGCGAGCAGCATCTCTTTGCTGAGGACACGTGCTGTGCTGTTTTTCAGATGAGTGACAAATACGTCACGGCATTGTTCCTGTCTCTCACAACTCCTGTGGTTCTAAGATGCTTCATTCACTGGAAGCAAAGATTGAACTGCTTCGTTCTCACCCTCATCCAGAGAGTTCAAGGTTTTCCAAAGGATAATTTTTTGTGATCTACTTAAAGCACCTGTTTAATCATAGGCCAGAGGAAGGAAGTACTGAAAGCTGTTGGAAGATGTGAAAGATTGTCAGATGCCTGCTAGAACAGCATGTTGCTAAATAGTCACACAGAGAGATGGTGGAAACTTCATCTGCAGCCCTCTGTGAAAATGTTCCCACAGAGATCGGCTTATTAACTAACACCAAAATTCATAGCAGGGGAAGCTGAGAAAGCAGCTGGGATGGTGGATGCTTCACTGACAAGGAGCCATTGGACACGGAGTAGTGCAAAGTGAGCTCTGTCTCTGGGAATGCTATGCCTGTCTGGCATACAGCTTCTGGAAAAATTGTGAAGAAGGATACATATACAAAACTGGGATGTTCCTCTGAGTTATCTGGAAGCCCAAGTGGATGTTCATCATTCTGTGCTGTCTGCTTATTCCAGCCTCTTTCCTTCTCTCCCCATCTCTTGATATCTTTTGATAACATCATTTTTGTGTTGGTTCATCTACACCCACCTTGGCTCCTTTTCCATCTGAACCCCCCGCACCCAAACTCACCTGGAAAATAACCACAGAAGTAACAGAACCACCTTATCAGGGAAGGCTGCAGCCTACATCTGAATGAGGAAGGGACATGGAGACAGCAGGGCCACCATCTGGGGATGCTTCATTTTATCTTTTATCACTTACTTTTTGGGCTAGTCCAGTGATGAGTGCCTAGTAATAAATCTGTCACATAATACATTGCATATGGCACTATCATTAAATATATCTAGATACTAAATCACAAAGAAATTTCTAGAGAAATTATAATCTAAACATTCCAGAGAGAAAAGCAGATTTAACATCTGACAGTATTGATACATGCTGCTAGTAAATCTATACATGAGTCAGACAGAATCATATCCAACCATGGAAATTTAAAAATAATGCATGTGTGACATGTGATGTAGTTGAAATGCTGGGTCCTGAGCCTACAAACATCTCTGTGAATGTCTGGTTTGAGAGGTAGGAGGGAGTTCTCTGTGAGTCACAGCCTTGGAGGACTCCTGTGGAAAAGGGATAATTTTGAGGCTAGAAGACAACGTGTGCGTGGAAGTGTACCTGGATTCAGTATTTATGAGTTCATTGATCCCTAACCCCAGAGTTTTTCACTCTCCTCTTTTGATCTGTGGTAGAGACATATGCTTCTCAAGGCTTTCTGTAGTCATGACATTTTGTTCTTGCTGTGAGGCACTCTGGTAATATTAATACAAATTAACTCAAATATGCTGGGAAAACAGTGTATTTTTTTTCCTTCAATCTAGGGAATACCACTAGGGTCCAGAGTAAATGTACTTTTGCTGAAAATACTTCTAGGTTTCTTGGCTATATATATTCTTAATTTCTTCACGTCTATGCCATTCTAGTTTTCTGTTGTTTATACTTTCAATTTTCATGATTTTATTTTGATGCTGCTAAAGTATTCTCTGACAATCTCTCCTTTCATATAGAAAGATTTCAAATCCAATGCAATGTCTGAGGGATTTTTCAAGTCCAACCAATAGCTTCCTCAGAGCTAATGGGGAATTGAAATAACTTAACTAGAACAGTGGAAAACTTTCAGAAAAATGTCTTCTTGTAGGTAAGAATATGAAGACTTCTGGTGTTTGGCTACAATAACATGGCTCAGCCACGCCATAGGAGGAACAATATGACACAATTTGTGTGCAAGAAAATTCTTTATTTCCTGATAGCACAAATAATATGTTGTAAAGGTACACACATATGTTTACACATATGTGTTTGCATCAAGGTCTTTGAAATATATGTGTGTGTTGGCATCTCTACAAGAAATATATGGTTTTACCTTTTAATGGTCACTTACTGTTGCACCTCCAGACAAATAAGTGTATGTTAACAGCTTCTGTTCATACAGAAATTTCTCTTCAATTTGATTGCTTTCCTGCAAAAAGGAGGGGGAGGCTGAACAGCTGTGAAAAATTAGATTTCTCTTATATGCATTTTGTGCCTAAGATCATGTTCTGGATGATGTTTTATGTGTTAGTTTACATGCACCTGATACACCTGGTAGCTGCTCTATAGAGTCTATTGAATGTACTTATCTCTGGGATGAAAAGAGAAAAATGATCCCCTCAGCTGGTGTATATGTACATAGACACTGATTTGGAACCTCTGGTACCTGAAGTTCCAGTCTGAACTGGTGACAGATGATTTCACAGCCAAAGGGCTGCACCAATGCTGACCTGTAACTTGTGGTATTGATGTGGTGACATTTTGGTCTTCTCTTTGCCCTGATACTTCCCTGAGCTGTGGAAAGGTGAAAGCACCTCATTCTCTGCAGTTTTGTCCTTCTGAAGCTCTTGGCTGACAGGTAAGCTTGAGTTTCTGATTTGTAGTTTTGAGTGATAGCAGCAGTGATCTTGGATGCATGTAATTGGTCCCTTTGAGAACAGCGTAGTGTTATGCAACGTCTCTGAGGGATTTTTCAAGAGTCTTGGGAACCCTAGCAAGGATCTAGTTTATGCAAATCTAATCTCTGGTAGAAAAACTAAATATATTCTTCTTCTACAAGATAATGTCTTAGAAACTTTGCTGAGAACTCATACTGTGGTCAGCACCTCTGGCTGAGCCCTGGATCCTGTCTTGGTTTTGGTCAGAGAGGTTTTATTGGAGCTAAATTCTGTGGGGTTCAAGAGTTTGTCAGACTTCTCTGCAGGGGGTGTTATGAAAGAAGTGTAGGAGAAAATAAAAGAAAATTAACTTGGTAATTGTAGGTGAAAAAGAATTTTCTGCTTTTTCTCCCCTGCTCATCGTGTTCTGAGGTTTCAAGGCTCTTCAGCTGGGACATCTCATGTCACTTCTATAAAAGATGCAATTCTCCCTCCATATTATAGAAGATAACAAGCAGCACAGGGTAGCTGGTAGCTGATGCCAGAAACAGTAGTGGGTAATAACATCTGAGGATGGTGAGTGAGCAGATGTAGCCTTTGTACCAGCTTAGAAATGCAGTGGGGCAGAAGGACATCACTTGTGGCTTCCTTGAAAAAGAGGAATTGAGTTAGCAGCTTGTCTGGCTTACTTTTTGTCACAAAGAACGTGGAGAAATTTTGAATAGCTGATTTTGTTCCTCAGGGAGCTCTTACAGGAAGAAGTTGCATTTTAATTTATATCCTTAATTTTATTACATGGCAGTCCAAAGGCCAGAATATACATTCAGTTTCAAGGTCTTTATTTTTCACATGCACGACATTAACTTTGCAGGGTGATACTTGCTCTTAAATCAGTTTGAGAGGGGTAGGATTTAAAATGATAGTAAAAGGGAAACATTAGCCACTTAAGTGTGTAGCTCTTAGTTCCATCCTAAAAAATTGATTTGAAATTCCTTCTGTCTCAAGCTGGTTTGAGAACAAAGTTTCTCCTAGTCTTGCAGCATTGCTACAGGCAAGCCTGCATCCAAGAATATCAATGCCAAGTAAGAAATTAATGTTTTGTTGGTTAAATTCTGCCATGTGCAAAGATTAGATACTGACTAGAGAAAACTTTGGGTTTGGGGATATTTTTATGTGGAAACCTGCATGTCCTAATCTAAATGGTGTGGTAGTTTGTAGATTCTCAGTTGACCAAAATGATGGTTAACAGTAGGAAGCAGTAGGGAAGATTGGCTGTTTATTTGGACTCTGTAGTGTGTACCAAGGGTTTCTGAGCACAGGGCTGAGAGGTGCAGCTGAGGCACACCACGGAGGTTTCAGCTGAAGAAGGCTGCATGGAAAGCTTGATTCTGGCCTCTGTATTTCTCCACTGCAGACATCACAGTTATGATATATATTTTTTTCTCTCCAGTTCTACTGATATATGAAAATGAGCATCTGGAGGTTATTGTTCAGGAAAGAGGAGGTAACATCAAGTGGCTTAGTCATATCCAGTAGCCTTTTTAAAGATGTGCAGGGAAATAATTTTGGTATATAGAGCCAGTTACTCCCTCTCTAGAATTGCATACACTTATTTTCAGGTCACTGTGTTCTTTGCTTGAATTGGAAGAAGCATTGCCTATTTAGTAACAGAAAAATATATAATTAAAATTATCCTGAATTTTTTTTTTTGGTCAATACTTACCGGAAAATACATTTAACCTCAAAAGCAGATTATTTTTCTAGAGATACTTGATGAAAATGGTTATAATATCCCGGTAGTTGATTCGTATTTTAATTGGCAAAAGTCTTCTCAAGATAAGGAAGGTGGTTTGTGTTTAATCATCAGCATATCAAGATGCCGAAGTTCTGAGACATCTCATCATCACAGGCAACCTGAAATTTCACTTTCAGAACTGTTTCCAGTACATGTTGGTTATTTTTTGAGAGGTTTTATATACTGTTGAAGATCCTGATTTTTAAATTTGATTTTTTTTTTTTCTTCAACAGATAGGGGACTGTTTTTATGGACACTCATGATTTGGTCTGTTTTCATTATAGCGTGCATGTATTTGTAACCTATATAAGTGAATACTGAGGCCAAGAGTGCTCAAGTTACTGTGTTTTTAGAAGGACATTTCTTGTTTGCTTCAATAAATGCAGCAATATGGATTCATAAGAGCTACTGTTACTGTATTTCTGGAACACTTTGATTTAGCTTGAGCTAATTTCTGGAGCAATTTTCTTGACACAAGTAACAAGAAGGAGTGGCACATCTGTTGCACCTAATTAATTTTTTTTTGTGGATGCTATATTAGTATAATTGAAGACATGAAAAGAATATGATTATGATTCTACTATTGTGTAGAATCTTTTTATGTCCTCTCTGTTTCCTGAGTGTGGTTGTATGTGAGTCCTATGTCTACTTATTCTCATAACAGCAATTTCAATTAAAGGGAGCTTTTGATCATTCAGCTTTACTTGTGTGCCTTCCTCAAGAAGGCATCCTTACCCATTTTATTCTATTTATGTTCAAAACTTTTTATCTATATTGATCCTACTATATTGTAGAACTATGTATAAATTACATTAAAGTAGAACTGTTTAGAAAAAAAATATTTCTAGTCTAGTTGCTCATCATTTTAATGTATATAGTGCTCTAGGCTTCAGGTACCAAGGAACCCAAATTACCAGCAGCCCCTTCTGGAAGAACTGTTATAGCCATTCATGCACCTATAATTCTTATAGTGTGGGATGTTCCCTTCTTTTTTTTTTTTTTTTCTTTCTTTTGTTATGTTCTGAATACAAAAACAGTACTTTAGATTGATTTTTAGAAACTACAGTATGGCAAACTTTACATCCCAGGGATTCATCCTTTTCATTGGAGTAGTATATGTTGGACCACAGAAACACATGACAGTAACTTTGTGGTCTTATTTTGAGGAGAAAAATTTTCTGTTTAAATTCTTTTAATTTCAACACCTGGGATGCAGTAGGGTTTTGATTAATGTCTTGGTAGCTGAGAGTCTCAAGATATTTTAGTTTTGGTGTGGAAAAATTTGAAATGTGAGATGATAAATACCATAAGGATTGTACATGATCACTTAAAGCAATCAGAAGATTTACCCTGTTGAATCCTACTTTGAGAATACGAATAAACATATAATTTATAGATTCATAGAATAGCCTGGGTTGGAAAGGACCTTAAAGATCATCTGATTCCTTCCAATACTACCACCATGGGCAAGGACAGCTTCCACTAGACCAGGTTGCTCAAAGCCCCGTCCAACCTGGCCTTGAACACTTCCAAGGATGGGGTATCCACATTTTCTCTGGACAACCCATTCCAGAGCCTCACCACCCTCAGAGCCAAGTCATCTTCCTAATACCCAATCTAAACCTGCCCTCTGTTAGTTTAAACCTGTTCTCCTTTGTCCTGCTCCTACATGCTCTTTTACAGAGTTCCTCTCCAGCTCTCTTTTAGCCCCCTTTAGGTACCAGAAGTTGCTGTAAAGTCTCCTCAGTCCTTCTCTTCTCCAGGCTGAACAATCCCAGCTCTCTCAGCCTGTTTTCAGTGGAGAGGAGCTCCAGCCCTCTGACTGTGGCCTCCTGCAGACTTGCACCAGCACTTTCACATCCCCCTTTGGAGACCCCAGAGCTGGGTGCAGCCCTCCAGGTGAGGTCCCCCAGAGCAGGGGGAGGATAACTCTGATGCTGGTCACTTCTTTTGATGCAGCCCAGGACACGGTTGACTTTCTGGGCTGCTGGCACATATTGCTTGGTCATTTAACTCCCATCTGTTGGTGTGTAAACATAAATAATTCATTTGGTGGCTCTTTTCCTGCCAAGAGTCACAGAGCCATACTGTAAAAGCAAAATGGCAACAAACGTTTTTCCACCCTGTTTTTGTGTTGACAGATTAAGCTGCAAGATATACCTGACACAAAATGCTCTTAGAAATATTTCTGGACCCCCCAAAAAAGTCCTGAGGTCCTGGTTAAAGCAAGCTAAAAATTGTTAGGCTTCAGTTTGATATCTTAATTCCTTGCTGGAAAATTAATTCTTATAATCTGAGGATTATTCTCTTGATGAATAGTCTCCAGTAGAATTAGAATCGGACAATTGCAGCATAAACAAATTAATGTAGGTTTTGTGTGGGATATTTTTAAAACAGTAACTGTTTTCCCAGTTATACCAGTTAGGTTCTGTTCTGGTTGCTTGAGGAAAATGAGATCCTGTAAGCAAAAACAGCTGGAGTTACAAAATGTTTTGAGTAATAATATCTTTCCATGCTAATTCCATTTAGGAGGCATATTTAAAACAGGAGACAATTTTGTTTTCATATTTGGACACTAGCTGGTAACTCTAACTTCCTTCTTCAAGCTGAGTATAAAACAAGTAATATTGGGGGAGTATATATTGCATTGTTTTCTCTGCTCGCAGTTGTTATGGAAGCTTCTGAAAAATCAGCTGCTGCTATTTGCCCAAAAAATTTGAAGAAACAAATTTGAAGCATTTGACTTCTTAGAAACCCTTTAGAACAGACATTCTTGCTTATGTTGGTGTGATTTTCAGGATCACATATTCCTAAAAAAGTGGAAATCTTTGGAGGGAGAAGATGACTTCTAATATTTTTTTTTCTGCAAAGAGGTTCTGTGTGAAAATACAAATGCATTTAAAGAAAATACATGCAGATTTCTTTTTCTATATAGATTTTTTTTTCCCATGAAATACATCCTGGGGAGTTTAAAATTCTATTAATTTTCATTTCCAAACTGACCTAATATGGAAATCCTGATGAAACTTCCCCTCTAATTAAGGATGAGCCTGATCTACTATTTGCTTATTCTGGTAGTAACAGAGTAGTAGTGACCTTCCGTGGGTCTAATTGGCAGATGTTATTTTCTGAAACACATTTCAGAGTGTGATAATAACAATAGAAATATTAACATCAATATATGCTGAAAATGTTATTCATACTCTTCTTATTGGAATATATATATATATATAAATATTACTGTTCTTACTCCCCTTTTTAAATCTACCTTAAAAGGCTGAAAAAGAGCACAGGGTAGGCTTTAATTAATGTGTCTTTTCAGTGTAGGGACAATTCTATTTAAAAGTCATTAGGCTTTATTGTCCTTAGCTTGAATAATTGCTGTGCTGTCCATATCTCCATATATGTACTTTGGATCTCCATTATGTACTTTCATGTTTTAGGGGAAGAGAAACAATATTATTATATGTTCAGGAAAACGTGTAGCTTGTCTTTCAGTTCAAAGAGATATTGTGCTTTTGATGAAAAGGGAGCTATGGCTATCAGAACATGTACTGACACTTAAGGAAAGACAGAGAAAAAAAGTAAATGGTGGCTTTTGTGATTTAAAATTGACATAACTATTTATTCAAAGTAGGAACTAGATCAAACCTTCATCCATTAAAATTAAAACTTTTATATTGAACAACATCAATATGTTCTCCTCAAAGGCCATTCCTTCTTTTCTGCCTTCACTTTACTGTTTGGCAGTGGTAATTCAATCCAGGACTTCCTTAGCTTCTGGTATCTTCCCTGGGTCATCATTTGCTTTCAGGTGTGCTGACAGACTCTGCAGGTGTGAAATGCCCTCAAGGAATTTAGATTTAAATAGGACAGAGGGCTGATAGTGTCCACTGGGATCTAAGTCAGGGTTGGGGGGAATACCTGGGGATCTTTTGGGAAGAGACAGGTTGTACCTTGTGCCTCACAGTCATGAGGGTAAAAAACATTACCTCAGCTGGTGATCTGAGGTAAGATGCCCAAGTTATTTTCCTGTTGATTTTCCCTTTGCTAAATATTTTTTTTTATTTTTTACTCCAGGCTGGTGTGAGACCATATTCCACACCTGTCTAGAGGAGGGTGAATACCTATCCCATAGTCCAAACAAGCCCCAAAGCTGTGTTTGTAAGGGCAGATGTCAGTCCACACTAGCTTAGCTATTTGTATTCCAGCTCAGGGCTTTGGAGGGTAGGAAAAGAAATGGAATAATGCTTGAGAAGTACCTTTACATGGAGGCAACTTTTCTATATTTTTGTTTTAGTGTTTCTTTCCCTCATAAGCTAGAATACAAGATTTTATAAATCTAAGATCTTTAGCTGAAAGCCTCCTTCTCTGTCTCATGAAGCATTCTATCCCCATTTGAACTACTTTCATATGTGCAGGTGAGGTGATTAGAGACTTCTAAAAGATTCCACTTGCTTTGTGAAAGAAAAATCACAGCCTATATACTTAAAAAAGGTGTGAAGGTAATAATTGATCACAAGTTTGCTATGTGCTGAAATTCCTGTAAATCTACTGTAAATCATACTGTTTTTTTTCAAAAGCATGCAGGGAATTTAAACAAAAAACTTCAGTGTACTAAAAGCAAAAAAAATTTGGGATTTATTTTGCGCTGCCTTACAATAATAATTTAAATGGCTTTACAACATGCACAGAGATAATTTTACATTCAATTGCTTCTCTGTTATGAAGTTTTTTTTAGAATCAGAAAGTTCTATAAGAAACTTCTTTTATATTGATCCCTATCTTTAGACTGGTCTCTTTTCTAATGAATCAGTGAGAATGTCTAGAGTGGCAGCTCACTAAGGTGTCTTGGATGAAGGCATGGAACAGGCATGGCAAGACCCTTCTCTCAGTGAAAAAGGCATTGCTAGGATGCTGGGGAGGCACAGAGGGCTCATCCTCCACTGTCTTTTGAAGCACTCTCTCACTGCAGAGGAAAATCCCACACACCTGCATAGTTTAAAGTCACTAAAAACTGAAAGCTGTGGAAGCAGAAATGAATTCTTGTTCCTCAGAATATTTCTGCAGTCTTCTAATTGCACTTTCTTGAATTGCTTGGATAATGACATTTTATCAAAAATCTTTTGTTACATGGTGTGGAATTCTGTGAAATTAAAGAGCTGGTGACAGAGTGATTTCTATCATGGCAGTGTTGAAAAATAAGATGAAAATTTGCTAAGAATTTCCTTTGACAAAGTATGTGTTTGTTCATCTTTGCAGACGCATATGCTGAAAGAATGAATATGCTCATGCTCAGTTATTTAAATGTTACCTGAATAGAGATAAAGTTAAACATTTTTAAAGTTAAACATGTTACTTGCTTTGCTGAATCAGGCACATAACGCATAAGTAGTTGGAAGTCAAAGGGGAAATTCAGTCAAAGTTATTTATGTGTAGTTCTTAATTTTTTTCTGTTTGTAAGATTCTGTATTAGTCGTAGTTCCAAAGATTACTGGAGGGGAAAGGAGAGAATAACAAGAAATAAGAGACTACTTCACACCTTCATGCACCTGGTGAACCTCCCTGGCAAAATATTAATTTTCTTTTTCAAGAGAAGAATTATATGAATAAAAATCTTCAGAGCCTTTTGTTTTAGAAACTTGGTAGTATTCCTTCTTTTTTAACCTTAACATTTTTTGGTTTATGATTTGCGGGTAGGACTGCACAGAAAAGCACTTTTACTAGTAGTAATAAAATACTCAGCTGTTTGACATTATGCACAAAATAATGTGTGTGTATGTATTTTCTGGAGGACGTAGATTCTCTTTCTTATTATTTTTCTTAAAATATTAAACAAGTCTGTATTTAAATATGTGCAAATATGGAATTTTTCTATCCTGGTACAGATATCTGTACCAGGATATACCTGGTATAGGAATTTCTCTTGTTGCTGCCCATCTCCCCTGGACTGCTGTTTTTGCCAGGATTTTTGAAATGGATACATGGCTATATATATGTAGCTTACAAGGAAGAATAGATACAGGAAGAAAAAACTGATGAGGCAAAAAAAATTGCATTTTTGAGCTCTCACCTGTGGAAAGACCTCTTGAAGTGAAACAGGGTGTGTGGAAAAAAAAGTTTAAAACCAGAAAGAGGATTGTAGCTTACCTAACAGGTCATTTTGACCACTTTTATCAGCCTGTCATGGTCTGATCCAAGTCTGCTGAGTGCAGGACTGTGGGATTTGCAGTTCTTGTTTTAAATCTGTGACTTCACTGACACCAAGGTGTGTTTACAGTTTGTTGCTCTAAGTCTGGCATAGTTTAATTTGTGAGTGCTTCTACCACGTTTTATTTTTTGTAGGGAAGACAGAAACCTGTACAGAAAGCACATGGATTGCCTTGCCCCTAGGATGGAGAGGCCAGCAAGAGACTCTTTTACCCAGCACTCACTGAGAATTGATATATTTGTAAACAAAAATGCAAAGTTGTTTCTTCAATTGCTTCTGGGGAACAAAAGGATTGTAAGAAAGCCATCAAACTCTAGAAAAAAGTTATTTCAGATTTCTATTAAAGTTTTAGTATCAGGTTGTTTTTGTTACTACATGTAAAATTCACCATTTTTATCTTTCCATGGATCACCTGGAACAATGTATTTCATCTACACATTGGTATATTGCTAATGAAGTTTTTTGGAGAATGAATGTTTCTTTATCATATTTGATATGTGCTTGCACTTGATAAGAATATGTGGCTAATAAAATTTCATGAAATGGTGGAATATAAACTTTTCACTTCAAAGTGCATCATGTTTTTTTCTAGCTGTGTTAGCCTGGCATCTTGCTCACATGAAGCAATCTCACTTAGAGGAAATAAGCAAGTGGGAATTTCTGGTTTTTGGAGCTGATTCAATTTTATTTGAATCAGAATTAGAGGTAAAAATAATGCAAGCAATAACAGCAGCAACAACAAAAAGGGAATAATTGAAAAAAGCACAGAAGTTCTACTACCGATGAGATGTAGATATTCTTTACTGGGCAAAGTGACAGCTGAATGAAATGCAGAATCTGTGCTGGGAGGCAGAGCCATCTGAGTTGATGTTTAATCTTCTAAGACTATTTTAACAATCATTACCCAGTTCCTTTAGAAATTGCCTTAGCAACTCAATGTGAGCTATTGAATACTGCCATATCCATACAGGGACCTTTCTTGGAACACTCCTTCACCTCTCCAGTACAGCACTTTGACATGAAGGAAACTTACTTTCTATGAATATTTATAGCCTGTTCTTTTATAAGAAGTTTTATTGATTTGATTAGTGCTCCCACAGAACACAGATGAAAAGAATCCACTGAAAGGAGATCAACCTCTGTCTTGTCAGTTCTTGAATATTGCACACTTTATTAATGTCAGTCTAGGCTTTCCTGTTGTTATTCCTCATTATAAGAGAAGTATTGGGTAATGTCTTTTTTTTTTCAGACAGATTAAAAATCAGTAATCTTAATGTATTTTATTTTTGAGACAGAACATCATAACCCTCTAAATAATCTATTTGCAGTTTTGTGACACAGAATTATGGTTTAGCACTAAAAACAGGATCTTGTAGTTTGGGATCCAGAGAATACAAAGCACTCAATAAACAGCAGTAATTTGTGACATGGTTCCCAAATCACTGACTAAAACTGTGAGAATTGGCTTGTAGAAGCTGGAGTGGGTGAGTGAAGTGGTTGAGTCACCACCCCTGGAGGCATATAAATGATGTTTAGAAGTGGCACCTAGGGACCTGGTTTAATGGTGGGCTTGGCAGTGTCAGGTTAATGGCTGGACTAATGGTTAAGCCTTTAAAGGTCTTTTCCACCCTAAAAATTCTATGAAGAAATTATGCCAAACTTCTGTAAAGCAAAGATTCTTGGTTTCTTGGCAGATTATGGTCTCAAATAGAGAGAACTTCATCTCTGTTATTGCACAGGGCTCTTCCATCAGGAGGATTCATGCAGGAATTTCTTAAATTTAACAGTTAAATTATTTTCTGTACATGCACTCAATGAATTAACTTGAAGGAGGAGCAACATCTGCATACTCATGATGGGATCCATAGGCAGCAGCTTGTGAGGGCTGTAACACATAGTATGTGCATGGGTGAAAAAAATTCATGTGTATATATAGCACAGAAATGTACTTTCAAAGCAAAATTATTTGTGTTCAATTCATTTGGGGTTTTAATTTTGAAGTTGTCCTTGTACCTGTTCAGCCTTCAGCTTCTCTTGCTGTATGTTCAGGAATGTATGTGCAGGCACATGTGTTGGCCCTGACAGGAGGGGAGTCCAGAATTTTTAGATATTGGCAACACCTGTATCTGGGTATCTCTATCTTGAGCAAGCCTGAGGGTCTTTGAGGGCTTCAGATGATAAACTTTCACTAATTAAGGGTCAGTGTAATGCATAGTGCTCAGCCACTGGTTTGGTGTGAGTTATGGACCTAATTGATACAGAGAATTTTGGACTTTCCTTCCTTCTGTGCTTCAGTTACCTACCTGTAAAAAGAGGAATAGGAATTTCCTACCTACTTTGTGATGCTGGGAGGGAAGCCACATAGCGAACTGGAAAAGCCCTCATACTTGTACTATTCAAGGCCATAAAACCTCATGGAATATGTGTTTGTAAATATGCAAATATATAACACAGGCATACACAAGATTTTGAACTGGAAGTGTAGGAAAGAGTCAAGAAAAGGAAAGGAAAAGGGATCAGTGTTCAAATGTGGATTTTTCTTCCACACAATGGGCGCAAACATGGAAGTTTTGGTATTTCTGCAGTGCATGCAGGGATTTCCCCATAGTCAGTATGGATACAAACATTGCCTTTTCGTTTAATGATTATGTCTAGACCATTTTTTATGCTAAAAGGAATATCTTATTCATCTGTGATTAAGTACTTAATTATACCGCATTAACCTGGGGTAATTCTAGCTTTATTTATTTTTTTATACCTCATGAGTGATGCTTTGTGTAATCTGAGGTTTGTCATAAACATGGAGAAAGCATTTATTTGTATTTGAATTTACTTTTCTTTGTATAGAAAGAAAATTTTTCACAACTTCCCCAGAACTTTTAATCCCATCTGAGGTCCTTGAAATAAATGAATCATAGGTGGTAGTACTCTCTTCCAGTCAATTTAGCAAGTAAAATCTAGTCTTAGAATTCTCAAAAGCACCTATAATCTCTCACATGAGAAATACGTAGTTGCAGCTAGATAGTTTCAGTAGATGCCCTGCTTTGTCTAGGAATTCTATGTATAAAACATGCTCATTTGGAGTCTGTATTTCCAACTCGACTTTGAAAATGTGTATCCACAAGAGTTTTCTAAATATACTGGTTAACTAGAAAACCAGTTCTCTCTCTAGTTAAAACAGAAAAAAAAATTAGTTTTCAGTCCTCCTTTTTATGAGGGTTTGAATACAAGGATGCTTACCATCTAAACAAAAGTGTGTCAATTTTATGAGAATTTATGGCATTTCAAGCTTTTTGATATTTGCAATATAATCTAGTAATATACAGTTATTAAAGTTATTTATATCTGCTTATCAGCGAATCTGCTTTTCATGAGAAAGTTACAAACGTTTTCATTCTCCCAGAACTATGTCAAAAAAGACTGTATGAAAGTAAAGAATCCTATAAACTTTTTTGTTGTTTGAGATTTTTTAGCCTTCTTTTGCATACCCCTGATTCCACATCTATAGCTGACCAAAGGGATACAGATTCCCTTAGAACCTGATTTGAATCTCAGACTCTTAGGAGTTTGGAGCTGAAACCCTGGAATATGTTACTTTTTTGAGTGCAGCAATTAGTTACAATCTAGTTACAATGGGCTTTTATTCTTAATTCACAGAGAATCGAAGAATCAGAATTCACTCAAGGGTTACTGGAAGCTCCTTGTAAAATGCATTTCTTGTCCACAGCTGCTTGTCAGAGACAAGTCCTTTGTTCATTAAAAGCATACAAAGTATTTAGCAGAACATGAAAAGGATTTGGTGAAATTAGGAGGCAAATCATCCTCCTGATTATGAAAGTGAAGCGGGGAGGGTGCATTAGGGAAGGACAGTCTGAAAAGGATACTGACAGTGTTTTGGATGAAAACAGATCCTGTTTGGCAAGTTAAATTCTGTACTCTGTACTGTTCATGGCAGATAGCATTGATTAAAAGCTTTGAGAGAAGATTTCCAATGAGTTTAGAAGTTTAAATCAAGTAACTTGTTAATTTCCACAATCAAACCCACGTACATTGGGTTGAAGTGGGGAATGGGCCAGTTCTAGGAATTTCCCCTTTGGAAACAAGGGAAGGGATGAGCTGCACAGGACTGAAAATGTGAAGAATAAGCAAGGCCCTGAGGCTGCCTGTGCAGGTGCAGTGTGCCCATCCTGCCCCCATCCCATCCGAGCAAGGAGCTCAGGGGCAGGGAAAAGGCAGCAGACCGTGCTGCCATGTGGCTATTCCCCAAGGTTTCTCTGGGAGCAAGGCAGTCCTAGCCAGACTTTATGCTGCCTCTTGAGTGGAAAGGGGAACTCTGAAGTGAAAATATGCCATGGAGCTACTGCACTGGCAGTATATTCCTGCATATAATGCAGATATTCCTGCCCTCCACATGCAGGAGCTGTGTGGTACACAGGGATATGCAGTGGAATTCCTATGACCATGTTCTCTTCTTCCAGCACAGTGCTCAGAATTAAGGTTTCCTTGGTTTTTACCTAGCAACAGAATTCTTCTTTTTTATCTTTATTATAATTATTTAAAGAAAGAAAGAATTCTTTTCTGACACAAACCTCCTGGGAATTACATCAACCATATGAAATATGAATACGTTTTCTCTCCCGTTGTATAAATAATGGATTAGGTTTTCACTGGAGAAGCTGAGAGTAGGATTTAAGGACAACTTGTGTAACTCTCAAAGTAGGCTGTGGTGTACAGCAGCAGACTGTTATAAAACATGACACAGTAGGAAATGTGATTAATGTGTGATGGAAACCCCTTGGTAGATCAGGTCACTAAAGTATGTACCCAACTATGGTTTGTGCTATGCTCAGTGAGCATTTGGACAGAAATAAACTGCTACCTGGTGGAGTGTTATTTTATCCAGTAATGTGTGATTTAATCATACAATTATCACACAATAGCTTTTCTGTGTTTATGGAAGGAAAGCATTTGACAGTTTTTAGGATGAAAAACAAGAATTTGAGCGTAAAAGTGAACTACTGTCCTTCCTTTAAGGAAGACATAAGTCTGATCTCAGGAGAACACCCGGAGCTGAATGTGAACTTGGTGTCCTCATACCAATTAGCAGCAGATGAGAAGCATACTGCAGAGCACCAGCCTCTGTAAGAGCTCTGGGATGCCCACAGAGTGCCTGCTTGTTTTATGGGGCCATCCAAGCAAAACTGCCTGCTTGGCATGTGCTCCACTGGGCTGGTGTTTTGTCACCATTGTGAGACATTTCTTTTGTAGAGAAGTAAATAAAAAGTGACTGCCAAATCCCCTAGCATGAGTTTTCTAAATCTGGTGTATCCAGGCCCCTGATTCTGAATTGCATTAAGACCTCCCAGGAATTATAACCTGGAACAATTCAAGCTTCTGTTGATGCATAAACAGGCATGTTTATGAAAACAGAGTAGCTTGGATCTGTTTGTCCCTTTTTGATTGGTGATGAGCTAATTTTATTTTAAAACTTTACTCCTTGGTGCACAAAGGGACAGAGTGAACTCAGCAGAGCTGAAATTTCCTGAATTATAATTTTAGCCCTGACTCTGGTTTAGGGAAGCATTTTGGGTTGGTGTAAAGTTGCTGTGACTTTTTCCCAGTTTTCTGAGTCAGGCTTTCTTTCATATACTAGTCCAGGGAACATTTACAAAATTGAATGACTTTGCAACCTGTAATTGATATTTCCAGTGATTTTGTTCCTTTTTTTTTTTTTTTGTTTGACGATAATATCAACTTTATTTTCTCATACTGAATTCCAGCAATATTGCATTTATTGTTTACGGAAGTCCACTCTGAAAACTGATTTCAGAGAGAATTATCTAGGAGTAAAATATATTCCCAGTGTGATTTATTTTTATTTTAATGAATAATAGAATGGCCTGTGTTGGAAGGGATCTTAAAGATCATCCAGTTCTTACTTCCCTGCCATGGACAGGGACAACTCACACTAGATCACATTGCCCATCCAGCCTGGCCTTGAACACTTCCAGGGATGGGGCATCCACAGCTTCTCTGAGCAATCCATTCCAAGTTAAGTAAGGGACAGCTTTGTCTTCTGTGTTCTGAAAGGAAAAAGCAATTTTAGCCACAGAGCTTTGGTGTAGCTTACCTACATGAGAGCAGAACCAGAAATTCAGATAATAGGTTTCATAAGAAAATCTACATGTTAAACCATCATGCTCAGAATGTTTAAATACAAATGCTGATAAATAGCTAAGACATTCTTTAAATATGCTCTATATTGCAAAAATTTTGTCAGGTTGTGAAAAAAGTTAAGCTACTTTAAAAATAAAATTTGTCAGATTGTTTCCAGAAAAATGGATTTTCTTTGGAAGATTTGTGTGCATATGATGTTTTTCTTATGAAAAATTTAAGACACTAAGACAAATTTCTCAACTATATGCCAAACCACTTTTTTTAAATTTTCAAGTTATTTTTCTATCAAGAGGGTAATGTTAAAAGAAGCTTTTGTCTAATTTCTAAAGATAGGTCTTTTTATGACAAGTTTTCCCTCTTGCCTCCTTTGAAGGGCATGTTGTTCTGCTAAAAAGTGAAATAATGTCAGAAATTCTGGGGTGTTACTGCTACTGCTCCCTCAAAACATGACTGATCCTTTGGAGGAAAAAAATGTTTTAATTCAAACTCAGGAGTTAAGCTCATGAAACTTGTCTGTAGGGTTCTGCATGTGTGACCTTGTTCAAATCATTAATGACTGGTCCTGGGAAATGTACTGAGGGCATTCCACAGGTGCTGGGCCCTGTGCTCTTTGTATTTCACTTCCTCTGTTCTGAGTGGACCAGCAGCAGTTGAGCCATCAGATGAATTTGGGGTGCTCTTTTACACAAGCCTGTGAAGACAAAATGATTTCCACTTCCAAATAAGCAGAGCCAGAATGTAGGCAGACCCATTTAAGGTAGAAATCCCTGTTTTGCTCATCCAAGAGGCTGGGTTTTTCAGTGCTTTACACTGAAACTTGGCCCATGTAAAGGAAAATTGTGTCATTTACAGGTGCTGTGTTGTGGTTACACCTGTGTAGTTTACAGGTGCTGCAGCCTGTTAAATGCCCAGTGACACACTGCCAGGCTAAGGCATAGATCAACCAATTGCTATTAACTACATGTAATAGATGTTAAAAAAGTAGCTCAGAGGGGGTTGTACCCTTTCATTTAATTTCTCACAATGTTTGCTGTGTCATATAGCTAACCTGGTTAGCCTGTTTTTAACTGTTCTGTTCCCACAGTTCTTTTAAAACATATAATGTATTATGTGTAACCTATTAAACATCTCAAGTTGTTTGTAATTTAGGCTTTGGAAACATCTCCCCACGCACACAAGGTGGAAAGATATTCTGTATCATCTATGCCTTATTGGGAATTCCTCTGTTTGGTTTTCTGTTGGCTGGTGTTGGAGATCAACTAGGGACAATCTTTGGAAAAGGAATTGCCAAAGTAGAAGATACCTTTGTTGTGAGTATGCTGACTGCCTCGTTTGGTTCTTTTGCTGCTTGTTATTAATCTCACAAGAGAAATGAAAAGCCTAAAAAACAGCTTAAGCTCATTGTTGTAATCAGGTGTATAGGAAAAGTAGGAAGGATTTGGCACAATCTGAACTTGCTAATGAGCACCTCTCAGAACTGGGTGAAGACTCATTCTCTACCGTGGTTATGGTTGGGAAGAGGAGTAAGACCTTTTGTTTTTGCTCTGTCCTTGTTACTCATAAGCTTGCTTACCCTTACAGGTTTTTATATAGGTTGTGATAAGAAATATATTCACTGAGATTTTTGAAGCAATGAATGCTTAGTAACCAATTTTGTAGTTGTTTGCATCAGCACTGCAAGGGTTAGGATGGGTTTTCCACATCAAGCCCTATCCTTGCAGGCAGGACACCTTTTCTTTATAGAAAAGGTCTGATATGGCTTTGTTTTTGATGCAAAGCAAACTGGGCCTGTGCTAAGTATTCTTATGCAATAGGTAAACACAAGCTTGAAAGCTTTTTAAGAAAAGGCATGCATTTTTGGCTTTGAAGCATCAGTTCGTGTCCAGACAACATACTAGTGAATAACATAGATTTCCATTGAGATTTATCTGAAAAAGGCAAGAACATTCCATAAGAACATTTTATAATTATAATTTCTTGATTTTCATAGCTGATTTTTTTCTTAAAGGTATAGAAGTTCTGAGATCAATTTGTGCCTCTCATTTGCTCGTAGAGAAAATAATTTTCCTTTTTTTTTTAATACTGGATGTATCACTACAAGAAGAATGCCCCAAGATAAAAAGCAGTATCATCCCCTCTTTTGACAATGTCTGAGTGAAAACACTGATCTAGATGTTGCAGTCTGGAACACTCTCTAATTCTCTTTATTAGCTTGCCTAAAGAACTGGGAGATGCTGATGGCCAGAGCAGGTATTTTTATGTTGCCATAACACAAGCTATTACTCTGATTTGGGTTACAAAAGCATGACCTTTGTCATGCTGACTGTAAACACAGTTCCCACTGAAACTTAAAAACAAGAAAACAAGAAAACATCTATTGTGAACAACATGATTTCATTTTTAGTTGATTTATGTGGAAGTTTCTTGTACAATCCCCTGTTTTAGGTTGAACCACCATACATTAGATGGATGGCAAATGTCAAATTGGCTGGGCATGCAAAATGGAATTTTGCAGGGATCTGTTCTAACTTTAGTGCAGTTTAGGAAAAAATGTTAATAGCATACACAACAGCTAAATGACATGGTTCATTAAATCTGCAGATGGTCTCAAGCTGGGGAGACAACTAAAACTTGGAGGATTAAAATGATCTTAAAATTTTTGAAAAGCAGTCTGACTAGGACTAAATTTAAGCAGGACAAATTCAAAGTAATATATGAAGGAATAATAAAATATGTAGCTACATGTCAGGAAAGAGCTGTCTAGGTGCAATTTTATGGAAATGTTTTGTGGACTCTAGAAATTAACCTGCTAACTTGGGTTAATTTTATACTGCCATGGAAAATAGGCAAAGTGTAATAAAAGCTCATTCCATTCCATTTTGCACCATTTTTTCATTTCTACTTTTGAGTACAACACTTACTGAAACATGGGCTAGTTTGCTAGTGCCAGGGGATTGCAAGAAAAACAGGAAGGGGAAGAAGAGGAAATAAATTTATTTGGTTAAAGGAACGTGTAGCATGAAAGAGAGCACCTGTGAAAGTTTGCTGCAAAGAAAATTAACAATTTATATATTTGTCTTGGATAAGACCATAAACAGTACACTTAAAAAGAAGGAGTTAAGATGTAGGTTAAGCATTAGAAAAATTATCAGATGACAAGAGCATGACCACATGTTGCCTGGCCAGTCATGTATTTGCAGTGGTTTAGGTGTGTTTGTTTTGTCCTTGGGCAGGTTTGGCTCTCTTACATCCCTTCCAGCTCTGTTTTGTAGGATTTGGTTTAGCTGATTATTTGGTTGCAGAGAACAGTAGGATTAAAATTCACCTTATTTAGTTGGTTAATTGTGGGTGTATGAAATAAGAGAAATTGCAGGTGCATGCACTACTTGTAACTCACTTGAATATCTAGACAGCCCTCAAAACTTTTACATCATCAGCTGTTAGCATTACTGAATGCTATACATCCTGCTCACCCATAAAAATCCAGCTCTGCTCTGCATTTACTGCTGGCAAATGTTTCCTAGGATAGTCATGCTTGCTTTGAAACCCTTTTCAGATTAAAATCCTGCTTGAATTTTCCCGTTTGTTTGAGAATTGTAATGCAGTGTCCTCTAGAGCTATGTAGTGCACACTGTGGGGTGATGGGTGCTGATGTGCACTGGCACAGTTTTATTAACAATGGGTTTCCTCTCTTTCCCCTTCCCTCTCCAGAAATGGAATGTGAGTCAGACAAAGATTCGCATCATTTCAACAATAATATTCATACTGTTTGGCTGCGTGCTGTTTGTTGCTCTTCCTGCAGTTATATTCAAGCACATAGAAGGCTGGAACACATTAGATGCAATTTACTTTGTGGTTATCACTTTAACTACCATTGGATTTGGTGACTATGTTGCAGGTAAGCACTTTTTCATAACTTTTTGTCTTATAATGTTTTGCACAGGGATATTTATTCTGCTTTTTTTTTCTTAATTTTGGGACAGGTGTATCTCTCCTGTGGTGCCTCTCTCCCAGCTTTATCCTTTATGTTATGCTAATAACATCATTTGTGTCATGGGGCTGTCCTCATTTTGGTTGAGGCGGCAGTGTAGAGACAGGAGGTGGGACAGTGAAATTCATGGAGCATTTCTCTGCCTACTGTTTTTTTTTCTCTTCCTATCCTGTTAAAAATTAAGTAGAGTATCATTTAGGTAAGGGTCTTGTTTTATTTTTCTTACAGGTTACATAGTGTAAGTACTTAGATAATTTTATTCTGCATACCTCTTTTCAGCCTCACCCTGTGAAGTGATATAAATTTTGTGTGCATCCCTTACTTTCAAAATATTCCAGAGCTCTCTTTCTGCCATTGAAATGTCTGTATTCTGTAAGATCTGCTGCATCTTATTCTGTGGCTCTTTGTCAGTAGACATTTGCCCATGTGCTTTTTGCAATGTCAGGAGAAGTTTTAGCACAACACATAGATAATGTGTCCAATTTTTATGGTTCCATTAAGCTGAATTAGTTGTAAATAACTTTGATATACTGAGCTAAAAAAAAAAAAAAGTCTGGGCCAGTTCTCTGTGTCAACTTTTTTCTTGAAAAGATGTCAGGGGTGTTAGTTCACTTCTTAATTTGAATAAGTATATGCTGTCTGTGCTGAGAGAGCATGTTGATCTGAATCAGTGATGTATAGAGGTGAGGATGAGGTACTCAGAGCTTTGTGCTCCAGACCTGAGACTTGTTTTCCTTGGCCTGATCTGATGCAGAAGCTGGTACAGAAGTATCACCCCTCTGGGGAAATGCCTCTCTCCCACCTCTGAACTCTGTGCAAGGCAGAGGTGGCTGACAAGGCCCTTTGTGCTGGTGTCTCTCAGTGAGAGGCTCTGCTGGAGGGAATTGGTTTTAGTAGACACTCACATGCTCTGGGCTCCTTCTGTGCCTTGTCTGTGCCCATGGCTGTTCTGTGAGTCCAAGTGTGCCAAGCTGAGGTTCTCAGGTTGGGTAACTCCTCTTGTAGATGTGCCTGAAGTTTTGCCTTGATGGCAGTAAAGGGTCTTGTCACTGGCACAAGTTTTTCAGGTTGGTGAGGTCCAATAAGGACCTCTAAACTGTTAGAACTGCTTGACATATTTGTCAATTATGTGGGTAAAATGGGGGTTAATTTAGTTGTTGAAGATACTAAGCTACTCAGGCAGCCTTCATTTTTAGACTGCTTGCAAACTTGCCAAAGATTCCTGTAAATTATAGAACTGAGCTGTAAAGTAGCAAATCAGATTTCTTTTGACTTTTACATAATTATTTGTGATGTTTCCAAATGTCTTTGTATGTGTCTTGACTTCTGCCTTTCCATTTTCTTTCCTGTATTCTTTTTCTTATTTTCATTTTGTCTTCAGAATTTGTGATTCTGGTCAGATAACAGCCAACATAAAATAAAAAATTTATGCTGTTTCTAAGTCAAGAATCTGGGTGCTTTAGACTTTCATTCCTGAAGGGTACGTGTATGACAGGGAATAAAAATGATAGTGTATAAAGGCCTGGTTATATTTACTGTAAAGCATTTAGTGAAATGGCCCACTTGACTCTAACTAGAACACTGAGTGCATTCATCATTACTCCCATTATAAATTTCCATAGACTTTGCTATTTGTAGACCATTTGATATCATTATTTTTTTCCTGCATTGTCTGCTTTTTAATTCTACCAGGAAACACTTTCTCTTTCTACAGAATGTCCTTGAATTATATTGTTCTATAGCTGATGGCCTTTTATGGTTCACTTGAAAGATGCTCCTTATTTAATTTAAAATCCTACTGTAAGTCCATTATTTCAAAGCATCAGTAATGTTTTCTAGTTTCTTTGAGCAACATGCACAAGACTTGTATTTGAAGTGCAATATGTTATTGACTTAAAGGGGCAGTGGGATTTGTACTTGGTGAGACAGTGCTCAAGAGAACAGGGTTAAATGGCTGTCTCCATCATAACTAGAAGGTTAACATTCCCCATGGGACTATATTCTGACAGGAGTGAAGCTGATAATATCATCATCTTTGGCTGAAATAAAATATTCTAGTTTTGGCCTGTGACTTGAAGGATTTTTAAAAAATGTCCATTTGTTTTATTTGAAGCACATAATTGACTGGTTAAATAAAAATTTTGAAAAATAGGTAAGGTATTAATTGAGCTTTGTATTGTGGAAGTTGTCAGTCAGTGGTGTGCATGTAGGTACAAAATTATTTGAAGGGAACTGACATTGCAAGTCTCAATGAAGCTGATAGAATTTGTTCTAGAGCCAGGCTTCCTTATTATTTTTGAGGAAGTATGCAGAATTTTTTGCACCCCAACAAATTAGGACCTTTTCTTCATGATATTTTTGATTGCTTGTTTCTCTTTTAGGTAAGTCATAACTACAGAGTGGACACTAAGGACCACTGATATTTTTGTGGTAGGCTTTGTCTGGGGAACTCTCCTTGAAGTTTAGGAAAGCTGGGTGTCACAAACAAGGGAGAAACATGAACAGTTAAGACCTGTAATTCTGTATAAGACTGTAGAAGGGGTGGTCATGTTGTGGTTCTAGAACCTGCTAGTCTTGGTTCTGGTTTGCCATGGTGAGGCAAAAACCAGCAGCCAGAATGATGCTTCAGTCTGTTTGGTGCCTAGATGCAGCACATTTTGAGAAACTCCTCACACTGGCGTTAATTTACTCATTTTTCTGACTTCTTTCCTTAAATAATACAGTTAAAATTGCCTTCTTTCACTTAGCATTATAGTCAAGCATAATGGTGGGCAATGATGCTCTGATTTGCAATTACATCAGAGTGTACTTCTTGCAATAAAATCAAATGGATAATTCTTTTAACACTCTGGAGGTCCACATGATAATCCATATATGTTTATCAGTTTTAACCGATAAAGTTCCCTCAAAACTCGCAAATTCTGATATATTTGAAAACTTTCAAATCTTTTTTTTTCTGGGAACTGGCATCTCAGAGAAAAAACTAATTTTACAAGCCCCACATAATCCCATGGTTGTGCTAACATGTGTTAGTGTGTGGGGAAAGTTTCTGAAATACTCATAATTTTTCACTAACATGAAACTTGCTGCTTTCTGCTGCCACTGCAAATAAGAGCTGTAAAGAAGCCCTGAAGAACTTTCAGGAGGTAAAGAACAGAGTGTTACTCAATACTGTACCAAAAGGGAGCCAATAGCTGAACATGGGATTCAGGAATGGTATCATTGACTATAGTAGAGGCTGTCATATTAGGAATTCTTTTAGTTCTCCAGGATTTTTTTAGAACTTTCTCTTTTGTCCTGCAGGCCATGTAGTCTATTTGCAGAAACCAGAATTAAGAAATGTTCCCTTTGCTAGTCAGAGATTAAGGTGTTATTTGAAGCCTGTGGAAATTTCAGCCAGGGTTTCCATCAGCAAGAGAAGCCTTAAGGAAAACATAATAGGCTGATCATTCTTGGTAGATGCAAGGAAGGAAAAGATGAAAAGCCCTTGTAATTCATGTCCAAGAAAATATATGAACAGTATTCCAAAAAGATTGACTGCTTCTCCATCTTATGAAATTACTCGGTTTTTCCAATTTTTGGAATGGTTTAACTTTTTTTTTGGACAGGGAGAATTTTTTTTTTTTAATTTGAAGAAAGATTATTGTAGCTTTTTGCAAAAAAAAAAAAAAAAGAAGAAAAACTATGCTACAGCCTGCACTGCCTTATGAATATCAGGACATAGTCAAACATCCCTTTTCTTGTTTTCAAGAGAAAACATTGACTTTAACATGACAGACAAAAATCCAACCAAAACTATTAATATCTTATAAAAAATAAATCTTCTCATGTTGAATGTATCATGATTTCAGTACAATGAAATATACTTCTGGGTACTAAGGCGAGCACTGAGGCACATGAATGTATCTGTCTAATTGAAAATATATTGTTCACATGTACAGATAAATTCTTTAACTTGCAGTGCAGTTTGGAAAGTATATTCAAATATTTCTAGTGGCATTACTCTAGCAGGTTTCAAACCTACATAACGTGACATATCCAAAACTTGACTAAATGAAGTAGAAGGCAATAATATAAATAACATATCAGTAGTCTCTTTCACAGTGGGGCAAAATGATGATGTAAGGTTGTCTCAACTCATTGCTGAACTGCATCACAGAAATCTGAAAGTGTCACTTTAAAAATGTATTCTAACTCTCGTTACTTTTGTGGGAGTTTTTTTTGGGGGGTTGGTTTACTTTCCATGTTTAAGCCCTGATTTTTAATTTAATGCTTTTTCACTATTTCATTCTGTTATCAATGCTGATCTATCACTGCTGTGATACACATACCTATCTCTGCACTCTGTTGCTTGGCCTGAGACCCAGTTTGTAGAGAAATGAGATATTTTAGTCTCGTTTAATGTCACCCAACTGGGGCACTTGACTGGTGGTCATGGCAGCCCAGTTGATGTGCTGTCACTGTGTGATACCACGCAGCAGCAGAGAGAAATCCCTGTCGTGCTGAGCCAGAGGTGTGTCCAGCATCCTGGAGGAGAGCTCTGTGCCCTCCCACAGACTGAGACTTTTTTGATATTTGGAAGAGCTCTTTGCCCCCTCAGGACTCAGTGTCCTTAATAGGAGCTCTCTGCTGTGAGCTGTGCTTTAAGCTGAAGATGGAGCACTGACTGGCTCAATGTCTGTGCAGGATTGTTTTAGATCTGTGCTTTGTTTTCTGAAGCAGCTCTCCATTTTCCACTGAGTGGCACCAAGTAGCTTCTCTGGCCTACTTACATTCCATCTCTGACAGTCTTGGCCCCAGCATTCTGCATTTCCATGTTGCTACATGAGCTAGTCTTTCTCTGTCCCCCCCTTTTTTTGCAGTCCCCAGAGGTAATTGCTTTCAAGCTGCAGGGCTGAACCTTCGTATTTCTTTGGAGTGGGATGAATTGCATTTCTAGATTAAATGTGTTTGTTAGGTTTGTCATAACAGGGATGGTGGACAGCTACTTGTTATTCTGCAATTAAAACTGGATTATATAATTTTTCTATATCCAGAGTAATTTTTACTGCTGATGAAAAATTATAGACATTTCCATTTTTGCAGTGCCAACTTTTGAATAACCCAGAAATTATTGCTGGTATGGAATTAAGATACTCGTTGTTGACAGCACTTTCTATTCTCTCCTTCTAATTTTGAAGTAAAAATGCAAAGCCAACCAACTTTATAGAAATAATTACATATTTCTATTTTGAGCCAGTTACTTTAGAAATAATAAGAAAAAGAGTGGTAACAATGAGGACAATTATTTACTTTCAAAGGGCTTGTTTTACATAAATAAGTAAGTAAAAAGGATATATTTGTAACCCTGATCTCTTACCTGAGAACCAGAATCTGCTCTAAAGCATGCCTGAGATATTCACTAATGCCTTGCTTTACTGAAACAGAGTTCTTGACCTTAGTAAGAGATATGTTTGGGCCATAGAACAATTTATATTTTCCAAAGTGTTGAAAATCCCAAATAAAAATTATTTGGCAGATGTAAGAATGATGGCAGCAGCAATATAATAGCCTGTGATGACGATGGATGGGAAAACTTTGTTTCTCAGAGCCTTCAAGCAACTTTAGATCAAATCTTTACCAGAAAACATCTTGGCAATAAACTGGCTGCTCATGGTAAAAGATTATAGCAGTGAGACTGCTAGATTTCTTCTTCATTGTGGTTTTAACCTATTTTGGGTAGAGGCTAAAGAAAGCTGGGAAAAGCTTTGTCCCTCAGCCCACAAAACTGGATTTGCCAAACAAACAACAAACTTAATCTTCTGCCTTCTCAGCATTTTGCTTCCTAGAGGGCTGCATGATCCAATTTGCTTTGCAAAAGAAACATGATAGTGTATCATATTGATATGCTTTTTACAGTGTTGCCCATAAAATCATTAGATTATCTCATATACTTCAGTTCAAGTACATTTAGCTATGCATACTCATACCCAAAAGCATTCATACCCATTTAAGTGAGTTCAGTTGTTAATGAATTTTTCTAGTTTATATTCAGTACAGTTGAGTTGTGATCACATTTCTCTATGAAATCCTGTTTAATGACATTCCCAGGTAAGTTCATTATGGCAGCTTGAGCATCACAAGATATAGTTATGTCAGGACCCTCAAGTATGTCTCTCTCCCTTGAAATTTGATTAAATTGCAGAATCATCCAAGGAGTCCTTGAAATTCAGAAGCTCAACAGCTAATAAAGTTCTAGCTTTGAAGTCTTATCCTAGAGTATTTCTTTAGATACCTGTTGTCCCTTTATCTTCAGGAGAGCTGAGCTTCTTTGGGCATGGTTAAATGGAGCCATCTCCTGGCCAGACAGAACAGAAAACTTGGTTGAACATGAATATGTTCAACTGCTGCCCCAGTGATTAATTTCTCTGTAAATAAAATAATTATAAACTGTGAAGGAAGTGCTTCCTGCAGACTGGCAGAGTTAGGTTCCAGTTTCAGTTTAGAAACTTAATATGCCAAAAATTAAAAACCAACCATGCGGATGCTTTCTATGAAACTTCCTTGTGCTTTGTATGAACAGCTGAGGAAGAGCATGAACCACCAAGAGTGGCCCATCACTATAGCAAAGACATGGAAGTCATCAGCCATTTTTTGAATTACAACAAATTTTGGGTGAATCATCCCTAAAATACTGTTTTACTAGATTGACATGAGATGGATGTTGTTAACAAATGATTTGGTGTTTTCTTTGTCATGTGCTATGACAAACTCAGCCCCTTTGGTGGTTGGATGTATTCTGTTCCAAACAGAGCCCTGTCTTCTACCTCTGCTTAGGACTACAAAGGTATCAAAGGATATTTGCTTTTACAATGTGGATTCATCTCTTGGATAGCTGAGCAAACCATGGCATCTCAATGGTGGTTTTTTTTTGTTTATATATATATTTTTTTTTTAATGAAAAGGTGTAATTGACATGAAAATAAAATTTCTGTCTGGGAGGGGTTTCATACAAAGCTAGCCATCAGTAAAATTCTTTGTTATTTGCATGTAAATCTCACTGATAATAAATAAAAATATTATTCTTTATGAGGGTCAATCTCAGTACCATAACAAGGTGCTTGATATTTTGGGGCTATTTTTCCTTTGATTTACTTCAGTATAGGATGCAGATACATAAAACTAAGTGTTATGTACCTGCACAGGCTACTTTAATGTGCCTGAGAATGTTTTGCTGTAGAGTCTCTTCAACCACAGGCAGATACATCAAACTTCTTGCAGCAGCCCAAAGTAGAAGTCTGGTTTTATTTGTTGTAACACAGCTGAATTACAAGTTTATGGCTTCTGTTTTATTGCATGGCAAGGTGTGAAATATGAGCAATTTGGTGTTGTCAAGAGCTCTGGATGAACATAACTTATTTTTGTGTGGAAATAAGACATCTGTTCCTTATAGCTGTATTATACCTCAAAGCTCTATTACAAGCACCTCTGAAATGTATACTTTTTTATACTTTAACACTGAAAAGAAATGACTAGTGCTTATGACAGTGGGATTAAAAAAATTTGCCTTCAGCAGGCTTCTTTTATCCACCTTTTTTTTGGCAAGGGTGTGATCAGTTCGAGTCCCTGAACTCTGGTTTCCTTCTGCAGAATGGAGATGATAATGTTTGCCTACCCACCAGGGACACTTGTTAATGCAGGTCCTACTCTGTCTTTACTGAGGCTAAAGGTTTTATATAAGTATTGAGATGTTTTAAGGTTCTTGCAAAAACAGATTTCTCAGGATATGAACACATTGCATTCTTTGGAGCAATACTTAAAACTCTGGTACAGAATCATGTTTTGGAGCAGGTGGCAAGTAATTTCATTCAAGCTGTCTTCAGTGACCTCTATCTTAAATGATAGTTTATAGAAGTTGAATCAGCTTGTGCTCATTCAATAATTATTATGAATTTTTAACAATCTTTGTCTAAAATTTGCAAACTCCAGACATTACTTTTAAGAGTGAACTAATTTATATAATTTGTTCAAATAAAAAAAAATATTTTGCATGGGTAAAAATACAGAATGTGTAAGAAACTTAATTTTTTTTCCTAGGAAAATTAATTTAAAAACTTCTTTGCACCTAAAGCTATTAAGTGTGAATGAATTTTTACTGTATTGTTTTTCAGGGGGATCAGATATTGAATACCTAGATTTCTATAAGCCAGTGGTGTGGTTCTGGATCCTTGTTGGGCTTGCTTACTTTGCAGCTGTCCTCAGCATGATTGGAGACTGGCTAAGGGTCATATCAAAAAAGACAAAGGAAGAGGTAAGAATATTTTGAAAAGGGAAGAAATATTCGTTTTTAAAAACATTTAAAGCCATTTAAAAACATATAAGCCAGGCGAGTTTATAGCTGCTTTTGCTCTTAGTGTGCATAGGTCAAAGCTGTTTGTGTGTGAACTGTAATGCTTCAGGAAAAACTATAGGGAACTTGGTAGCAGTCCATTCAAACATAGTGTTTTATTTTCATACATCTGCATGGAAAATTTGATTAAATGTATTATTAAATTAAGTGCATATGAATAGTTACACTTGATTTATGGGGAAAAAAATCCTAATCTACTGTTCTAGGCAGTAGAATATAGGTCTTAATTTTTAAGGCAAAACCAAGTCTGTTTTGTTTCTAAAAGTGATGTATGTAAAGAAAGTACTTAAGTGGTTATATTTGATATACCATACATTATAGTGCTAAGAAAATAATTTTTTCATATCATGCAAGATATTGGAATGAATTATTTAACTATCCCTGGGTGCATTTTACCATAATACCTTCCACATAATTATTCAATTCTTGTAGTCAAGTATATTGCTTTCAATTGAAATATGTTTTCACTTGTAAATTTCACTTGTTTTCTCTTGTTTTTACTTTCAAATTGCATGTGTTTTCTCTTGTTTTCACTTGTATTTATAATCCGAATTATACAAAGTTTTATGTTTTGTCATTTAAGAAAATGTCCTACTTTTGAAAATGTTTGAGGGTAAATAAAAATTCCTTCAGTTGTAGCGTGCATAGTTTAGGTTTTACTGGAAGTCTGAGAAATTTATTTTGTTTGAAGTAACATATTATTTCCCTCTAATTTAGCTTGAGTTCTCTTGCACGCTTCAGTTGATCTATGCTACTCAAACATAAAAACTCTAATTTGTTTTTGATGGAATGAATATGTTGGCTACTGTGCAGTGGCCTGCTACTTACATTGTTTTGAATAGTTTTCCTAGCTGCAGGGCATGGCATCAATGCCTAGATGTATTCCTGGCAATCCTGGAGCTCCCAAAGCCTTTGCTCTGAAGGGTAGCTTACCCCTACATGCTTTCACTGGCTGCAGTCCCCCAGGGTGCCTGCCACCTTCTGAGCAGGAGCAGGGATGCTGCTGGCAGCAGGCAGGAGGGTGGGAGCTGGAATCTTGGGCAGGGTTAAGCTGACTTTGTAAGGAATGTGGGGTTGGGAAGCCCTTTTCCCTTGCCCTTGCTGTGCTCATGGTTAGAGACAGCATTGTGACAGGTCTGCTCTAAGTGCACTTTTGGCAGGCAATTCATAACCACTCAGCCCTGATGCAGAGGACAATATTTATTTAAACAATTTCAGTTCAAGAGTCCCATCTTTTGCCACATGCTGTAAATTTGAAAAGGTATTTATGACTTCCCTTCCACAATGAACTCCACAGACAGGGAGCAGCAGGTATCATCTGAGCGTTCCCATTTGCAGGTTCAGAGCTGGCAGGATCCCAGTTCTGTTTTCTAGAAAAGCACCTGAGGGTGCCTTTAACAGCCAGCCTTACGTGGCTTACTCTGGCTGCAGGGAAACCAGTGCATCACCTCAAATGCCAGTGACCTGTATGTTTTTGTATTTGGTTATTTTGAACTTCAGAATCAGGTTGGTCTTGCCCATTTTCCCCCCTGCAATAGGAAGAAGTAGGAGAACACTGGCACAGCCTCCCCAGGGAAGAAGTCACAGCACTAAGCCTGCCAGAGTTCACAACGTATTTGGACAATGCTCTCAGGCACACATTGGAATTTTTGTGTGGGACCAAGAGTTGGATTTCAATTATCCTTGTGTGTCCCTTCCAAATCAGGATATTCTATGATTCTAAGAGTGGTGTTTCCTCTGGGCAGTCTCCTGGTGTCTAACTCTTCTCAGCTTGAGGCATTTCCTAAATTGTCTTTAGTTTCCCTAGGTTACTTGTGTCTGGATGTTTTGGAAAAAATTATGATGTGACTGAGGCACTATGACTTCAGACTATGCAAAAATATTATCCAGGCTTGTTTTTGCTGTATTTTCTCAGACATGGTTGACACATTTCAGTTCTTCACACTACTTCCCAGAATTAATCTGATCTTTAACCTCAGTTTTCTCATATTCTTTTCTGTTATCCAGACAGCATCTTATCCAGAGATCTTAGCATCTTGACTATACAGCTGACTATAAAACACACAGAGGTTTTAATCCTATAATGATGATAATACATTAAGAATGTTTGAAATTTGTAGCTCTTTCTGAAGCTATTTCAATATAGACTAACTCTGGAAAGGATTTAAAGACACATAAATTGAAGAAACCCAAGAATAACTCTAACACATCAAAAGCATTCCTATTTTTATCAGGGAAAACTGTTTGCCAGGTTATGCAGCGCAGTGCTGAGCTTTCTTTTCTCAGGCACTGGGAATGTGTAACCTAGTCCATCTTTTCATTCTTTGTCACCTTTATAGCCTAAACAAGCATATTCATTTTGTCTACAGCAAGGAAAACTTCACTCTTCAGATATATCAGAGTTCTCTTGGCTGAAGCAGGTATTGGGCATTCTGCTGTATGCAAGTTTCATGTGTTTTAGGTTAGATTAAAGACAGACATAACATAATTGGTGCCATTTGTTCAATTAATCATATCTCTGATGGTCAGAAACCTCCCTCCCTACTTCTTAACTCATTCCTCAGGTGTGTGTGAGAATTCATAGCAGAAATAAAATGCTTTAGCAGTATAAAATTCTATAGTTTTAAGAATGGCAGAGACCAATTTGAGAATTGAGTTATGAGATATACCTTGTGTGATAGTTAGAAAATACAAAAAAAAAAAAAACCCTCTTTCTTCTATCCTGATGAAACTGTGTAGGAAGAAAGTAATATAAATATATTGAATTTTGTTATAAGATTGGCTATAAGCATTTTATAAATATTTACTTTTATACAGGTTTCATTTTATGATAAAAATTGCTGCTCTTAGCTCATTCTTGCTCTTAGCTCATTCTTGCTATCTGGGGAAAATCTGAGTGAAGATGCTGAAGGAGTTTAGTGGAAATGTAGTTATCAAGTCTCTTCTGCCAGCAGAAGCCAGATGAGACTGAATTTCTTGTCTTTTTTCCAGTTAAACCTAAATTTACAGTGGATTGTTCCAGCTTCTATGGATGCAGATTATAGTAGAAGAACCTCTCTAGAGTTCCAATAACTACAAGTGCAATGAAAAAACCTAATTCAAACTATGGAATGTATTTTTTATTGTCAGTCCTTGGGGAAATAGCCCCTTATACCAAAAAGTAGCCTTTGAAGTGGGAAACAATGTTATACATTAAAACCTACTGAAATAGGGAGCCCATGAAAAAAAATCTACAGAATTGTGCTCAATGCACTCTGAAAATGGAAGCAGTTTAGTGCATATCCTAGGAAATAGGATGCTGAAAATCTTCCTGAAAATTATGGGGATTGTTATGGGTATCAACAAATAAACAAGGCTTTGTATAGGACTTGTATCCTACTTTCCATGAAGAAAACAGAAGTCTAACATGTTTTAGATACAGGAGCAGATCATTCAGTAGTGAACAATTGTGCTGGTTTCAGCAGTCTAAGCAGCAAAATCTAGAGAATGTTACCTGAGTCCAGAGTGAGACAGAGAGGTTGTAAGAGTTGTGCTTTACTTCCCCCCAGCAACCAAAGCTAGATATCATCAGAGGTATATCTCTTTTGGTAGGCCGATGTAATCTCTTTTTTGCCTTTTCCTGTAGTGTAAAGTAAAAAGTATCAATAAACATCAGTGTATTTAGGGCATGAAGGGAAGTCCTTTTTATTCCAGGGAGGAGCCGTGCTGTTAATGGGTACCACCTAAAATCTGTAGTTCTATTCATATACTTTGATGTAGCGATGTTGTTATTAGAAGCAGTTTACATAAGACTCTGAGGTAATAATGCATTTCACTGTTTCAACAAAATAAAACATCTATATTTTTTTCAGTATGTTACCAGGAAAGTTTGGCATATGCAAATGAATCTGAGATTAAAAAAAAAAATCTGATCAGAAATGAACTAATGCAAACAACTGCTATATTTTGATATTAAAATCCAGATAAACCAGTATGTCAGTCAGTTGCTCGGGTGGCTTTTTTCTCCTGAAACACTCTGGAGAACTTTGAATGCATCAAATGGGGAGGGAAGGGAAAGACAAGTAGAGACAGAAGTGGGAGTTTTAGAAGGATAGATCTGGAAGCAGCTCATACAGTAAGATAGATGAAATGTCAGAAAGTCACTGGAACATGCTGTATGCTGTAATCTACTTTAAGTAGGCGATCTGTCTCTGAAGTTCAGCCTCAGCTATACTAGCTTGCCTTAAACTCCCTCCTCTTCATTATTCTCTACACTCTGATTACTCAGAGCACTTCTAAAGTCTTCTGATTTTAGTCTCTTTGAAAGGTAAATTTCCAGCAGGATTTTTTTTCATGTCATATTTTTTCTTTTACTTCTGTATGCAGCAGCTTCTGAATTCCAGAATTTTCAGCAAAAATGCCTATCCAACCACCGGTCTTAGGCATTTGGGCCATATATCCTGGAGGAGCCTGTTCTCTTTGCTGTGTATCAGGAGTCCAGGTGACAGACTTATGTTAGACATTGGCTCAGTTTGGACAAGTGACTTTTTTCGTGCTGCCTGTCTGTTTTTGAATTGAGCAACATGCACCCAGCTTTAAGGACCAAGCCTAAAATTTCATGAGAAGTAGAACATTCACTTCTTGTGGAAATTCAAGAGGCAGCTGCTATATTTGATATTTATAAACAAATTCAACAAATTTGACTCATCTGAATCATCATTCAGTTTAATCTTCTTGGCACCAGTGACAGAGCTGTCACTCAAATCTGTCAAAACAGAATTACACTTGTCATGATGATGCTGTGGAGATTATTGAACTCCCTATATTATTTGTTGCCTTTTTATTAGCTTCAGGCTGAAGGTGCTCACCCAATATCAGGGACCCAGCATAAAGAGAACTTAAGCTCATTTCTCATAGCCAGCCTCCAGAGACCCTAGATGTAGGTTTATATGTATGAAAAAATGAAAAAAATTAGTGGACTAAGTGAGAAAGAGTTTTGAAGGGTTTTCACCCTCCAGGCAAACAGATTGTCTTCAGAGGGTGTGTAGTGGGGTGTATGATCTAAGAGGAGGAAGAAGTTGTTCAATGAACTCCTGACCTGGCTCTCCCTGTTTCAAGAAACAAAATCTGCTCACTTAGAGATGAAGATGGTAGAGAATAACTCTTTAGCCTGGTGATCAGTCATTTGCTGGTCCATTTTGCATTGTTTCCAATGAGATGGGTCAGCTTCTGTTGAAGAAAACAGTTTGGAATTTTCTCATGTCTATACCCTCCCCAACCAACCAACCCTCCCACCTCCTGGCAAAAGAAAACAGATAAATAATTCAAAACATAAAAACAGGCAAAAACCAAAATACCCCCAAATAAATCCCAACAAAACAAAACCCCAAAACCCTAACCAACCACAACCCAAAAAAAAAACAATCAAACTGCATCAGTTTTGCAACTTTTATATCCACAAGTTCACTGAATTGGTCAGGCTGATATGATGGAAGTCTGTTCCTAGAAAGCACTGAATTGAAAATATTTGTGGGAGACAAATACAGTGTCAAAGCCATGACGTGCAAAGTAATTTTGCAAGGCAGTGATTAATAAGGGTAACAATTCTAAGATGTGAAAGCAGAGAATCATTGAGTTTCTGTAGGAAAGTGGTGCTACTGCTGCAGGTGTAGTTAAAAGGTTTATTACTGAAAAACAGCCCCTAGATTTGTGGTCTAAACTTCAGGAAGAATGCAGAGAGCTACAGAAATAGCAAGGGAAGCATCTGAAGAGAAATCTCTCTTGCATTAAGAGTTTATTTTTTTCCAGTACATCCAAGATGTGCAGAGAACTCTAGGAAGGAACATCCACATTCAAAAAGGTGATTGTTTTTAGTAATTTCTATGAGATAGGGAGAAATATAAAATCTTTTTACAGTCAAAACATGTGCATGTCTCCAGTCAAATTTGACTAACAACAGGACAAAAAATTCAACCAAAACAAGCCCAAAATAAAAGGTGGGAGTACAGTCCCTCTAGAGCAGTTCAAAGTCTCAGGGATGTATAAAGAGTGGTTTTGGTGTAAATGACTGACCTGGTTCTAAATGCAATTTGTTCTCTTCCTTTCTATGAGTTTAGATTATCCTGGTGATATTCCTGAGTCTGCCCTAGCAGCAGTCTGTAGTCCTGAGTTTCTGTATTGATCAGTCTTTCAAAAGTCTGCTGTGCCAATGTGTGTAATAATGAATAGGAAAGAACATCTTGTTCTGAGAATTTCAGGAAAACTAAACAGCTGATGGCTTTTGACACTTTTTTGAGATCTTTCCTCATAGTTTTGTGTACTTTGGACATGTGATGCTTGCTTCACTTCAGATTCAGCACACACACAGATAACATCTCCACAGTTTTTCTCTGGTTATATTTATATGTGTATCATGCCTCTTGGCTGGGCATACCAGGCATTTAGAGATTGCTGTTTTGTTACTGCATATTGAGAACCAGGTCCTGCTGGGGTGCTGATTACAAGATCTGTGCTGCCAAGGACACTTCCATGAGGAGCAGCATGGCCCAGGGCATGGGGACACTGTCAGCATCTCTCATGCCAGCCCCCGTGCCTGGCCAGGGAAGAATTACTCCAGTGAAGGCTGCATGCAGCAAGGTTGTAAAGGAAAGGGCTATTGAATTTGCAAAAATAAAACTAGAGCGAGAGGCTTATACTTCATAATAAGAGAAATTGATTAAAGAGAGATCAGTTATAGCAATGGCATTTCTTGGGGTTAATTACCCATGAAGATTCCCAGAATGTATATTATGATGATCTTCATTGAGAAATCTTAATTTTTGGAGATGTAATTGATTCTTTGCTACAGCAATAAATATATCTGTGGTTTACTTTATTGTGGGCTGAAAATATTCCAGGCTAAATATCACTGACATGATTAACATTCCTGAAAACCTTACTTTTTTTTTTTTTTTTAGGATAATCTCAGTGCTTGGATATTGTTAGGAAAAGACTCCAGAACATGTTACTAATGCTGAGTGTATGAATGTGATAGCTGTCTTGAGGATGAGTCCCCAGACAAAGCAAGTTCAGCAGAATGCCCTTGCAAGTAGGTGTGTTGACATTGAGGAAAATGCTTTGCAATTTCAGATAAAAGGGACCAAAAAAGCTGTAGAATACTGCCTTTCACAAGGGATAGGTGCAGTTGTAGTACCAGTGTTGAACAGCCAAAGTGGAGCTTTAATATTTCACACAAATATCACTGCAGATAATGACACTAGAAAGTTAAGCAATAAACAGCTCTTTCTGGGACTTGACCAAGTAGTTACTATAATCATTCCTTACTACCAACTAAAAATTAAAAGCCCTTTTTTATGTTTATTCTTTTTTAGCATATCTTTATAAGCTAAAAAAAAAATCCAGTGAGTTTAGGAAACAATTGTTGTCTCTTTTCTCTGGGAGAAAGTTTAGGCAGTCTTTCAACTGCCTGTGGCTTGGGTTTCATTATGCTTCTAGTATAGTTCTTAAAATTGCTATTTCTGGCTGCAGCCAGGCTGTTTTCTGTACAGCACAGGCAGAGGATACACACTGTTCCCCTGAATCACCTTAGGCTCAGCTGGTAGAGCCTTATGCAAACCTAAGTAGTTTCTTGTGGCTAATACAGGTGCATGTCATTCCCTCTCACCAGGATGAAAGAGGGGCTGGATGGCTCTCTGAGGCAGCTGAAACCACTAAACAGAATTGATTTTTAAAGGAAAATTTCAACATCTTTTTTTTTTTAATCTTTATCATTGGAAGTTAATAATAAAGTAGAACAACAGAGAATGAGATAATCAGGCCCATAACTTGTCTACACTACTGAGACTACACACATGCAGATCTATAAAATGACATCTGATGGGCAATATTCAATAATAGTTCTGAGGAAATACCTAGCATAGTAGTCTTCATATTTATGGAAAAAACCAAAAGGTAAAACAAAATAACTGTGTTGACTCTTAGTATATGTGCTTCTGTTTTGTAGGCATGATTTTTTAGGCTGTTTTTATTTTGTTGAATCAAACCATGACAGAGGAAAAGGCCATTTCTTGCATCTGCCATCTGTTACATCTCCAGAAAACATATTCCCACAGCTGCCACCATAAATGCTCCTCCACAAATAAAAATAATCAAAATTCATGGGCTCTCTGCATTCCCATTGGACAATGTGGTTTATTTCATCCAAGGCATCAGATGTGTTCATGGAAGTTATGTGGGTGAAACCAAACAATCATTGCTCACCAGAATGAACTCACAATCATTGCTTATCACAGGAGTCAACAATCCAGTTTCTATCAGGAGACCATTGTTCACAAAAATTTCTGACCACCATGGCTACAAAAATACAATTGTCTGTGTAACTGAAGCCTTATCCCAGAAGATGACAATTTCACAAAAGAGGGTCTTTCCCCCTCTGATATTTATTTGAAAAACAGAGGGATGTATATACCAGTGATTGGAACCAAAAAAGGCATCACTTACTGCTTTGTGTGTGCCATTCATCTTGAAATCAAAGTCTAGCACCATAAAGACCTGGTGAAAGAGAGCTCCCTGCTACAGAGCTGAGGTCCTGGCAGGATGAAGGCATAGAAAATGATGGTTCAGCATGGAACATGGTTCAGCATAGGTATCTCATTAATGCCTGTAGTGTTCCTTGCATTTTGTGGCTGTTTGCATTTAAAGACAAGCAGAGCACACTCTTCTCTAAACACCTGTCCACAGGTATTTTGGGTATGTTCTAGTAACACTATAATAGCAGAAATACCGAAAGCCAGATCAATGCGTTGGGAATTTTAGGTGTATTATAATTGAGATTTGCTTCATGTGCAGCAAATACACAGGTTTCACTAAATTTTTTTGTGAAGCTTCTCTTTTTCCTCTTCTGCACTCTGGTCTTTTCTAGCCTATAGAAACTGAGGTGGTGAATAGAAATGTGTGTCCAGCAGCAACTTGCATGGGGAAAGGCAGCATATGCTTGCCCAGAACTGCAGGAAAATGAGATGGCAGGTAGGAAACCCCTCTGATGCATTCAGGAATAAACCCATCCAGCAGCTGAGTTGTGAAACCTATCACCCCTCTCTGTGCCTACATTTTTTTCTTTTTAAAGGAACTTTGTGAACAATTTCTGTGAACACTGGCTGAATTTCCTGAGAGCTAAGACAAAATGTTATGTTCTATATTCTGCTGCCTCCATAACTTGACATGCAATGTACTTTCAGTTTTGTCTGAGTAGCATATCATAGGTTAATTAGATGTGTTATTTTTAAGTAGTAGGATAAAGTACACTGAAGAGGAATAATGAAGCTATGAAAATTTGGAGAATGCCTTAGGGATAAATTCAAGAAATTATATACAAGGCAACATCTATACTGTTAAGAATATCTGTAAGGAAGGGCACCCTTTTTTCACCCTAAAAAGAAGTCAAATGGATACCTACAACTCATCTACTTACTTTTTGAGTTCAATTTTTTTGCCTTGCACTAACCCGCTCATCATAAAATATATGAGTCCTGTATGCCAAAGGGAAACAACATAATACTCAGCTATGACAGAAAAAGCTGCACACATTACTTAGAAATATATGTTTTCATTTTCTTGCATGACATATATACAATGCTATTTTTTTTCTTATTTTCTACTCAGTGGTATACCTCCTCCTGAGTATATCATAGCTTTCATGTTGTATATCTGAGCTCCATCCAAGCAGGATATATTTCTGTAAGCAGAAGTAGATTAACTGATTTTACTGTGATGTTGGGGTTTTTCAAGAGTATCCCTGTGACAGAGGAGCAAAACTAAGGCAAAGTTAAGTTAGGCAAATGCATTTGTCTTGGTCTATTTAAGGATGTTCTTAATTACGCTTTTGATTGTTTGTTTTCCTGCTACAGCACAGATGTGGCTTAATTCAAAATACAGATTACTTGTGTGTTGCTATATGGCTTGGGCTTGTGTTTTCCAGATACTTAATAGGATGAGTGGTCTTCCTGAATGGTGGGAAGTTTTGTGTGCATTAGTATTTGGATAATTTTGTGAGTGTCCAGAAAGCTTCTCAAACTCTTGACAAGTATAAGGAATTAGAGCAAATGTACTGAAGGATGAAGCAGGTACTTCAGTATGTTCAAATGTTTTTTTTTTTGTTTCAACAGTAGCATCTCCTTGTACATTCTTTCATTCTGTTTTATTCTGTTGGCCTTTACCCAAGTGTTGGACAGAAAGCTAAAACACAGGAGCAATGAAATTGCACAGGAACTTTTGATCCTCCTAGAGGTATTGACTGAGAGCCAGTTCTAGGACATTATTCATTTAGATGGACTTTGACAGGACTAGGTGAAGGAATGGTGGTTTAATGTCCATGTTTTTTTTCTAATTCTGTCAAATTCAGTATATCTGTCTTGAAGTTATATTGGTGATTGTGTATGTGGGCAGCCTGGGAACTGCTTGGTGATTCAGGAAGTTCATGCAGTACTTTATTGATGTCTGTTTGCTTTTCTCTACAAAAGCCACCCATAAAAACCCTATAGTGACTTTAACAAGAATGAGTAGAATGCTCTCTACAAATAGCTCAGAGACAGTTTCTCATTATATCCTGAAAAAGTAAATGTGACATTTCCACCACAGGTAGACACATAAATTGGCAGAGACATTTGGAGGTGTTACTGGAGATGACCTGTGGTATTTGAGACATCCTCATAGGGTTATGGATATGGCGCAGATCATATGGGATGCCCTGGCAGTGTTAGCTGGAGGCCAGGTGACCTGGGCTGAGCAAGGAATTGGGTCAGTGTTGTTCATTTGTTGGAAAAGTTGTGGGTTTTGGGGGGTTGTTTTGGGTTTTTGGTGTCTTTTTTTTTTTTTTTTTGTTTTGTTTTATTTTATGGTGAAGCATGCTGTGTGGAATACTTAGCTGTGTTACTATATACCATAATTCTCGAGAACTTGTTATTGAGACTTGTCTTCCCTGAAATCATAAGGCAGTAGGGTGCTGCTTCCTGCTTCTTAAATACATAATACAGTTACTTGCTGTTGATGTTCAGCATAGCTAGGTTGATACTCCTTGTGAAATATGTCTAACACCTTGCAGTCTCATTTGGATTTTGATGTGGAGGAAGTCAATTCAGGAGCTGGGATAGGGACCATGTAGTAGTTACTAGTAGCATTTCTCTTCTCTGAAGGTTAAAGTGAGAAGCATCACCAAATTAGTGCTGCTTCTTGTATGGCTGAGTCAGGTGCTATCACTGTGACATGTTTTTCCTATTGCTTCTGAAATATTCTGTGACATTCAGCCTTATGTTAAGCATGTAGTTGTCAATAATTTCTGTGACTAAGAGGCCTTGTCCTCATGTCACACTGCCCCCAATTATGACAGCTGCAGAGTCTACAGAGCTGTGCTGTAATAAGGCAAGAGATATGGAAAAAAAGTAAATTGTTGTTACAGTAGGTAGGAATGCCAAGAATTTAATTTCTTTTGAGCAGCACAGGCAATTGGCATTTCATTTGCTCTTCATGAGACATTTTTTGGTTGCCAGAGCCCAGATGAAGAGGATCTGTAATGCAGTGTATTGAAATGTCATAACCTAAGGACAGAAAGAACCTGAACATATTACAGATATGTCCCTATCCATCAAGGAGAGATCAAGTTATATAAGGAAGCTACTAATGTGCACTGGTAGTTAAAATGTTGCTTTTCTTTTCTTATAACCCTTTTCTTACAACCCTGCTTGAGTCTGTAAGTGCTATGGAATTAAGAGTTTTGTTTCAAAGAGGTAACATTTTTGAATGCATTTCAGTTCATGTGAACAGTAGGGGCCGAAAGCAGTGATTTGGGGCACACATAGTTCAAACAGCACTGAACTCCTGGTTCCTAATATGTTCCAATTCCCTCTGTTTTTCTGCTAATGCATCTTGATTCTACTTAGCAATAGCATTAATAACAGCATGTTTCAATTTGTATTTTTCTCCTATGATTTTAATATAAACCAACATCACAACTTTGGTGTATGGGGTATGGGCAGGTAGAATTGTGTTCCACACCACCTTAATTGGAATGAGCCTATCTCCAAAGCACATTTATTGATGTTCTTCAGCTGGCTGCATAAACTTGCTTCCCCAAAGAAGCAAAGAATCTCACCAGAATTCAGACATCAGATATCCCAACAACTACAGTTTTAAGATTCTCCTGAAAAACTTGAATGCCCAAGAATAGCTTGCCCTGTGCAAGACAGGCCCATCACCAGGAACATTCTGAGCTTATTCTAGAGGGCCAGTTCATTTTCTCTCCTGGAAAAACATGAAATCACATGGGAACTAATAAAAAAAAATCGAAATATTGTGGGGAGACAGTTCAAGGTGGTTGTATCTTCCAGTAAGTTGCTGAGACAATTCTGATAGCATCTCTTGAATGTGACCACATGCAATGCCAGAGATGTGTGCCTGAGCAAAAGACCTGGTCTGTTAAATGCTTACACAACTGGTGAGGGGTACATATATGTATGGGGTAAAATAGAAACCTGTGTAGTGGCTCTTTGCTCTCCTAGACAGAACCATTCTCCAGGACCTGGGCAACTTGCCTTTAGTAAGGCTTAGGAAAAGGAAAAAAAACTGCCCCAGGGTGTGTACTGATAGTACTTATCATATTTTTATTACTTTTCTTTTACAAGTAAATTATTGGAGTAGCTGAGATATTTCAGCATTGCAGATTTCATTATTTTCAGATCTGAAATTTAGTGTGTCTGATCCTAGCTGCACAAATTAAATACTAATAGTCATCAGCTAGGTGAGTTTGCTGTTTATTGCAGATATAAATACTCTTGTTTTAGAAAACAGAACTTTGTCCACATTTGTCATCTGTCCAATTCACTGAAGTGGAGATAAAAGTAATAAAATGACCCTTGGGTAAAGAGACCTTCTTGTTTTGTTTCTGGAGGGGGAAATGTTTTCCTGAAACTCTGTCACTCCTGCATGAGCTGATGAATTTTTACCTTCATTATGTTCCTGTTTTCCACTGCACTGCAAAGCATGAATAACCTTATGGCTTTTTCTTTGATGGTTTGCCCCTAATATTTCTCTGTGTAAATTCTTTTTTAATTTCTGTGCTTACCAAGTCAATGTTTGTTTGCCAGTGATTGAAATTCTGGACGAAACAGTACCAATTAGGCTAATTTACATGGGTTAAATTCTCCTGGAATGCTTCACTTTGGAGTTATATTTATGAGTAGTCTATATTCCCTGTGCTGTACCTTCCCAGTATTAAGCTATTGAGGGAGAAGAGATTTAAAGAGAAACAATCTATTTCTTTTTGAGTTACAATGAGATATTAACAAAAGGTGCCTCCTTTAGTTACCTGCATAATTTATTTAATGTAACGGTGGTTTGACTGAAATACAAGTTCAAAAATATAAATAGCAAATAAATGGCAGGCCACAGTTTACCTCAGACTAGATCTGCTCAGTCTACCTTATGTCATATCTGAGGAAAAATAAGGATGATTTGGGATTCAGGCTGGGAAGCAGGCATACTACTGAGGTGACTTTTAACTGTTGCTGTGTTGGTGCTATGTTTGAGCAAGCACAGGAATGAGGATGCAAACAGCTGATGGTTTCCTTTGAAAAAGCTTTTCTGTCTAAATTTACAGAATTCTTTGCCAAGTCTCCCAAGGATCTTTTCAGAGACAGTGAAAGTGCTCATAAATAACCCCTCACTCTAGTAACAATGCATAACACAGCCTGGATTGTTGGGATTTCAGCATCCCCTGACCAGCTGGGTATTGCACAGCTGTCAAGCCTCTGCAGCTTCCATGTATTGCTGACTGCCTATGATAACAATAAAAAAAAAATCAGCAGAAAAGATTTTTGTGTTTTTGGAATTGTTGTTAACTCTTACTAGTGCAACGTTTCTTCTTTAGCTGCTGCCAATAAAAGAGTGAGTCTGGCATGAGAAATTTGTGCCTGTGGCAGCGACAGCTCTTTGGCAGCCCTGCACTCTCTCCATGCTCCTGAAGACAAACAGAGTCTGAAGTCCTTGGTGCCATAATACTTCCTTTTTATTCCTGATTTTTGCTGCAGGTTGGGGAGTTCAGAGCCCACGCTGCAGAGTGGACAGCCAACGTCACCGCCGAGTTCAAGGAGACTCGAAGGCGCCTGAGCGTGGAGATCTACGACAAGTTCCAGCGGGCCACCTCCATCAAAAGGAAACTCTCTGCAGAACTTGCTGTCAACCACAACCAAGACCTGACCCCCTGCAAGAGAACACTGTCAGTGAACCACCTGACCAGCGAGAAGGACCTCCTGCCAGCTCTGACAAAGACGGACAGCATTTACATGAATGGTTTGACGCCGCACTGTGCAGCAGAAGAGATAGCCGTGATCGAGAACATTAAGTAGCCATGACTTTGGATCCCAGCCCTTGGGAAGCTCTTGGCTTAGACTAGCCATACACCTTTTTTGTTTCCACCCTGTCGATGACCAGTGCTAGCAGCATTTTATATGTGTGCATGAGTACCACAGAAAACCTACAGCCCCGAGTTACCATCGCATCTCTTCAGAGACACATAGATGAATGGCACTGCTGTTTCCAAAAGATGCTGGAACAAGCAATGTTTTCTGCCTTTATCTGCCCAGACTGTTTTTCACTTCTAATGTGCCATATGGCCTCACGAATGAATCTCACTTGTTTATGGTAACAATGTAGCTTTGAGGGATTAGTCCTTAAAATTTCAGGGTCTACCTTACTGAGCCTAGGAATGGACCATTTCTGGACTACAACACATTTGTAAATGGCAAGAAATTCTTATGCAGCCTTTTACCTAAGAAATTTTGGTCAGTGCCTTATCTTTTGAAGAACCAGAACCTCTACAGTTCCTGTACAACTTTTGTTTGTTTGGGTTTTTTGCATGAGAAGTGTATTTCATTTAAGCCTTTTGTTCTTCTTGAAATGGTGGTGTTTCAAAGGTGTCTGTTGTGAAGATACCAACCAGCATGAATGAATGCCAAAACTCAACAATCATCAATTGATGTTATTAGCTCCAAATTTAAAGGCACTGCAGTTTAAAAAGTTGCAAACCTGTCCCCCAGAAACATTTTGTTTTACTCAGGTCCAGCTGATACTTGTTCATGCTGGCTTGTAGGATTTGCAGACCCTTTTCAGGTCTTAGTTTTCCAAGCAGTGTTCAGCAGTTGTTTTTCTCTGCATCAGATGTACCAAAAAAATCTGCAGCTTATCTATCACTAAATTATTTGGTAGATGACAAGAGCAAGTAAAAATTACTGTTTTGATGAGAGGCAGGGGGAGGCTTTAAATTGCTGTGTTCTAATAATCACATCCAAAAAAACAATGCAGATGAATACAGCTATTTTTTAATAAACATAAACCTTCTGCCAGATATTTGGTATGAAAAGGAGTCTTAATTTCCTTTTTAAGCCAAATCACCCCAGAGGCTACATGATATTTTACCCGGGAATCCTGGTGGAGTGCTTTCCTGAATGTCACGGGGGCTGCCTGTGCCAGAACTGTGGCTAACGTGGGAATGCAATTGAAACTGGTATCACTGTGACTTTCTACATTTCAAATAGAGATGGCTCTGAATAGCAATGCAGGCATGAAGAAAAGCTGATAAATAGCACAATCTGAATACCGATGATTGTTCAAACAGGATAGGCTGACAAGAAGCAGATCTAAACCAGACTCTGGGTTTTCTTTATTGGTTTTAAGAAAACACATTAATTTTGTACCTTCTGTTTTGCTTATAGGTATATATGAGATTCAGAAGAAATGCAGGATGGAATGGATGATTTTACATTTTTTTCCTTATGTTAGTCTATTGTAACCTGGCTGTACATAAAATGAATAGAACAGGCCTTAAAGAAAAATTTAGGCTCTGTAAATTAAAAAAGAATGGGACTTTGCTGATTGGGCATGATTCAAGTGGCAAATCTTACAGCATCTCTGACCATTAGATAACATGCAAGATATGAATGTTCATGTTTTTTGGATGCTTAGCTTGTTTTCTAATAAATATAAGTTAATATGTACATTCAGTGTAAATATCAGTCAATTAACATTTACAGAGAGTACGCTTTTAAAACTAAGAAAGTTCCATGACACAGCACCGAGCAATGCTCTTATAACAAAGACCCTTGTCTCCCCAGCACAGTGTTCTGAATGTCCACATGGCAAGGGTTCTTGCCATGTATAAACTGTGAATTGTAATGAAAAATAAAGTTTTTAATTAAAATAAGTTTTCCTGAATCTCCTGCTTGCTACAACTGGAATGCTAAGGAATAATTTGTGAAACTGATTTTTATGCTTTCATTGGTTACAGAGTATAGCAGTTTGCCACCTGCTTTAATTTAAGCTGGTTTAGCAATAAAGGCTTGATATACCCAGCACAGAAATTACTACTTTTTTTCCTTGATATTAAAAACTATGCTCTTTGGTTGCCCTACCTTAAGTTGTGTTTCTTGCCATTTTGTTTCAAAAACTCATCAGGATTTCTTCCATCATACGCTACAGAGCTTCAGGCGGTTGCTCCATCCTGCAGGTGCAGGGGGCTCTGCCCCTCTGTGCTGCTGGCACTCCTGTGGTTGCTGGTGCCTTTCTGCCTGCAGAGTGTGAGAACAAGCACCTCTAAGCACAGCACCTTTCACACTGCAGCAGTTTTTTTCTGCGGTGAATATTTTACAGCAGCCTCTTTAATTAGGTCTTGGCCAAGGGAATGAGAGCCCACACCAGCCTGGTGGTAAGTGAGGAGGACTGCGGGTTTTGTATTGCTTCAATCTTATGTGTGTAGGGTGTGTTTTAGCACCTTTTGGATCTGATTTTTCAGAAAGGGACAGGTAATATTCAAAGTTATTGTTCTTGATTTCCCTGAGATATCTTAAGTTAAAGCCTTTTTTCCTGTTACCAACCTACAGAAGTTCTGGGCTTTGTGGTTTCTTTCATTTTAAAGAGTCTCAGGACCTGCTGAAAAGAGCATATTTTTTGGAGGTCTCGTGGCAATGTTTGAGATGCAAGTATGGATTCTTAAACCCATTCAGTTTTTGTTTGCTTTGACTTTTGAATATGATCTCTGGGGAAAAAAATCCCTGTTAATTTATATATATATATTTCTTTTTTCACTTTTGTGACAGATCTAAATTATCCTCCCTTATCAAAATAGATTTACCTGTAGGGGACAAAGCATAAATAAAAAAAAGAATCCTTTATTTGGAAGTTTAATAATTGAAGGAAAAAGATGCCACAGTTCAGATGGTATAAATAGGTAGAGTTATCATGATCCAAACATGTCCAGTGTCATTAAAGTTACTGAAAATTTTTTTCTTCCCTCTCCACATACAATGACAGACCACAACGTCTGAGGATGGCTCAGTTAATTTATAATACTTGATGAACTCAAAGGTTTTTCCCTTTATTCCTATAAGAACTTATTTTTGTATTAAAAAACGTATCTTTCATGCCTCAAGAAATTTTGCATAGCTCATTTTCCCTTCCAAATATGGAGCTACCTAAGCATGAATTAGGATCCATTTGTACCTTCTTTTCTGTCACCCATACATGGATACATTTCAAATTGCTGATATGCTTGGTACTTAAGCAAGCTTGTGAAAATGGTAAGAGGCTGTTTTCTTTTATACTGAAAAAAAAAAAAAAACAACCAAAAAAGGCATTGGAAAGATGCCTTCTGGATGAGAGAAAAATTGTGGCATATAAGAATCTATAAAGATATATGCCACCTAACAGAACAATTTATTTCTCAGTATTACAGTAAACACTTCATTAAAAAAACAATTTGAAATCTCTTGAAGGGGTAGCTAGATGTGATCTGTATTGTTTACTCTTGGCTGTGATAGTCTTGCCTTTTTTTTCCTTTGTATTCTTTGGTGTGCTGTACCTGATAAAGTATCTATGTTGATGAAACCTTCAATTTTTGGGTAGCCCTTGATGAAACCTTGTTGATGAAACCTTCAATTTTTGGCAAGAGACCCAGGGAGATCAAGTTGCAGAGAATTTGTACCATACCCCATTCTTGCTTGAGTACCAGACAAGAACTTTGGCATCCCCTCCATGTGCTTGGTAGCACCAAGCTGCCTCTCCCTTTTTTTTGTAATATTTTGGGAGCCTTGAGGTGCTGCTGTCAGAGCAGTGAAAAGCATGGAAGGATCAAACCCAGAAGCTTGCTGAACCTCATGAGCATCCCAGCCATGTCTCTCTCTCTCTCTCCACCTCTTCCTGATTCCATAGAAGGAAAGTTTGAGGGTAACAGAAACTCACAGAAAAGCTAAACCTCTAAAGTTTCCACTCTTGACTTGAAACACACCTTCCTTAGGTCACACTGTGAGGCCATGATGGCAGATGGGAGATCTGTACATCTCTTTGGAGTTCTTGCTCCTCCAGCATTATTCCTACACCAATGACCTCTAAAGAGGAGCACAACACAGCCTGCGGAAGAAGAAAGGAGGCTGCACTACTTTCAGAATCAAAGTCAAATCTACATGCACATCAAAAGTGGATGTACATTTATAACTAATTCCTGGGAAGGAGATTTTCCTGTCAGGGAATCTACCTACAGTGTTGAAATACAGCAGTAATGCTTCTAATAAATTCCTGTCATACAGTTATGTGATAATTAACTTTTCTTTCCTACCCTGCAGTACTGTTTGAAAGGAAAGGATTTTATGCATATGGAGAAATATGCATTTTGCATGACTTCCAGAGTTAGTTATTTTGTTACTTTTTTTTGTTTGGTTTTTTTTTTGTTCTGTTGCCCTGCAGATTTAAATGAACAACGTAATCTTATAGTGAATAAAGTGTTCCTTTTGGGAAAAGTAGACAAGATGCTAATTTGCTGTTATTGGAAATAATAAGCTGTTGAGCTACATGGAAATTTAAAATGTCAGGTTTTTCATTTGAGCAAGCATTCTCTGCTTTGCCATATTATTGCTACAATTGTAAAGAGCTTTCAATAGGTATAGTTTTCAATCAATAGGTATAGTTTTACTGCACTTAGAAAACTTGAGTTTTTCAATTTTAGGCCATTGTTTATCATGCTTCTATGACGTTTCAGAGGAATATATTGAATAGGCTTGTAAACGAGTACATTACTAATTGTAGAACAATAAGTCCTCTTCATGCATAACAACTGAAATAGTAGCACATGCAGCTTTATGTTCTGGACCAGATATATTTGTGCCTTTAACAGGTATTGCCATTGTTGCATCTTAAATTGTCTAAGAAACCCACTTTGGTATAATGACTCTAGTTTCATGTAAACTCAGTGATTTGAAAATACAGCTCAATATCAATGCAGTATCTTAGACAATCAATAAACTTCACAACTTTTTATGAATTATAACAATCTATCAGCACTGGTGATGTAATAAATAATACCTTATTGATTGCCTGTTTTAGTTATTTCTGAATATTAGCTGTTTTCCTACCATAGTTGCTGGAGTCAGATAATGATGAAGAAACCAACTCATCTCCATGGTTTGTGATCAATAGACTGTGACTGGGCTGCTGGTATTAGAATTCTTAGTGGTTAAAACTAAGGTATTCTGTTCTGCCTGCACTGTTACCAATTATCAGTAGTAGCATTCATTGAATTCTCTGGGTGCACTGAATTTTCTGGGAATGTCACAAGAGTGTTTATATAGACATCTCTAGTTTGGCAAACAAATGTATTTAGTGAGAAACTCCTTTATAAGGATTCACTGTGTTAATTCAATTGTTAATAATAGCTTATTCTCAATACTAATTATATGCAGCCAGATCTTCATCCTCCAGAGAAAGGCGTATAACACACATACAATAGAGATCCTGATGGGAATGTACTATTTGTCTTTAGCTAAATAACAATATTCTTCAGAAAATAATCAGCAGCCTGAAATGAATCCTTAAACAGCAGTTTAGTGTTACCTCCATTTCTTTTCCTTTCACTATTAATTTGATCCTTTAAATTAAACAGGGTGTTCTGAGAAGTTTTGCTGAAACATTGCACTTGCTGTGAAAGACGTATTTTAGTCTTGTTTGGCTCAGGGGATACTGTGACTAACCTTGCTGAATGACTAGAACATATATGTTGAAAACTTTCTTATGGGAACATGAGAGAATCACTGCACTGCACTGCTGATTTTGACTTTTATAGTCACAGGTCTGCTTCTGCTTCATGTGGATTTTGCTTTTTCTGCAAAATTACAGTATTCATGCACTCAAGCATGCAAAGCCCACTAGATCTGGTATGAAATGTGATAGAGAGAGGTTCTGCTTTAACTATATCAGCTGTAGTTAGCATGCCTTTCTCTGTAATGTATTGGCATTCAGAACCATTTGTCACCTTGCTTGCTCTGAAGAAGAGAAAGAATTTACAGATTTGAAGGCATCACATGGCCCATTTGGACAGAATAATAGTCCAAGAGATGCAGGCTGGGCCCTTCTGAACTGCAGACTGATAAGTCACAAAGTCTGAATGCTTTTTTAATAGAGACTACCACAGTGGCTTGTAGCAAAAAGGATAAAAAAATTAGGCTCTACTGTGAGAAGTGAAAGTGGGAGTAACGTGTCATGTACCATTGTACTTCATAAAGTGGAGGTGGTACAGACACAAAGACCTTTTCATTTCTCAGTGTCCTCAGGGACTGTCAGGAGAGAGTCGAGAGTGCAGCCTGCATTATATCACTGTGCTCTTGCTCTATTGCAAGCTCTGAGCGTGCCCCAGCTGTAGAGACACTGTACCTTCCTGAGTGCCACTTGGCTGGCAGTGGTAGGGTAGCTTCACAGGGGTTCACTTTCTCTTGCTCATACAGCACAAGTGGAGTAAGAAGAGGTGGGTTGGGCTGTTGTAGGAATAGCTTCTTGTCCTTTGGAAAGAGGCAGAACACACCTGAATGCTGGACTAATTTCACTCTGGCTAATATGAAGTCCTTAAAACTGTTTTATGTAGAGATGTTTTTGGAAAAATTGATTCCTATTTGCTCTACCAAGATCAGAGCAGAGGCTGCAGTTTTGTTTTATTACTGCAGCTGCTTGCTGCTTTTGAGCTTGGTTTGTCTCTAAATGAGCAAGACTAGCACAGCATTAGCACTGGAAGTGGTTTCTGCTTGTGTAGGCAGAAATGACAAGAAAACCATTCCTTGAGAGTTAGAAATTAAAACATTCCTCCAAAGCTGCTGGATGGTGATCATGGAATCAGGCTTAGAAAATAAACTTTTATTTTGTCAGTACAGAGGGGCTGTATTTGCACATTGCTCCATACTTATTGTCCTTTTACAGATCTGCCTGCTCCAAAAGTCAAGGATTACAATGGAGAACATGTAAAGCCCTTAACTACAGAGCACATCATAAACCTTTCTTCCTTTCTGTTACAAATCCAAAGACAGTTTCCTGCACAGAAAAATCAGAAATGCACCACTAGCTATAAAGATGTTGGGATATTTTCCTTTCATTCTTTTTCCTTGTTGTTTCTATTTATGTCTGTGGGCTAGAGTTAAAAGGCTTCATAATTTTAATGGGGCATCTTGCGTATTAAATGTAACTCATTGAAGCAAATTTATATGCTGTTTGCCTCTGGTTTGCACATTTTGGTCCTATTAGAAGTTAAAAAACACTCTCCAGTATACGTAAAAAAGGGCTATTTGTGAGAAACATGTGTGAGAAATTGTTAAGAAGGAATAAGCATCTGACTAGTGTTTTCCCAGTTAATATGCCAGAAATTTTGAAAAAAAAAGGTATGTTGTTGTGGAGACCATGGCATGACATGATGCTTGAGGAGGACACGATCATGTGCAGATCAGCACGGGGCTGCCGTGCCTGGCAGTACCCAAGGGAGCTGCTGGAATTGCATGCAACAAGCATAACACTCCTTTCCTACCTCTTCCAGCTTGTCTGCCTGTCAGTTTGGTAATTTAGCAGCAAAAAAAACCCCTTTTTTGAAGCCAGTTAGAAGAAGAGGGAGACAGGGGATACCAGCCTGAACAATGGGGACAGCTGTGGTGATTATATCAAGTTCTCAAGTGTCCTTTTCTCCACCTGTGCTATTTGGGAGCTGTGTGAGAGACATACCTTGACAATTGAAGTGCTGTCTCATCTCTGCAGATATATAGCTTGGGTTTGAAAATGTCTGTAAGCCCCCACTAACTCAGAAATAAAGAAACTAAAAATGATTTCAAAGAAATAATAGCAATGTTTTGGAGACAGTTATTATCTTGGGGGCTTTTGATGGTCTGTCTGTATTTGAGCTATACCTGAGGTAAGGGATTATTAAAAATTTGCATGAAAATTCAGGTCCTTTACACCTGACTTTATATTCCTTTGACATCTTACAGATAATGATAAAAGCCAGAATTAAAAATCACCATACTGAAAATTCCTTACAAAAATCCCCGAACAACAAAACCCAAAACCAAAACACAGTTTGGCAAATTCATTCTTTCCTCAGTATTTTTTCAGCAATATTCCCCTGCCATAATGGACTTTTCCCATCTTTCCCTTTTTCCCATTTTATTTTACATTTTTTGTGTTGTTGAGCAGTCAGAGAAGAGTTTGACAGTTAGGTTTGTGTACTCTATTCCAGTTTGAGGCTTACTCAGGGAGCAGAAAGATTAACTTCTTTAGCACAGGTAACAATTGCATTGGGATGTCTCTTAAAAAAAAACCCAAAAAACAACAAAACCAAAAACAAGCAACCAAACAAAAAACCTAACCTGAAAAGCACTCTGGATTTGCTTTTTTGTTTTCTTTTTATTGCTGCAGATCATAGGGTGACAGAATATTCTGAATTGGAAGGGACCCACAAAGTATCACTAAGGCCATCTCCTAAGTGGGTGTTCCATCTGGGGATTGACCCCACTACTGTGTGTGCTATAAGCAGCATGGTCTAGTGAGCTGATCTCAGGGTCTGAGTTCCAGCACATTCTTCTCTTTATGCTTGAAAGAAACTCTCTACAAGTATTTTATCCCCTTTTCTTCAATCTCAAAAAAATTTGCTTTTACAGTGCTAAAATGATAGTCCTTTATGGCTGCTGGCATGCCCAGACCAAATTTGTTGTGGTCACTCATTTTGTTTTGTTTCTATTTTTTCTGAGATATTCCATATCCCTCTGTATCCTTTTCTTGTCCTGGGATTTGGAGACAAGGGTCACCTCTTTGCTCTCTGCTCTATTCTCTGTCCTGCCCAAAGAGGTTCTTTGTTCATGGCTGGTTCATATTGTAGAAATGCAGATTCATGATGTGATCATACAGCTGTTATCTTTTCACTGGCTTAGATACCAAAGTGTCTAATTTCTCTCTTGTGGCAAGGCAAGTGAGTCCTCTTGAATCCCCCCACCATGCAGACTCCCAGGAACTTCTCATATTCCCTTGATTCCTTGGTTTGTTTATTGCCTTGGACATCTAGTGAAGTGCAGGGTGACTCTGAAAAAAGGAAAATTGCTTATAGAAGAAATCTTTTTGAATGAGGATGTTAAAAACAATTGCTGTCGTTCATGGCATAAGAATGATGCTATAATTCTTAAGTAATGCAGTTTACAGGGAATGATTTGTGCCTATGTAATAAATAAAAAGTGGTGAGAAATATGGGAACCACAGATAAGTATGTAAATTTTGTTTGTAATGTTTATTTGAGAGCATTCGAAACATCTGTCTAGTCATCATTGTGACAGGCATGTAAAATTAAAACCAGCACTTGGGGTTTGGACTTTTCCCCCGAGCAGAACTGCTGGCTCACTGCAATTTCCTAGTGTGGAAATCAGCACTTGTTAAATATCCTAATTTTAATTCAGAATAGGCAAACTTTTGAGTACAGACTCTTGAAAAGTGCATGAAGGGGAATAGACTGTGGACCCATTCTTTAGGTTGGAGCAATGGTTGCCTCCATATTCCCTTTCATGGGAGATGACAGCAATTATTAATTTACTAAAACCTATGCTGCCAAATTTCAGTTAAATGCTGGACATGAATCTGCTTTGATACATGAGGTAGCCAGATTGGTGGAGTGCTTCAGGGGTGAAAAATCTGAGTCCATTGGCAGGTACATGAAATAAAAAAATATACAAGAGAAAATATAAAAGGAGAGTCTTGCTTTGAGTGTTGCCTCCAAGAATCAAAAGCCCAGGAGGCAGAGTCCTGTTTTTCATGTCAAATAAGCTGTCACTAAAGGCAACATGAGAGCCTTCTCATAGGAAGTAGTTCTTTAAATGGATGTCTTTCCATCTGAGCAGAATATGAGGCCACAGTCTCATCTCCATACCTCTTTGACTAATTCTGTCCCCCAGTCTCCTCCTGGAGTGGGGTAAAACAGGGTGGTTACTACCCAAAGGAACTGAAGGATTATGCAAAAAAATAGGAACACAATGATTGTAGAGAGAATTTCAATGCTGTGTGCCTCTCCAGGGTTCTAAAATGTGGATGAAAAGTGCTGTTAAAATGTCTTTCTAACCATTTTCTTTGATCCTCTTTTTGAAATTATGCTATTGTGTAGTTTCTGAATAAGGGCAATACCAACAAAAGTCTTTTCTTGCAGTTTCTCCTCACTTGTTTGTGCAATTGAGCCTTGCAGATAAATATCAACTGCTTCTGCTCCAATAACCCACAGAGCGATATTGTCTTCAGAAAAAAGAGGGAGAGTGAGGACATTGCAGGAAAGGCTTTGCTCTAAACCAACACCAAGGCTCAATAATTGCAAAAGCACAATTTATGCAGTGAGTGGGAGCTTAATACCATTGCAATTAAGTATAATGACATCACTAATCTGCCCGAATGTTCATTCACCTTGGCAATCAAATCTACAAACCCAAGTCACTTTCAGGTCTGTGGGGGACCTGCAGCCACCTCAGCTCACTGTCCCTGTAGCTGAGTGGCAGAAGGGCCAAAAGCTGCTGTGGGCATCTTGCAGCTGATCCCTGTGGTGACGAGGGGCACTGAACTGGAGCTGCCCCAAGCTGTGCAACCTCTGTTCCCTTCAGAGCTCTTTTGCTGGCTCTGTACAGGAAAGATGCACCCTGTGCATCACAGTGACAAACATGAATTCAGGCTGGGAGCAGAATAGTCACTTACCGTGGCACCTCCAGTCACCTGAGCTTCTGGGAGATTTGCTGGTTCAAGTGGCAAATTTCTGAATGAGTGACAATGAGTGTCCTGAGCTGCCTGGAGGTGAGGGAACAGCTGCCTCAACGTTCTTTTGAGGTTCTCCATTCTGCAGAGCAGCCAAACCAACTAAAGATGCTTTTTCCACACAAGGAAGTGCATGTCCCATATTTATCACTCTTGGTTTATTCCATATGTAGGAGGGTATATAGGCTGACAGGTGAGGGTTTTGGTTTTTTGTTTTTTTAAAAAAATAAATTAAGCTAGGAAAAGGAAGTGGATGGAGGGGGAGGAACTCAGCTTTATCTTCATCTTTCTCCAGTGTTCCTCATGCCACCTGAAAATCTTGTCAAAGCCTTCAAGGCCTTAGAAAAAAAAAAAAGTCATGGTATCACTTGACTAAAAGAAAAAAAAATAAAACATCCACCCTGAGAAAACACTTTCTAAGGCAATCTTTATGTATCTAAGACTCATAAAGGAAAGGACACAGTATGTCTAAATTTTGCTTTGTAAGTCACATGGAGATGACGAGCACAAGAGATGAGGCTGGAATATCATGTGGTGGGACTGATCTATTTAGTTTTGCCCCATTTTTGAGTGACCTCTGTGCAGCTGAATTCTTACCATATATAAAAGCATCTGTCAACTACTGGTTTGGCGTTTGGAATAAAATATACAGTTAATTAGCATGCATTAGAATAACTTTTAGTCCTCACTTTTATTATATTAAAGAACATTTTCCTTCCAATTCATAAGTCCTCAAGTTTAAAAGATCAAGCTTGACATAAATAAATCTGAAATGACAGAGACAGAGACCTCTGATCAAATGAGGGAATGCTAAGCTTTTCAGCTAACATGAAAGACTAATTACTGAAGCGAGACTTAATAATTGATGCCTTCATTCAGTATAGCTCTGAGATTTAGGTCCAATAAAGAATTTATGTACCTAAAAATAGTAAATACAGAACCTAATTTTCCATCATTTGGTCCCCAGATAGGGACCCAGAACCATGTGCATATTATTGAGGCCCTAGAGCAACAGAGCAGCCAAGAAAATTTCTCAGATCAGATGGGGGCTAAGCTTGGTGCCCTCAGCCTGGTCACAATTAGCCAGGCTAAACGTGACTTGACTGATGATGCAGGGATGTGGCATGAGGGTGGCTAAGCAGCAGCTCAGCTCTCCTGCAGTCTGATAAGAAGCACCAGGGTTTGCTAAATTGCCATCTCCTTTAGCTCCCCATTTAATGCCCATGTCTAGACCTGGTTTAAACCATGGAAATACCAAGGAAGCAGAAGGAAGCCTTATATTCAAGGTGTGTCTGAGGATGCTGGGACATGCTTCTTCACAATCCTTGAACTAATGTATTACTGAGGACTTTTCCCCCTCAAAGCACTTGCCAGGACTTTTTACTGTGCAAAGAAGGCTGAAGTGGGTTTTGCTACTGTGTCTTTTTACACAAGAGGTCGTACCCTGGAGCTCTCTGGGAGATTGAACTTCATCAACTGGAGTGGATGATTTACTTCTGCTGGAAACTGAAGTGGAAGATGGCAAAGGATGGAGGTGAGAGGTTGGAAGACCTGCAGCTCAGGTGCAAGGTAGTGAGTCCCACACAGCTGAGCCCTATTGCTGACTCACTGCCCATGTAAAGCAAAGTGATGCTGATCTAACCAGCTCTTGGGTCAGAAATTGGCAGAGAGAGTCTCCATCCTGGGAGTCATCCCTGGGTACAAGCCTAAGGAGTCAGGCTGCATCTGGAAAACAGCCTGTTCCCAAAATAGGATGGAAAGGATTGACCCAAGTCTCTGGTAAAAAATGGTGGAATTGGGAGCTGCAGCAAGGCGTGGTTTAGGCCTCAACACTCTCTGCTCTGGCAGCTGTACTGGGGGAGGTGACACCAGGTGGTGCAGGTGTTCGTGGTGGTGGAACCCATTGTGGTGGCAGAGGTGATATCAAGGGGTGAGGGTGGATGTGGTGATGATGCCTCTGAGTCACTGGGTTGCATGGAGAGCCTGAGCACAGGGAAGTATGAAATGCCCTTGGATCATCACTGGTGCATCCTGACAAAGTGTGGTGAGTGAACTAAAACTAAGGGGGAGGGTTGTGTGGTGTCACTTGCTCCTGTTTTGAGAGGGCACTTCAGGCCATGTTGGAGAAAGGGGTGGAAGGTCTGTCTTGACCACTGCTGTTGTGCTTTGGTTTTCCTGTTTGTTAGCTTGCTTGCTTTCTTGGTTTTATTTTAAATAGATGGATGAGGGTTTGCTGCTGTTTTGCTTCTCACTAAGATTGCCCATGACTGGAGGGGCTGTAGGTTTATGTGGCTGCCAAGTAGCCAGACATGGACTGTATCCAGGTGGAGAATCAAGGGACAGGTGGTGAGCTATGCTGCTCCACAATTCAAGAAACTAATATTTTCTAATACACCATGTTGCTGCTTTTCTCCCATCCTGGAAGTGAGAATTTTGTTAAGTTTGATGTTGCTTTGTACTTGAGCCAAGTTAGTGATGTCTGCTGCAGAAAATATTATGACTGGTGGTGACAAGTTAATATTCTTCCTACAATTATGGCATTCCTGGAGAGCTATAGGAAATGTCCCAATGATATTAAGTAAACTAGATGATAGGGAATCCAGCAACAACTCTGCTGCAGAGAGAGAAATTGAGCAGAAGCAGCACATTAATCAAATGCTTAAGGGAAAAGAAAATGTGCTGTGCAAAATCAGATGAGTTGCCTGTTACAGTTCTTCATGGTTTTTATGTTGATAGCTTGCTGAAAAAAATGCTTTTTCAATTTTATTGCTGAAGGTTACTTAATGAATGTGGGGTTTTGCCAGATATAATTACAATGACAAAGTAATTATCAGTGTATGCTGCTGCTTCTCAGAAGAGGAGTCGAGCAAGTTCACATTTTAGTCCATTTTCCTAGAGGAAGAAATCCTATGTGAGTTAGCTTTTCCTCTAAGTTCCCTCTTTGGCCCTCTGTTTTCTATTCTCTTTTGTCTTTGATCCAAATTCATCTGAATGGCTGCAGTGTGAAGAATGATACCTAAAAATCATTATTCCCAGTCTTATTTTTGTGTCTCTTTTTGCATGTGTTGGGTTTTCAGGGGAGATTTTTTTATGATTTTGTGTATATTTGTTTTCTAAAAGAAAAAAAACCAAACCAACAAACTGTAGGGCTGTCAGGTGAATTTATCAAACTAGGAAAAGCTAAATGTGGTTCTGAAAAAAGTGACACTAAGTTTGGGTATACAGAAACATTACTGAGATACTTCAGGGAAAATCGCCACAAACAACCAAAATATTAGATGGATTTGTTGCTCTGGCTCTTTAAAAAAACACACTGGAAGCCTCCCTTTTTGGACTGTGGTGGGCTGGCTCTGGCTGGATGCCCAGTGCCTACCAAATTCACTCTATCACTCTCCTCCTAAGCTGGACAGGGGAGAGAAAGACTGTTCAAAGGCTTGTGGGTCAAGATAAGGAAGGGGAGGGAAGGATCAGTCTGCAATTACAATCCCAGACAAAACAGACTCAAGGGAAAATTAATGTAATTTATTGCCAATGAAACTGGAGCAGGATAATGAGAAATAAAAGATAAGTCTTAAAACACTTTTATCTTTCATCCTATGCCTCCTTTCTTACTGGCCTCAGCCTTACTCCTGATTTTCTTTACCTGCTCCCCACCAGTGTCTCTGGGGAATGGGTATTGTGACCAGTTCATCCCTTTTCTCTGCTCAGGGTACTGAGCACTCCTCCCACTCTTCCCCTGCTCCACAAGAGACAGTCCTCCACAAACTTCTCCAGCATGTGTCATTCCCACAGGCTCAATTCTTTGTGAACTGCTCCAGTGTGGGTCCCTTCCCCAGTCCTTCAGAACAGACTGCATCTCTGCTGGTCTTCCACACTCATAAGTCCTGCCAGAAAACCTGATTTAAAACAGGCTTTCCACTGGGTTACAGCCTTCTTTCAGGAATCCACCTGCTCCAGAGTGGGACTCCTGCATGGGCTGCAGGTAGAGGTCTCTTCCTCCATGGACCTTCATGGGCTGCAGGGCCACAACTGCCTCACTGTGATCTTCATCACCAGAATCTCTGCTCTGGGGCCTGGAGCACCTCTTCCCCCTCCTTCACTGACCTCAATGTCACCAGGTCTGTTCCTCTCCTTTATTCTCACTCCTCTCTCCAGCTGCAGTTCGTGTTGCACAGGGATTTTTTCCCCTCCCTCTCCCTAAATGTATAATCCCCAAGGTGCCACTGCCATTGCTGATGGGCTCAGCCTTGGCCAGTGGTGTGTCCCTCTTGGAGCTGTCTAGCTCTGTGGGACACAGGTCAAGCTCTTAGAAACTTCTCACAGAAGCCACCCCTTGTAGCCTCCCTGCTTCAGAACCTAGCCTTGAAAACCCAATACATGGCCATAACAAACAAATATATAGATTTAGTGTTTGAAACTTCCCCACAAACAACTGCTGTTTATCACTTTGTCCTTCTATGTTGGTTTAGTCCTCTGGTTCTGTCCCACATCCCCCTGGGGAAGGCTATGTTGCTCCTTATTCAGAGCAGTCCAGCTTGCATTTTCATGTTTGCAGGAAGGTTCCAGTCCTGGCTTTGAATTGACTGTTTATTGACACTGATGCCAAGCTACAGCAATAGGACACAGAAAGCCATGTGCAGGACACCACAGTGTCTGGCTTCAAGGGTTTTTGGATGGACACACAGGACTGTCAGCTGAGATACTGTGGGCAAATAGAGTTAGGAATGTTTTGTTTACTTTTCCTGCAGAGAAATGGATTAAAAAGCAGACATTGCTAGGTTCTGGTTTGCATCTGCCAGACGCGTGTGCTTGATTATAATATCTTCCTTTTTGCATTTGAGAGGAATAGACACTTCCTCCTCCCTTTATTCTGTCCTGCCTCACCCTGCTTCCACTCTGGTGCTCTCTTTGTACTGAGTACACTGTAGTTTGTGGTTGCTTTGGGAGCTGCAAATGCTCTCCTCTAGCCCCAGGCAGATCTCTCCCTGAGAGCCTCTCTCTGTGCAAATCCATCTGCATGGGCACGTTTATGACTGAGCTTATCCATCTTCATCCCTGGCACGAGCAGAGGCAGCCAAGAGTTGTGGGAATGCCCTTGGAGAGTCTGTGATTTCTTTTTTTTTTTATGTGTGTGTCACCCACTGCCGGCTTCACATTTATGTCATTGCTTCTGGGGCCACTCCTCTCTGATTGTCTGACCACGTTCTTATCTCTGCCTGTAGAGGTTTGTAAGAAATTTTGCATTTTTGCATGAATGAAATAAAAATTGAAGCATGTCTCTGAAAGTGCTGGAAGAGGCATCAGACCAAGGATTAAAAGAATGGCCTGTGCCCAAAAAGAAGCATGCTGCTGCCAGGTTGCTGTTTCCAAAAGTAAAATTGAGAAATGTGGTTTTTATGTTGTGCCTGTGCTGGCAAGAGACAGCACAGATGACTCCTTGGTGAAAGATCCTAACAGGAGGCATGTGGCATTCTTTTCCATGACAGCTAAACAATAAAACAAGCAGTTCCCCACCCTCACTTCCATTTTATTCTTTCTCCACCTCTTTTTCTTTTTAGCTTTTTCCCCTTTTTTTCTTTTTTTCTTCTTTTATTTTAATTTTATTTTTTATTCATTTCTATATCCCTCTCTCCCCTTACTAAGAAAACCCTTGAACAGCAAATTTTGCTGGTTTGTGTGGCATGGTCCTTTCCTCTCATTCCAGAGAGGACCATTCCAGGGCAGATCTAAGATGCTTGACTGCACCATTGAGCCAATGTCACATGCCAAAATCTCTTCTGCTTTTTATCAAAAGCATCTTAAACTAGACTTCTTATCAGAAATATGAGAATATTTTTAAAATATTTAGAAACTTGGCAGATGTGTATGTGTTTCTCTGGAAAATTTTAGAAAATCTGAGAGTTTTTGTTATTATTGATTTTGGATAGTTGGTCTTAGTCATCAATACTCCTTCAGGCAGTTTTCTTGATCTTATTGAATATATGTATATATATTTCTTACTCCTGTGGTCTACTCCCAGCCAGCAACTAAGTACCATGCTCAGTCCAGTGCCCCCACTGGGATGGGGAGGAGAATTGGGGAAAAAAGGTAAAACTAACGGGTTGAGGTTAGAAAAGCTTAATGATTGAAAAAAATTTAAATATAGTAATAATAAGGAAAAGGAGATAAAGAGAGTAATAAAACTCAAGAGAAAAAAGTGGGACACAACCCAGTTGCTCACCACCCCCTGACTGATGCCCTGCCTGTCCCCAAACAGTTATCAATGACTCCTGGCCAACTCCCTCCAGTTTATATACTGGGACTGCCTCACAGGTGAGTAGTTAGACTGTTTAAAGAATCACCATCAAAAGTATTGGCAAAAAGCAGGTTCTAATATGAATTTATGAATCCATGGCAAGACTCACTCTATTACTTACTACACAGAGGAAGGACACATAAGAAAATTGAATTAGAATTGATTTGGAATGATTTACACGAGGACCAGGGATGCAAGAGGGAAAGGGTGCAAAGAATATGGGTATAAAAAGGTAAGGGTGCAAAAGGGTTTGTCAGCACTTAATCATCAGCAAGTTTAACATTTAACAAAGCAATTCTATAGGATTTTCTACAATAACAACACTCATACCATAACCAAATCCTAGGCAGAGAGGTGTGTATACATCCATATAAAGATAAAGGCTCCTATCCAAAACTCCCCTAGGGCTCAGGGAATACTCACATCCAATTCCTCGGTGTTTCTCACGGGCACGAGTGAGCAGGCTCTGTGAGGCAGGGGTATCAGCCTATGCCTCCTTGTCGGTGATGGTCCTTTGAGTGTGGCACACTTGAGGGCTCTCTGGCTCTGAGAGTTGTTCCAGTCAGGAGGAGGTGCTGGCACAGCCAGCTGCAATCCAGGAGAGCTCCACGGGCCTCATTTGGGACTGCTGTTAATAAGATTGCAAGAAGATTAACTTCACTCATCAGTAAGTTTCCACCGTGACCATATCCCAAGTTGGTAACTACTGGAAACAATGGTCCTGTCTCACTTGGGCTATGACTTGGGTGGGGAATGTCCCAAGGCTGTCAGGGGATGACAGATTATCCTTTGTTCCCCACCTTGGTCAGGCAGCTGATGTTCCTGTTATGGTCAGGGTTGTTTCCTGCACTATCTGTATCCTGCAGGAGCTCCTTGAAATGGGCAGGGATGCCTTGCTGCCCAGCTGGTCTGGTAAAGGGAAACTTCAATGCTCAAATGGTTCCGTGAAGGCCTGCCAGGGCTCCTGTAGTGCTGGCATGGGGAGAAGGATGCACCTCCACAGTGTGACGTTCTATGGCATGGAATATCCCCTTGGTGAGTTTGGGATGCTGGCAGAGCATGAGGAACTGAAAACTCCTTGATTTAGGCTATTTCTACGAGTATCTTGGAACTCTTTTTTAGCATTACTCAGCAACAACTAAACCATCAGGGTGTTAGCAGCATTATTCCATCCTAAATCCAAAACACAGCACTTAACCAGCTACTAAAAAGAAAATCAACTCTATCCCAGCGGAAAGCAGGACACACATATTAGGTTTAATATGTAGTCAAACTACTGGCAAACAGAACTTCAAAATTAAATCAAGATTGTTTAGAATAGGCTATGCAGAGCTGCATTCTGTAAAGAAATTTAGATATGTTGATTAACTCTGTCCTTCTGTAGCAATGACATGAGGAAACCCCTACCTTCAGCTTTCTGATATCCATAGGGCTGCTTTCCCCCCAACCCTGTATCAGGTAGTTAAATATTTTTAGACTGTGTGGTCATATATAGCTTATTTTTGGAATTAAGTGGATTTAATTTCTGCATATTATTTGCACAACCTTATTGGCAAATACTTCAACAGCTTAAGCAATAAAACCTTAATTTTTGAATTTGTTGACTCTGGCCATTAATGATTTTGAGATCTCAAGAAGCCAGTCTATCACTAAAAGGTGCATTGTATAAAAGATTGTAGTTTATTTTCAAATCGTGCTGTAATCTTGATATTAATGAAGAAAAGAAGGGGTGGATTTTGAACACCTGCATACTTCCCTTGGTTTTTGATTATGTGTAAGGGTGTTAGCATTACAGGATAAAAACAGAGCAGTGTTCAGGCCAGCTCTGAAGGATGTTATCACATTTAAAGATATAATATTTGTCAAAAGAAGAGAATAAAAGAGGAAACACCACCAGCAAAATGGCCATATGGTCTCAATAACAGTACAGCTCCAAAAGGAGCTGCAGCTGTGTTAAGTGTGTCTGCTTTGCACAGACTCTAACAGTAACTAGAATTCAGTGTAACTGAACTACTGAAGAGGGTAATTGTACTGTAATATGAAAAATATAACAGTATAATTACTGGCTGGGGTTTGAAGCAACCGTTGAATTTTTAGCAGTCTCCCTAAATGTAGCTTTATATAGTTCTATTTTTGCCAATAGCAAGGGGGGTGTTAAGGATTGAAATACTGAAGCTTTTAGTAAATAACATCCTCTATGGTCTCTTCATTTTCTAAACTACATCCAGCTAATTCTTTATTTGTATAACCTGAAGCTTGGCAGAGTTTCATCCAAATCTCAGTGACATTAAGCTCTGGAATAATTATCCTCTTGAACTCACTACAGGTAATGATGAAAACTGCAAACATACTCACCTTGCTGCTGTCCTGGCATGTCAAGTCTGGTTTCCAATTTTTGTCTTTATTAGCTTAGACAGACAAGTTGGTAGGAATTAGTTGTGAGAACAGTTACATACATTTCTGGGTATTCAAAAGTGCTGATAAAATCTATTATGGATTATGTGGATCAAATGTCAATAGGTGCCAGACATATTTCAGTCTGTGAGCTTTACATCAGGCTTTTGGCAATGCCTTTGAGAAATCTATTCCTTCATTTGGAGCTACTTTTAGGTTAACCAGTACCAGAAGAGGACTCTTGGGAAGCAGCAGTCCATTTGCTTGCAAGTCATACCTTTATTCACCCACTTTCTTCAGTCTGAAGTGACAAATGCTTGGATGGAACACTAACTAGAGAGATATCTGATCATTTCATCCTGCCATTATAGATTAGATGAAGTGAAATCCAAACTAAGGTTATAAACAGTCACTTCATTGTTTTCCTGGTCTTAATTTTGTTGTTTCTGAATGATGGGGAAATATCTAGATACACTGTTTTGTTTGGTTCTGGGTTTTTTTGGGTTTTTTTTTTTGTTTTTTTTTTTTTTGTTTTGTTTTTTTTTTTTTTGGGTTTTTTTTTTTTTGGTGGTGAAAGCTCTTGGCTCCACTAAATCTGCTTGGCCTCTATCTCACCCACAGCTGTCAGAGGAACTTTTGCAGCTAGATGAGAGAACAAATCTATTCATGGGGCATCCACAGCTGAAGCAAGTGACTAGAGAGACAGTCAGACCTTGTCATGTGCCTTAATGCTTTTAGAGCTATTTTCTAGAAACAGTGAAACATTTCTAAATACACAAGTACTGGAATACAGAACACATTACAGACATTTAACTGCTATACTATTTTTCTCAGTCTTCCTTATCTGAAGACTTCTTAAAAATTAAGGACTATGCAGGAAGTTCTTTAGGTTTAGTACAGCTGATAAGAGGATGTCAAACATTTCAAGCAAAAGTTTCATACCTCTGAAATCACCACCAAAATTTCTCTTAATGAGATGATTGACCATAAACCCTGTGTCTACTCTTTTTAGTCTCTTACTAAGAAGAGATCATTGAGACAGGAAAGACAAAGACATTGGTTTTGGCAACGGGAGTACTGTTCTCTGTCTATAGTGCTTTGGAAATGGGGAATTCATTATTATTATTATTATCGTTATTAGGAATGTTATATTGGGTGCTCAGGATTCAATTGAGTGGGGAAAAGACGAAGTTGAAATCCATTGGAATTAATAAACAATGTGGATTTTTTCCAAAGTTGTTTGCTGTTTCAGTATTTTCTGAGGGGTAGGACAACAAAGGAAACTTCCAGCACCTGTCTGTGCTCTTCTTGCCCTCTGGATAAAATGAGGCTTTTCATCTCTCTGAATATCAGTATTCTGTCAGGGTAGAAATGAAAGGTATTCTTCAAACTTGCTTTTTATTTTTTGAATCTTCAACTCCTTCCAGGAGGGGATGGTAATGTAAATGTGTAGGCACCTGTTTGATCTCGAAGGTAGCCTGGGTAATTAGTGAGAGTTGAATCATGTTCCCAGTGCTTCTGGACATAGTCAGCCTAAAAATATATTCTTTCATTGCACAACCTGAGTTTGTGTGAAACAACACAAAAGATCATGCCATAGAAAAAAAATTCTGTTGTCAAATAACAAAAAATTGGGATTTTTGTGTTTCCTTTCCAATGACCAATACTCCTTAATATATTTTCATAGTTCTGTCTTCAAAGTGGCAGCACCCCAGCCCTTTGTAGCTGGGTTTGGTTTGCTGTTGTAGTAGCAAAGAAACTCAATGTTCACCTTGTGCTGCAGATAGAGGTGCCTTTCTACAGCCTGGTCTAAGCAAGCCAAACTTGTCTTATTTGAAAATCGTGCTGAAGTGACAATGGGTTTTTGCTGTTATTGACTGGTTCTGTTTTTGTATTTCCCTGATTAATGTCAAGATATTATCCTTTGAACCAAAGAGGTAGAAGTTCAGCTGAGAGTCTGTGCTTTTCTCTGGAGCACGGGTGGCATGTCTGTTTTGATCAAGGATAAAACCCAGAATATATGTGGTCTTTTAGAAAGGTTAAGAGAGTTTTGATGCCTTTCTTTTATTTTTCTTTTTGCTTGGGGTATTTTCCCTGACAATTAGAAAATAAGTTTGAAGAACATTTCTGTTTCTATTGAGATAGGAAATAATTTGCTGCCTCCTAATGATCATCTCTGACTAAACGTAGGGGCTTTATGTCATTGGATTTACCAATTCAGTGTCTAATTCTGCTTTTAATTTAATTGTAGGGAAAAGCAGTACAATTTAAATCTGGGGTTTTATTTTTATATTTATAGTTGGTAAGGTTAAGAGCTGGATTCTCCAAGGATATGCAGGCCTTTTCTTCATCATTTGAAGTCTAAATTAAAGTGGGTATTGACAATTTTATAAGTGACTTATTTTTTCTGTTGGCTTTCATAAGTAGCCAGTAGAATAATTTATATTTGTTTATTAAAAAATTAGTTTGAGTTCTACAAGTCTATGTCCTGGACATAGTAAACTGGGCATCTTTTCCTTTTTCTTCAAGTAAGGAAATAGTCTATTTGCCTTTCAATGAAGTCAAATTATTTCAGCCATTTTTTTGAGTGGTAGACGATCTGAACTTTCAAAATCAGTTCTATGGGTCCTAGATACATGATTTATTTCTTTCTAGAATAATTTTAAGCAAGTGTACTTTTAGATGTTTATTTCTGAAAATTGAAGTTTAGTTAGTGAGGGTTTTGTTTTTTGGAGATTGTATTTTCAGTCACTGTTTCTGGTACAAATTTAGGGAACAGATACATAATGTCAAGCTGTTTGCCCATGTGAGATTTGAGATGAGGATGGCAAGAGGAAGAGGCAAGTGTCCCACTCTGTGAGGAATCAGAGGATTTTGGTATCTGAACTGGGTAAGGCCATTTGTGTGCTGTGAACCTCATTGAAGGATCTGTGACATAAAAAGGGCTTCACTTTCAGGTGTGCATATAAAGATAGAAGTTTTCCAGAAATTCTCTAAAATTAGATAGAGGTCTATCTAACAGTAAATGAGGTTACAAATTAATCTTAAATGGGAGTACTACAAAAAAAAATGAACTTTTGAAGATTTATTGTGTATTTTGAAGTAAGGACTTAAAAAAATCGTGTGCTCTTCTTCACCGAGGGAAAAGAGTCTGAAAGAAAGCAGAGGAAAACTCTTCTCAGGAAGTCAATGCCATTTATTTGGCCTGTGTTTATTGTATCAGGCAGATTTTACCTCTTACCTGTACTAAAGTTATGTGGTGTAACTTTTTATCTGCTAGAGGGGAGGCTTATTTTGAATTGCCTATCAAATTGACTTGGGTGCAAATTTTACCTATATCCTATGTTATAACAGTGATTTGGGTTGTTTTGGGTTTTTTTAACAGTACAATACATGCACAACATGAAATACATTACATAGTTGTAATAAAGCATGGAATACTAATGTAATGTACATGGAAATAAAACATTAATGCATTCTACTTTGCTCAAGAAGAGAAAAATTCTCTCCCCTTCACCCAGTTAAAATTCCTTTACAGTTGCTCTGTGGGAAGAGAAAAGGCCATGCACTGTTTCAATAGATAAGTTACCTGGATGTGTCTGGATTTAAATTTGAATTCTGCTGAATTTTGAAACCACGCAAATAGGAAAATGTGTTTCAGATCTAGTTCTAGAGCTTTTCTTGAAATACAAAACATTTTTAAAGGCTGTGTAACTGCTTCTAATTAAAGCATTTCTAATGATGGGGCATTGGTTGTTTCAGGCTGCTTTTTTGCTTAAGTAGTATTTCTTGAGGTCCTTCAGGGATAACCACTTAATCAAGCTGGTTATTTTCCTTTTTGAATTGCCAAAAACCCTCCAGACAATTTACTAAGTTAGTTGCTGACTACTCATTGCAAACCAGTAAGCCTGGCTCTTTTGCTAGTAAGTATTTTGCAGTCAGCTTCTGCTGATTGTCATCTGAGGAACTAAACACACAATGTTTAGATAGAAAAGATATAAATAAAGCTGCAGATTTGTATTTATATATTTTATTTATATTACTTTGTTCTTCAACAATTAAGGACTTACTAAAAGGCATTCTGTACTTGCCTTTCTTAGCATATGAACAGAGAATGTGCAGCTCTCCAGGGCTTCATGAACCTACTGTCTTTTATAATTTTCAGTCCTTGTAATTTTAACTTTTTCGATGTTTGCTGACTTTCAGTCGAGATCAAAACATAAGAATACCACCAGCATAACCCCACACCTTGGCTTGAGGGTAGCTAAAACATTTTCTTATTTTTTCCTCTTCTAACCCAGAAAAGAAAGAATGATGAAAGAGGGTTAATTATTTCTGAAAGCAGGTTTATTTTTAAAACTCATTTACAGAATTTTACACCCACATATATGTAGATATTTTACAGATGGTGGTGATCTCATCCTTAGGGGTAAAAAAAGTTAAGGTGTAATTTCAAGCAACTCGCTTCAGGATTTTTCCTGGAATAGAATGCCTAATAATTATCCTCTTTTTCTGCCACATGCAGTGGTGAAAAGGGAGCAATAGAAGTGCTCCAGTTATTCTATCTGAGATTAAATTAGAAATTAAATGTTCCCTCCTCAAAGAACAGTTACCCTTAGGAGCAGGTTTCTTACCATTCAGTTCCTATTTTTTTCATAAGCTAAAAAGCATTGTCAGTAGTCACTATACCTGTGTAGCTGTTGGTCATCCCAAAAAAAAATCAGACCTTGAAATTTCTGATTGGAAACACTCCACTTTCTTATGCAAAAGAATAAAAAGCAAGGGATATGTATTGAAGGAGGTTATTATTACTAATAGTGGTGTACTAACATTTCTGAAGTGGCGATGCCTGAAATGAGTGGCTGAAATGCTAGAATTTCATGGTCATTTGTGAAAGTGCCAATCATAGGAACTGATTTTTGGTGCAAGTGGTACAAAATGAGGGACTGAGATTTGTGGGCAAAAAGTTTCTTCCTTGAAGCCTTAGCAATTAAAAGTGCTGTAAATTGTGCCATTTGGGAGCCTGAACTGCTGTGCTTGTGTTCCCTTCTGGGTGGTACAGGGGAGGGGATGGAGATGAATAAATGAGCTTGGAAAGCTGTGAGCTTGGAGCTTTCCACAGATCCAGTTTTCCTACTTTTGTTTTTTGTTACACATCTACATGACAAGGCAGGTGAAAGTTAATTTAAGAAGCCTGGAAAGTGCACAAACATTTCACTGCTCTGGGAAGAGCATATGAAGAGGTTGTGAAGGGTTAGGGCATGCTCAGCTTTGGTTTTATCCTAATGAATGTGTGAACTCTTCAACAGGAGGGACTCTGCATGGTCACTCTGCAACTCAGCAAGGTTTATAAACATCACAGCTGTCAAGGGCCAGCAAGTCTCTACTAATTACCTGAAAACAAATGGTTATCAAAGGTGCTATTAATAGGATCTAAGGAGCCTGCCTCCTTGACACAAAGTCCATAGAGTGACTGGGGCTTTGCAAAGTCATAACTAACCAAAACAAGGGTCTCAGGAAAGTTTTCTTACACTTTCCTTTACAACAACTAGAGCTATTTGGGCAATTTGGGTTAGGAGGCTTTGTAAAAAAAAAAAAATCTACAGGGCTAAAGACTCTGGAAAATATTTGAAGAAGTTAAAATATATAATGCTTTGAGAAATAATTAATTTTAGTTAACTCTCAGTTGAGGAAATTATCATTATTTTGCCTCATTAGTAAATCATTTGTGATCCCTCACATCTATCTTTCTTCACCAGAGAAGATAGCAGCAGTGGTGGTGCTAGAGGGGAGCAAGGCCTTGCTGTGGTGCTGGACTTGAAGCTATTGTCTTCCAAAAACCAGACCCAACTCACTCAAGAGATGATGCATTTCATCTTTGAGAAACACTCAAGGTGGGGATTGAAGGCTGAGCTCAGTTTCCCACCTTGTATCAAATTGCATTTCCCCCTACACTGATGTGTGAAATGCTGGCTGTGAGCTACTGTTTGAAGGTATCACGGTATTCTGTACATTTTACATTAAATTTTAAGTAATAATAGTGTGTAAAAGTAACTGATACATTGTTTAAATTACAAGTAACTTAAAGCAAAATTGCTTCCAAGCAATATACTATTTTTTCCCAGGTGTTGATGCAAAGAAGACTATTTCTTGCACATGTAGAAGGGCAATAGAACTGAATCTAACACTGTCTCGTTAAATGCAGGACAAGTAATATCTTTTCACTGAAAGAGATTTGATTACTTGGAGCTACAGTAATGATCACTTAAAAACCCTACAAATATGCTCACATTCTTCGTCCTTTTCTGAGTTCTGTTGTATAGTGGAGGGATATTTTCAAGATATTTGCTGCAGACCAGAATATTTAGATGTTTCATAAGGAGCACTGAGTAATCATTGCATCAGCCTTGCTTTTAGGTACTCTTATCCTGTGGATATGGGTGCTGACCATCCCTAGATCCAATCTGGCATGATCCTTGTTCATTGTATTAACTGAGGAGTTAAAGCTGTTTTGGTACTAAAATTTGGTCTGAATATATAAGGATCATTTCATTTTCTTTCCAATTCTATAACTTTTCTCATTGCTAGTTTGTTTGGTTTGATTTTGGCTTTAATGCTGATCTCCTCCTGCTCTTCAAACAATAAACTGAGTTATGTGAAAAAGCACCAAAGACAGAGATGCTTTACATAGTCCTAAACACCTGCACACACTACAAACCATGTTAAGCAGAATGAGGACTAAAACTGATGTTTAAACTCACTCAACCATCTCTCCAAAATTAATATTATCTCTCCAGGGAAAGCTTAGACACCTCCTCTCTGCTATTAGGGCATACTGGTCAGAATAACAGTGATTTCAGAGGTAGCTGGTTTGGTTCCTTGCTGTAATTTGCAATTTAGAAGAGGAGGAAAAAAATGAAGAAACCAGTACCTTCTTTCTTAACTGATTTTTTTTTTTTCCTGAAGTGCTAAAAAGATGAGAGGAAAACATTAAAAACTTAGAAAAGGGACAGATTTAGCTTAATCTCTGAAGGAATCAGGCAGTAAAGGAAAAAGGTGTAAAATGTGTTTGTGAGCTACCCTGGCTTATGATATTTAGATGTGTGTGATTGCTCTATTGACGTCAGCTGGCAGGGTGGGGTAGTGTTCTTCCAGAGCACTTTTTTTTCTTTTTCCTCATTAGCAAGGAAGTGCTATTAACCTTTTTTTGATATTATTTCTAATTGAAGCCACGGCTTCTGCACTGTGTTTTCATTTCCAGCTACTTGAAAGGATCAAGGACAAACTAAAGAGCCTCCTGTGACCTGCAGAATGTTAAAGCTTATAACCCCTGGGACTGATCTGAGAACAGGATAGAGTTTGGTGGGGATTTTTTTTCCTCTCCAAATATCTTAATGCTTTACAGAAAAGTGTTTCAGGATCCAAGATGATGAGCCCTGTCTCCTTTCTTTCCTATTTGTTTTTTGTGGTTCATTTATTTTCCTGATCAAAGCATCTCAGCAGAATTTCTTTGATGTCTCCCTAGCTCTAGCTATATCATAAGCAGTTTGACACCATAGAAAGGGAAAAAGCCTTTGTGAGAAAAATAATTTTCCAAACAAGACAATTTTTCACTCAACCAAGTAAGAAGCTAAAAGAAGCAAAGATTTACACAATTGATGTTGTTTTGATTCTATGCTCAGCCTTCAAGAAATGGAGCACTTAGCCAAGATAATTTTTTATATTCCTGCTGGCTTTTCTTCTGGAGGTTCTTATATGGCACCTCTAGGGTCCTCCCCTGGCACTGACCACAGAAAGCCTCCTTGTTCCATCCCAGTCAGGACCTAAACAAGTGTGAAGCCTTTTGTCTGGGAGAGGAGAATCAGGTCAAGTGTGTTTATATTGCAAGTTGTTGACAACAACAAAAGCTCTTGACTTTTGCGAAGCACACATCAGGCAAGGAATGTAAAGTGCTTTTAAAACAGGCATTAATTAAGGTTGATAACCTTCACCTTCCCTCTTCCCTTGCCATGAAATTTGTAATGAGCCAGGAATGCTGATTATCTTTTAATCACCCTCCCCAAATGGTGACCTGCCCCTTGCCTGGCATGGTGGCTATGTCAGGGCAAGGTGAGGGAGGAGATGGAACTTTTCCCTCTGTTGCTCTGGTGTAGCAAACATGTGCCCTGCCCTCTTTTCCCCTGCCCAGAGGGGCTTCTGGCACCCAAAAAATCCTGCACAACCTGAGACCCAAATTGGCTTTGGGGGAAAGATGTCTGAGGTGTGTTTTGGACTGTTTACAGAAATGGCAGCTGTTCCTTAAATCAGTTTGCCCTTGCTCAGTTACCCATGGTGGGAAACAACATGTTGCTCACGTGGTAATGGAAATGGTGAGGCAAACTGGTTGACCAGCTGCTCTTCCCCACTGGATTTCACCATCCTGTCATTTCATTTAGTGATAATTGTCAAGCCAAGTTGGAATCACAAGAAACCCCAACCAAAACTGCCACAAACAACAATCAAACACCTCACCCTCCCCAAACCCCCAAATCACACACCTCCCCAAAATAGTCACAAAACCTCCCAACCTTTTGGGCTAGCAGTGCTAGAATTTCAAAATACTAACACAGGGGAGGTGAAAACCATTCAAACTATTAATTGTATCCCCTTTCTATAACTGCAGAGAGAATTTTGTTTGTGTACACCTAGAGAAATGTAGAGTGACTACTTTGCAAGTTGTTGTTGCTCTGTGAATATGATGCTGTAGTCTTTATATAGAAAATAATGACAAAATTGTCTGTAGACTTCAGCAGCTTTTGAATTGGACTGAGATTTCACAAACTCAGAACACTTCTCCCTGTGCACAGTCCACATGCTTTTCTGTGGACCTGAGCTTTCTCTAAAGCTGCTTGGACTAGTTGAACCAGGAAACAAATCAAGCAGAGAACTGTGCTGCATTTGTCTGATTCTTTTTCTGCTGAAACTTTGACCTGAAATGACTTGAGCAGGACTTAAAGAAACTATATTTTGATGCATAAATAATAAAGAGAGGTTGTACCCATTTGTTTACAAAAAAAAAACGGGTCCCTTGAGGTGTGGTGGCATTCACCAAAGTGTATTTAGTTTTGTATACTGCCAGCTATCCCACATTTTCACATTGTTCTTGTTATTCATTCTTTACTCAACAGCTGCTCCTTCATAAAAATCAGCTTGTTGAAAAATATGTACTTTAAAACCTGTTTTGGAAGCCTGCTCAGTGCAACATCATCACATGGGGTTGTTCTCAACCAGATAATCTTTTGAAAGGCCATTTGTCACAGGGTTTCAATTTTAAACACAAAAGAAAAAAGTTACCTTGTAATAAGTAGCTAAAAATACATACCCACAAAGAAATACAAATCCCTGGATTTATTGTCCTAAATCCCTCAGTAGAAAGTCTTACTGAATTGAGAAAATCTGTGAAGTGTGGTAATGGAATGCAGAATATATTAAATTATGTTCCACCTTAATCAAGAGGTTCTTTGCTAAATAGTCTTGTAAATATTTCAGCTGGAGAGCTGGAGCAGTCCATCACTGCAGAAATGGCTTTTTTTTTTTTTTCCTGTGCCATGAACATAAACAATAGTATACTACAATTCCTGGCTCCAAGTCTAAAATCTGATTCTATATCTCTACTAATTTCATCTAACTCAGAGGGAGTCTTACTTAATAATATCAAAGTTATAATTGATAGACTAAATGTCTCTACCATTTTATGATAAAAAATTATCTCAAATATAATTTTAGCATCTTTTGTTCTAAAAGGTCTTTGAAAGTATCTTTTAACAGCCTAATGTAAAATTTACTATATGAACTTCCAGATTAATTCAAATCTTCTAATATGGCAATTATTTTAACATAGTTATGAATAATATACATGGGTGTATAATTGTTAATCTTCCAAGCAGCTAAGGATCCAAATCATGGCTTATAAATTAATGGCTTCCTTGGGAAAGGAAAATATAGTGTTCAGTGGCATGAACATTAGACCACTTCTTTATTAAACAGAAAAGACAAGGAATTAGTAAGCTACATTTGACAAAACTAGACTGATGTGAAAGCATAAGGCATGGATATTTAGCATTGCTGGGCATGTCCTGGTCTTCTCTTATAATTGTGTTCATGTTGCAATCTTTTGCATATATGTAATGTTGTGGTCAGCGTACTCAAGATTCATTTTGTCCTGCATCCTACCCCTATGATGTGTCATTGATTCTTACTTCCAAGCAGAGTGTTCCAGTATGGAAAAAGGTTTTCTTCTGTCTTTTATCTATAACATCATTACAATCCATAGCTATCCTGAGGCTTGGAGTTCCAAGCTTTTGTAGCTATGACTGATCTACCTTTAAGTAGAAGCAGTTGATTCCTTCTACTGCAATTGAATTATAGATGTAGTGTTTATGAAGTTTTTTTTTTATTGCTAATTGTCTGAATTGCCACATTACCAATATTAACCAGTTCTGGACCAGATCTTTGCTGCATTAGGAGCTTTGTAAACATTGAATAAAGAGGTTTTCTCTGCCCCAGAAAGCTCAATATCTATATAAAAATCTTAAGGCAGGGCAGGAGATGCTGATTGACAGGTGTAAGTTGCAGTGACATGTGAGGACACATACAACACACAAAACCACAGCTGGGAAAAGAGCACTTAAAATGCACAAAGGATTCACAGATGAACAGTGGAGGAATGTAATGACTTGATTAAGGAAGGCATGACTCCTGGAGCAGACTTTCACTGACTTGACCTATTTTCATGAAGTTCTCTTCTCCAAAGTAACTTTAGAGTGCAACTGGCTACTCTGGAGTTACTCTGTTGAGCAGTCTCCCCATTTCATATTTCCTATGTGTGGTACCTGAGAAAACAGAATTTTTATTGAATTGTCAAAAATAGCAAATTTGCTAACAATGAAAGATGAAGTCCTTGTGACTTATTTTCGGTCATTTACTGAGTAGCAAACTACAATGCACAAACCCATTTCTCTGCTCTCAGTGCACAGTGCCCCATGTTACTAAAATCATTTGGTTTCTCAAATCTGATTATGTTCATACTATTTCTGAAACAAGACATTTCCCTTTCTGTTGTCTTGGATAATACAATTTCCAGCATGCATTTAGAAGATCAGAGAACATCAATGACTACAGATGCTCCTATTTTTATGACACATATTGGTCATAGTTCTCCACAGCGAGATGACTTAGTTATGGGCTTCTGATTATTAAACCTTATAATAACATAAGGCATACTATACAATCAATTACAATAAATGTCTTAATTGCCAATATCTACCAATTTCCTGTTATTCTTATCTCAATTATTTCCAAAAGAACAAGTTGCCTAAGGGTGATTATTGTTGTTTTATGAGCAGCTCTGCATGATTTTAAGGCTGCAGGGGCAACGCATGAAAAGGGGCAGAGGGAGCCTTGAGGATCCTCAACTATACTCACTCATTATTGTATCTCACTATGGAAAGTGTGAAAGGTCCCCACCTTAGCTGTGCACATCTTGGTCCTGAGCCCCTCTGTTTATGTGCAGGCTGATTGGCAGCCTCTGGTGATCCAGAAGAGAAGGTGGTGATGATGACAGCAGTGTCTACCTGATAAACACCTTTGGGTCGACTCATAAATCTTTAAATGAAAAAACATTCAGTATTCTGTCTCTCTTTTTTAGCTTTCTGATCCTTTGATTGTTCCTCCATAGCAATGCAAGCTAGAACACTCTGAGAGAGGATTGTAATTCCTCTGCAAACCCTCTGTGAAACAGCAAGTACAAAAGATCACAGGGATGACAGTGAAATAATGCTAACACTTGGCAACATCTCATGCATTGCTGGCTCTGAAGAAACAGGCTGAAGTCACAGAAGCATGTTGTGAAAGAATATCTTCCAAATGCAGAGAGAATACGTAATCTGAACTGAGACTGACAAACGATGACATTCATTCCATGAAAGCAATTAAAGTGAAGAGCAATAGAAAAAAATTGGTCAAAATCTTGTATGCAGTAGGAATTAGAGCAGAGCCCAAACATCCTTATTTTCAGAGTTCAGACAATTAACTAAAAAAAAAAAAAAAAAAAAAAAAAGTCTCATTTTGTTTTTGGCATGTGCTTAAGAGTATGGAGAACATAGATCTAGGGATCATTCTGGCACTCACAAATCCACCCCAGTTTGTGACTTCCACATGTTTTCTCTGCTTGTGTCCCCCTATTTCCTGTGTTCATGTGTTGTTGTGATCTTCACCTGTGAACAATTCAAGGTGTTTTCTCCCTCCTGCACATTACCATCTTCCCCTGGTATGGGATGTAGCCACTGAGTTAGTTCATAGACAGTCTTTGCATGAGATACAAAAAAAAGGTCCAGAAATAATTGAATTCAAACCAGATTTTCAGATGCATATCCAAAGTAAATAACACTTGCTACTCTCCATAAGGAGCAACACTGTCCTCAGTAGATTATTCACAACAAAAAGTGAGTAGTTGGGAAAAAAATTATTGGACAAGGATTAGCATATCATTCGCTATAGAGAAAAATATAATAAAAATACCAATGATATCTTTGAAGCTACTCAGCTTTCAATTTGTTGTCAAAAAACAGGACACTTAAATCAATGAATTGTTACTATAAGGAGGAGATACTCAAGATTTCTTGCTCATTGCTAGAATACTTCAACTGGCTCTTGCGCTACAGAAAATCAATTAGTTAATAAATTAATGTGACGGGTCTAATTGTGGGAACTTGCTAGATTTTTATAGAGTGATAACTGAGGATTGAAAATACAGTGCAAAGTGTTTGGTCAGGTTTGGAAAATATGCCACAAGAATATAGGACAAGCTGACTAGAAAGTGCAAGGGAAATTATTTGTTATTCTTCTAGAAAGATGAAGAAATTATGTTTCCATTGGTAAAAAGTGGAGGGATAAAATTATTAAATGAAGCAGGAGACAGTAATGCAGTTTGAAAGCTAGCAATTTTGGTGACAGAAGGAAAATTATTGTTTGCTTTCAGTTTTCAGATGTATTTTTCAAAATTTAATCAAAAGTCCATTCATAGAAAGCTTTTTCCTCAATAAGGAGCTACCTAAATGGGTGACATATTTAAGTTCAAAGGGTGTTTTTTGAGTTCTTGTGGGTTTTCCTTTTTTAATGTTATTTCTTTGCATGAATAAAGTTTCTGTCATATAACAGCATTTGGTGGTCTGAAAATTGGAGCAGAGAGCAGTCAGGCATTTATATTTTTTTTTGGCAGAATAAATCATAATGAAAAAGTATTGAAACATTATTTGCCAGTTAGAAGGCTGTACAAGCCAGGAATCATATCCTGGCTTGTGTATTTGGTTAAAAGTTCATTCTACTGTCCTGAGGGCCCAAGTTCTTTGGGCTGTGATTGACAGAGATGCTGGGTTGGATAAGTGGTGCTGAGCAAACTCTTCCCATTGGCTCTGGAAGCTATCTGAGCAGATGGGACTTGGACAACAGGGGCCTGAGCCATGGGCTTCAGAGACTAAGGACCAACTCTGAGAAATCCTGATTCTCCCATCCTTAAAAGGGCAGCTTCAGTGATTTAAAATTTGAAAATAACGTTAAAAGTTATGATATTCACACATAAAAGTGTTAGTCTTGCTTCAAGTTGGATTTTCTGAGGCTGTGGCTTTATGGAAGTCTTAGGCTTGTTCTAGTCTTCTACACAGATGGTAAATTAATAAAGTGCTTGTGATAAAGAGTTTTTAAGACTTTTCTCCTTTTCCTTTATGGGTTTCTGTATTCAGACTGATCTCTTGAGTGGAAGTTCTTGCCCTTGATTAACAACAGGAGTTCCTTTTTCATCCATGCATGTCTCTTGCCCCCTTTAGACAATTTCTTGCTCATCGGGATGCATCCTTCTTGATTCTGAAGGAAGTGATCCTTGAATATCGACCAACTCTCTTGGGCCTTTCTTCCATTAAGGACTTTTTCCTGTGGGAATTTGCTACAAGAAGATTTCTGAAGAGGCTAAAGTTAGCTCTCCTGAAATCTATGCTTACAATCCTGTTACCCTCCCAGTAATGATCTCTGTGACCTTATGGTCACTACAGCCAAGGACTCTGCCAACTTTCACATTTCCAGCAAGGCCCTCAGTGTTTGTTAATATGAAGTCAAGGAGCACACCATTCCTTGTGGGATCCTTCCCCACTGGTGCCAGGAAGTTATCATCAGTGCTTTCCAGTAATGTCCTGGACTGTTTGTGCTTCTCCAGTGGATGTCAGGGTAATGAAATTTCCCCACAACGACCAGGGTCTGTGACTGTGAGGCTGTTTCTAATTGCCTGTAGAAGTTCTCACCCACTTCCTCTTCCTGTTCAGGAGGCCTGGAGTGAACACCCACACCAGTGTCACCCTTTCCAGCCAGCTCTTTTGTCCTGACCCATAAGCTCTTACCTCGCTCATCACCTACACCCAGACAGAGCTCAGCACACTCCAAGGGTTGCCTCATGTAAAGGGCAAATCCACCTCTGCATGTTCCTGGTCTGTCCCTCCTCAGTGATGTCTAGCCCTTCATGACAACATTCCAGTCATGGGAGCTGTCCCACCACGTCTCCATAGTCCCCATGAGGTCAAGGCCCTGTGACTGCACACAGATCTCCCATTTTTCCTGTTTGTTCCACATGTCTCATGTGTTGGTGTACAGAAGCATTTGACTGTTTCTGTTTCCCAGTAGGGTTGTCAAGGGGTGTCCCATGGTCCTCTCTTGTGGCTACGTCTTTGAGTGCTTGTACTCAATGAAGGTTTCTCCTCTAAAGCCTCCTTTTGCTGCTTGGGTGGTCACTATAATTCTTGCCTTTGCACAATTTATCTCTGTCAGGTCTGGTTACATCCCCAACCCCCTTCAAATCTAGTTTAATGCTCTATCAATGAGCCCTGCTAAGAATTTTTCAAAGTAGCCAGTTTCTTTATACAGCACCTGACCTTTTTGTCCTGTAGGCAATAATAAAATTAAAGAAAAAAATCCAACTTGCCAGCAGCTCTCTCTGAGGTCAAAGAGAAAGGTAAAGTGGATTGCTAACAATAGACCATCCCCTAGCTAAACAGGTTCAAATTTTGATTAGGTATAAGATGGGGATGTATTTTTGACACATGGTTCTATGCCAGACCTTGAGCACTTTGAAGGATTACCAAGAATCCTTGAAAGTATTTCTGTGTATGAACAGGAAGGAAGATTTGTCTCATTCAAAATAATGTTATTTAGTCCTGTATTAATACTGTCAAAACTGTGAAACATCAAAAGCATGAATATATTGATTGCTCAAAATATATGGATGTAGCAATGAACTTGTTTTAGTATTAAGCACTTGCTTAATGCTAAATATTGAATGAGGCTTATTTATTTGCTTAAAATTAATTTCCAAGTATTTTGTTTATTTTGGTCCTAAAATTTTCTGTTATGCTTGAATATAGGGTAAGCCTGATTAGGAAAATACTAATTTCATAGTCTCTTGATGTAACCTGTGAGATCCTGCTTCGTTGAAATATGTTTCCTGTGTGCTGTTTTTTGAGCGCTATTGCCTAGCTATTTCATCAGTTCTTTTCCTCAAGTACGCTGGATAATGACAATACTTTACATGTTTATGATATGGATGTATCAGTGTAGATGTAGCTGCTGTGAAATCCTGTAGGACTCAGTCTGCCATGTTTGTATGTGACAAGCTCCAAGAGGATCCCAGGAAAACCTTGATTGGACCCCCCAACATTGAACTGCCTGCTTGCCTCAATACCCTCATGGTCTAAAACTGCTGTTACTGCTTGTGAGAGAACTCAGTGGAAAATGTGTTTTACCAACACTTACTTTACTGGGAGGAAATGTAATCCATGACACTCTGGTCTTTAGCTTGCAGGGTCCAGGATATGAATGCTTTATCAGAAATTTTCCAAACAGGAAGGGACTTGTCAACCATTACCAAGCTCCTCAGTGATAAAGCAGAAGAACGTGGGAGTGTTTCACACTAAGCCTTGCACCTGGACATAGAGAGTTCATAAACAGATGGGGTTTTCTCCCATTTTGTAATTGGCAGTCCTTAGTAGTCCAGTTTAGACATCCGGAACACCTGGTATGGAAACAGCAGATGTGCCAGTGGGTCAGCTTGGATATATCAGGACAATTACATTCCCTGTTGGCAAGTTGGGTTTTTTTGGTATTGGCTATCTGGTGTTTATAAATGTCTCATGCTGCTGTCTTTCAAAGCAGTAAGAAAAGCTTATAGGTGATCAAGCAATTTTGCATTCCTGGGAAAGTGGTGTATCCAGTGTTAATATAATTGGACATCTGCAGCACAGAATTAAAGCTGCATAAGACATAAGAGCAGTGAAAATACCTTCATACGAATTCAGAACCTTTTTAGTCACTTCCTTTTTAACTCAGTGATCTCACTGAGCCTTAGGAGAGAGAAGTGACTCAGGTTTTCTTGATTTAAAATCCACCTAGACCTTCAGTATTTGATTTTGGCATTGTTTTTGATTTGTGTTCATATAAATGTGGTTCTTTGTAGTCATGATATGCAGGCACCTTTCCGTAACACTTAAGAAACCTGGGGCCTAACTCTGGTAGGAAACAAATACACCTATGATAAAGCATGTTTTGTGTAGTCTTTGTAACAATAAATAATGATTCTTATAATTAAAGGATGCTCATCACCCCTCTAAGAGTAGTCAGCTGACAATACTGTAGATGATAAAATTATGGTGTGAGTATATTGGTGATAACATAATAAAGTTGATTACTTCTCAATCTCTAATTTTTCATGTGGGTTCCAGCACAAATCTCATTTTCGTAACTACTCTCCTTGCACCAATATATGCATCACTTAATACTTGGCCACAGTTGTGTTGGCAGTTCTTTACAATTAATAAAATGTAAATCATAACAATTGTTGGATGAGTCCTGTGGCCCAGGATAGCTTGCAATACACTTATTAAATATTAAACATGACCTATGGTCATGCATAATAACATCTATGGATGGATTAATAGCATCTATCCTTGGCCCACAAGGTGGCCATTCGTAACTTTCACAGCAAATGTCCCAGAACAGGGACAGTGTCCCCAGATGACATCTTGCACTCCCATCTGTTATGGAGATACTGCGCATGTATTGTTACCATGAAAACAACACAGTTCTACTTTCTGATTTAGCAAACCCTGAGAACTACTTGGGCTTAGATGCTTAACTTTCGAATGTTTTCATATGTCATGTTGTGCTCAGGAAACACAATTGGTGCTAACAATCAAGTATAAAAGAGGCTGTCAGCACAGACAAAGCCCCCAGCTCCACTTTTCCATAGAGACCTTTTCCATAGAAATATATGAAATAACGAGCACTGTGCTCTAAGCAGCAGAATTTCTACTTTTATATGCATTAAAATAGTGTAATCACATGGAATTTAAATATATTTAAATTCTTACTCCCCAAATCAACATTTTGGCTCAGTTTCTATGAGTTTAGGAAGGAGTTGCCAGAAAAGAAATCAGTCTTTCAGTATGATAACCAGTAGTGATACACAGGCCATAAAAGTGTCCCCAAGTGTACCACATTATAATCAAGAATATTCCATTCACTTGCAGCATATCAAGTGAAATCCTCACCTTTGTGGGGCTATTGCAGGTTTTGCAGTCAATCACAGTGCTTCAGCCACCAGACTGCCTGAAACCCAATAATTAAATGTGTTTCATTAATAACTGCTGAATAGAGAATATATTCAAAGGCTATACACTATAGTTTTTGAAATTAAGTTATTCAACAACAGGAACAAGTACATTTCTGTTGGAAGAATCTCAGAGATGAAAGCGGCTTTTTTGATTTTATATGCATTTTATGAGCCAAAATTTTGTGCTAATTTTCAGTAAGCAGCCTGACTTTCACATTATAACTACAAACCACTGGGTTCTTTTAAAAAGGTGTTGCAAGGCAGTCTGAAGATCTCATCTGGCTTACATCCCTGGAGGCTGAAAGCAGGAAACTTTAGAGCCTGTGAAGGATATCTGGAGGATTGATAATCTGTAGACAAAATTCACAGAGAATTCCTCTTTCAGGAAAATGTAGAACATGTCTTTTTCTTCAGTGAAAGAGGCTGATGGCATTTGTGTATATTCCCAGGTTCTTGATGTGGAAAGTAAAAGGAGGCTTGTGCAGCTGAGTTGGTGTGCAGTTTTAAAAAGGGAAACTGAAACCCTAGGTGAAATACTAGAATTCCCAGTCCTATGTAGGAGAAAAATTCATGAGTCAGTCACTAGTAAACTTCCATAACCCATCAGTAATGTTTTGCATTGCTCACATTTCACTGTGGATGGCTTAAAAACACACATTAGAGCCTGAAGTTAAGGTGGTAGTATTATAAATATCTGTAATATTCCTCTGTATTTCAGTGGCAAACATTCATCTTTTGCAATCTTTCCTGGCTTGATATCAGCCTCCAGGGTGTGATGGGAGGACCCAGTGCTATTCTGCTGCCTTGTGTGGCAAGGTGTGTTGCTCCACCTCCATCTCAACCACATAAAATCTTTTTGGAAAAAGAGAGAGATGGGAAGTCCAATCCAAGAAACACCACTCTATTCAGATCTTGAAGGTGGCACTAAAAATCTAATCAATATTTGTTTCAGGGCACCATTGCATCCCTCAGTGACACATGAGGAATTCAGGGCAAAGGCTTACTTTGTTGAGAGAGGGCAAAGAATACAAACTTTGTGATGTTGTCATGAACCAGCAGGACAAGGCAAAGCAAATACAAAGCAGAGATTGTATCTGGAGGGCTGTTTTAAGCCAATTCTGTATTTACATGTCCACCAGAAAACCCTGGTGAATATGATGGCAAATGTGGGCAGATGAAAATATCTGTCTTCAGGAAAAATCCTCCTCACATTAAGCATGAAGGAGAATAAAGACATAATGAAATTTTTGAAATTTGGATAAGAATAAAATAAAATTATGTTGCTTTTGTAATCCTTGAAAGCAAATCCAGAACACTCCAAGACAAAACTAAGAAACAGGTCAGAGCAGAAGCAATTTAGGCAAAAATGGGATGTTATTGTTAACAATGTGTGTTATTTCTAATATGAAGTTCACTTTTATCTGAGGCAGGATTTTTTACTTTGATATATTTACTTTTGTATTTGTGGATTGCTGCTCTTAAGTTACTGATTAAGAAGCTGTGGATCCAACAACAGATGTTAGATCTACATTGCTACAGATGGAGTGCAGAAGGTACTTCTGTTTATTAAACTTTTATTTTGCGTTTATAAATCTGTAATTAAGATAGTGTTGGGACTTTCTACTGTACAGGTACATAAGAAACAAGCTAATATTTAGCCAGTTTTTAGTGAGTAAATTTATCTTTGTCAAAAAACCAGAAATGTTTTGACAGTTCTCTTAACAGGGAGGCTGAATAAAATCAAACTGGGAGAAGTCTGTACCAGGCATGGCTCAGACACAAGGTGAAAAGTATATTTCACTTGTTCTTTAATTCTTTCCTGGAAATGAAAAGGACTTTTCTACCCACAGTGATTAATTAGTCTTCTTTCTCATGGGCTTAAAACAAAAAGGAGTAAGATCTTTAGAGGCAAGTGTGTCCATAAATTGTCAGCAGCAATTTGCATTATTGATGTATTTTATCTCACAGAAAATGATGTGTGAGAGGCTGACCATGTGCTAGAAGGAACTTCAAGACATAATGATAATTTATTTGAAGGGAGGAGAATAACTATAATTAAAATACAACCAAAAGATCCCCAAACCCCTACAACCTGAAAATAGCTGCAATGACAGCACAAGAGGTAATAGAACATGCAGTACATGAGAGTTTTTATGCAATAAATCCAGGACCCTTAGCCATGTCCTCAAATCTGCTGCTTTCAAGTTTCAATCCTCCTGATTGCTGGGAGAATCTTGAAGCGTAGAATATGAATGAGAGGTGTTTTTTTTAGTTTAGCTATTCAAATGGAAAAAAAAAAAATAAGAGTAATACAATTTCAGGTACTGATCAAGTTGCAATCTCAGTAAAAAGAAGAATTATCTTCCCTTCTGAGCCTTAGGCTAGCTGCTATTTTATGTTTAGAGGGCCAAAGTCTGATTAATCCTGGCAGAGGTACTGTGGGAGGGAAGAGATGTTCCGAACACCTCATTTGGCCTTTTCTGCCCTTCTCTTACCAGTGTGTATCAAAAATGTATCAATTCCAACTCTAAATGCTAGATCATCTTTTTTTTGTGAGTGAAATAAAAATAGGATGCCAGTGTAAATGAGGATCAGTCCTGTCAACATTTACAATTCAGATTTTTAAGCATAACAGTGATATAAATGTTTTTATTGTCTCACTCCCAATGGACTGTCGAGAAAGTGAAGAATGCCTTCCATCAGTGCAGAAAGATAACAGCACCCTAAAAGGGAGTCAGACAGACTCTCCTTGGATGCCTCTTGCCATCAATTTCCTTCAAAATCCCAGGGTTTTATTTGTTCGGTTTGCAAATGGATGCATCTGTCTCTCCCCAGATGGCAGGGGATAATTTAGGGTGAAATTCCATTTGGATGTGATGGTGCCCCTTGAAAGTTTATGCAGGTCCAGGTTCAAGAATGCACTTGAAGCTGGAGCTGAGGGAAAGATATAGCAGACAACAATACTGTCCATAAAATGGTCCTCAAGAGACTACAATAAACTTTAAATGGTTGTCTGCAGGGATGGGCATTCTTAGTCTCTATGAGGCATCTTGTTTCAAGGCTGAACCAAAGCCTTTTCTTCTTCTGTCCAGCTGGAATTTCTCTTGCTGCAGTGTTTAAAAATTGCCTCTCATTCTTTCTCTTTGTGCCACCAAGAGGAGTTCTGTCTTCCTGATAACTCCCATTCAGCAGCAGATTTCTCCTAAACCTCTCTACATCTAAGGCAAAGTCCAGATTATGTAATGCTATAGATACTTAGTGTCTTTTTATTGCCACAAAAATTTTAATTAATTTATAAAGTAATTATGCACAATTTTTGGGTGTGGTTAAGCAGGCTACTATAAACTGGGTACAAACAAGAATTCTGCCAGATTACCTCTTCAGAGTGATTTTCATTATTTTCATCTTTAAAATTCATCTTTGAAATTCACAAGCGTCTCCGAGAAAGATATATTATTGCATACAAAGAACTAGTATCTTTTGAAAATGCAGTGTTTGCACTCCATTGAGATGAAAGTCTGGAATAAGTATGAGAAAGTGGTAAAAATTAGTGGTTAAATCACTCCATACTCTATCACTCCAATTTCTGATAGATTCTGACCTCTATGTAATTTGTGATTGCAGTTTTTTTTAGTCCTCTAGACCTTAAGACTTCCATCAAAAATGTAAGTCCCAAATTATGAAGAAATCACATCAAAATGAAAAAAAAAATCATCTTTCCTTTCACTCAAAATGAAATATTGTATAAAGCTACACTTCAAGCCTGTATTTCATTGGAGTTGTTTGGGCTTCTTGGGCAGCACCGGCAAACAGAGGCAGAGGCTGTGTGTTGCCTGAGTTTTATGGGGCCCTGTGATTTATTGAGCAGGCTGGTGCAGTCAGTTGGCAGAAATCTGCTGGAGGATGCCCACCACCTCAAGATTATGTGCTTATATTGGCATGCCTGATCAGCTGGGGCATGTGAAACTGCTCTGTGTGGCTGGCCCTGCTGCACATGAGAGCCCTGCTTTTGTCTGTACCCTGTTCTTTCTGGTCCCTTTTCCTGGGGGCAGTGTTGGGTGAGGGATGCAGAACAGGAAGCACAGTCGGGGAGCCCTGAGGCAGTGGCCAAGCTCAGTGCCATGGGAGCAGGCAGAATGCACAAGTGGGGTGCCATGGGAAATGGCCAATGTCACTGTGAGGCCACTGCCATTGTCCTAGAGGGGTTTTGGCTGTCTGGGGAGGTTGCCCATCACTGGAAAAGAACAACCATGTTCAAAAATGAGGAAGAAGGAGAAACTGGGGAACTGTTAGCTGATCCCTGGGAAGATCACAGAGAAAACTCTCCCTTCTTTAAGGGAGAACGTGTTTGGGAACAGCCTGTGTGGATTTGTTAAGGAAAATGTTGCTTGTCAAACCTCATTGCCTTCTATCATGAAGTGTCTGTTCCAGTGGATGAGGTGGGAGCAGTGGGCAAACCTCCACTTCAATACAGCTTCCATCATGATCTCCCGTGGTTTCAGTGTACTCAGACTGGATGGGTGAACAACCAGGTGAGAGACAACCTGGCTGGATTGCTGGGCTTCAGAAGGAATGGTCTGCAGCTGTTGCCTGGATACTAGTGACACTCTAGGTTTTAGCAGAAGCGGCAGTAATGTGCATTGTCTTTGTTTCTGGATGATGGGACAGAGCCAACTTTACAATGACACTAAACTGGGGAGCAGGGCAAGGAGACTCAGAACCTGGAGATGCTCAGAACTTGTCTGGCTGAAGATCTAAGCAACCTCTGGAGGTAGCCCTGGGGAACAGGGGTTGGACCAGATGATTTACAGAGGACTCTTTATTATCCCACCTTTCTATATATTCCCTGCAAGAAGCACACATGGTATACACACAATATATCAGGGTTTTTTAGTTAAGGAATGTTCAGCTGTTTCGTAGGGACAGAGCTGCACACAACCCTTTGACTGAAACTCTGCTCCTATGTGAGCAGGTGTATAAGATTTATCATTTTAAACAGGCTTACTCTATTGCTTATATGTGCAGAATCTTCTCATCTTTAAATTACAAAGTAATTTTGTTCCTCGCCGAAGTAATGAACCACAAGAGATGTCATTAATAATTCCCCCTTTCAGATATCCTAGATTAGAAACAGTATGCTAAACCAATAGTTTTACCTATCGATCATCCTTGAGGCAAGAATTTATCATACTTTCACAAATAGCCTCTTTTGGTTGTGCAGCTCTGTCTAATATAAAGTCTAATATAAATTTGCCACCTCTGTTACCTTCTCCATGGTAAAATTTACTTTTATTTGATGCCGATTTGGGCCACAGACTTTGTAGACAGAAGTTCAAAGTGGATAGATACAGCTTGTGCTAGACTAGAAAACTGAAAACACTAGTGGGGAAACTTTGCCCAAAGGAGTGCAAGAGAAACTGGTAGAGATTTAAATCAGGTGTAATCAAATCTAGCACTTAGTCACCAAGGCAAGCAGCTCTGGCAAAGAAAAAAAATAAAATTGAATATAGTAAAAAACCTACCGAAGTTTCTCTCAGCGGGTTACTGAGCTCTGTTGGTGGAAAGTGTATGAAAATTGGGAAAAAGAGCTCCTGAGAGATGCATGGAAAGTGTCCAGGGGAAAATCCAGCCTTTAGTACTGTGGGTCCCTGAAACCATGATAGTAACATGATGGCTCAATGTAAATGGAGAAGTGAGATTTTGTTTGGTTGCTTTTTTGGGTAAGGTGAGGTTTTCTTTGGTTGCTATATTTCCCTCTCCAAAAGGTAAAAGCTGAAGGAGTCTATCCTATTTCATATTTAAGAAGGGTGGCAGGGCAGCAGTCAGGAGCCTGCCTACATGCCTGGCAGCACATTTTAGTGACCACATCTGTAGACCAGGAGTTCCTGGTGGGCTGGGAATGGCAGAGGCAGAAGAAGGTGAGGGCAGATGACGGGACCTGCTTCAGAGTCTGCACGAGCATGGCACGAGCAGCCCCAGGCTGCTGAGGGCAGTTTCCACTGATGATCTATAGCTGAGGGGAGTCAGAGGGCTCTCACCCCCTTCTTTTATCCTCATTCCAGAGAGCTGGCCACTCTACAGTTGTGTTAGATCCTGTTTTCTGTGTGCAGGGGATGAGTAAAAGACCACAAAGCAGGCAGGTGGTGAAGCTGCCTTGCGTGGCTTTGGAGGATGTGAGCTGTGAGCACTTTGTGTGCTACCAGGAGAGCCCACACTCTTGGTTACTGACAAAGAAGTACTGGATAATCTGCTGAACTTCGATTAGTGCTGATTAGGTATCCATACTCTGATTCATTTGGAACCATTTCTGTTTCTTAATTTCTACAAAAATAAAATTAGAAGCTCTAAACCAAATTATTTTGTTCATAATGCAGTTACTACTAAGGAACAGCTGCCAAAAGGACAATTTTGTCTAAATAGTGTAATAACAATTTGCCATTGGGCAGCAGTGTAAATGAGCTGTCCATCATGCAGCACTTTCTTAAATTGGAAACAAAATAAGTAGATCTCTTCCTTCTCCTGATTTTGTTCTTACATAAACTGAATTTGACAGGTTATGGAAAAAAATCATTACAAGTTTATACAAAATATTGTGACTGATATATGACTTGGGAAAGGAGCCAGAGATCAGAGAATGTAACTTCTCAAAATTGTCTATGTGTTTTATGCTACCAACTTGCTTACAACTCACTGTAAAGGAGGTGACAAACAGCTCTCCACAGCAATGATTGTACAAAGTTAGAAGCTTGAATGGCTTCTCAAAAATACTTGTAAGACTGTGCCAGAGGAGAGAACCAGAACCCAGCAAGCAGGCACAGGGCTGTTGCTTAGTGCTGTAAACCAGCTCCCAGCAAGTCCTCCTGACCCAGCAACAAAATGTCTAAATTCTTATCTAAATCCAAGCATAGGAGGCAGGTAATTGGCTGCAAAAATTTAGTGGTAACACATTACATTTCAGGTATTTGTTACATAATTACTTTAGAATTGATTTAATCTGAAAAAAAAAATGCTCTCTATGAATGGATCTGCTTCAGGGCTGATTTTACATTTTCCACATATTTCTTTTTTGCCTCAAATGCATCAGCTGTGTTGCTAGAATGCTTGTCTGCATATTCTGCTGGTAACATATGTTTGAGAAAGTCTCAATAACAATCTATAAACAACCAGAAAAGAAATTTGCTTTAAGAAAATCCTTCTGTGCTCGTGTTCAGCTGTCATTTTGCAAAGGGGAGATGACAGAACTTCAAGGTGGTATGGAGTGGAGAGAGGCTGAGGTGCTAGATAAAGTCCTTTAAAAAAGAAAAAAACTAAGAGCAAGTGAATAAAAATCCCCACAAAACAAAACAAACCCTCGGAGTTATTTGAACTCCATTATTTTGAGTCAGGAATTTCTGTGTTGGTGTTTCTGATCGCAGTTTCCATTTGGAGAGGTGGTGGTTTCCTGCATGCTGGCAGAAGCTGTGCCTGGTCTCTCCAAGGCTGGGGTGCCCTTCCAGCTTGCTGCTGACCCCCCTTGCACTGCAGAGCTTGCAGCCTTGCCAGGGCACGTCTTGAGGGCAGCTCCCAGCAGTTGCCTGTCCTTCATTATTTTAGGTGGGATGGCACAGAAACAGTGAGTGTGCATTAATTCATCCCTGTGTCTGCTGCACCAGCACGGTGTCAAAATAAACATTTCTGTCCCTGCAGGAGTTTGGCAGCTGGCTGGCTCTGTTCTTCCCTTGGAGACCAGGAAATCCAGAATGTCTTTCCCAGGCTAAGCAGAGGCAGTGCAAGGAAAAAGATTTATGTGATTGCAAAGGACAAAACACAAAGAAAGCAGTACCTTTAAAATAGAATGTAGGGGAATGTGTGTATGCCTCTTGTCACTGTGATTTCTACCATGGTTAGAGCAAGCAGTGTGGCAGGAGATATGGGCAGCAGAATGGGGTTGAGGGAAAACTTCTGCTTGCAAAAAAAGGGCTGTTTGCTGGTACAGGACTAATACCAGTTCATACATCTGTTTAATTCAGCATATTAGCAGCAGAACTCTTCTTTGCAAGTAGATCCTTTTAATAATGTCCAGTAGATGACAATTTAAACTTTCTAATAGAGTCCAGACAGTGCTCTACATATACCTTCTGCTGTTATAATGTAATAACATTTTGCATTTATTGATTTACCATGCTATCTTTTAAAGAAGACAAAATGCTTATCTGTGTAAAAATGCTTAGTTCTAATAATCTACATAGCAAATGCTTAGGCTTGATAGCTCATATTGCCACCAGATCCAACTTGTATATCGTTTTGGGAATCCTGCACTGAAGTCCCCCTGGGTATAACTAGGAGCAGAAGAAAAGGGGTGTGAAGTGGGACATAGGACAGCAGAGGATGTCTGTGCATTTAAAAATTTCTGGGTGCTTTTCTACATGATATGATGAGGCTGACCTAATTCATTTGATGTTGTGTTATTTTTATTCTACCAGTCTTGGTTTTTTCCTTTCCTTTTTCTTTTTTATCTTCCACACTCTGAGAGGTAGGAGGCTTATCTATGCGTTAACCATGCTGTGCAGGACTGATAGGCTTCTCTGTGCATCCATTCCTTTCTGAGAAGCTTTTTTAGCTTCTTTCAGTACAATTCAGTTGCAATTTCAGTACATCAGTTACTTTCAGTACAATTTAATAGCGAGGTTTCTCTAAGGCCCATGAAAACAGGTAGGCAGATAAAGATGCAGACTAACTGTGCTTCTCTTACTGCTTAGTTGGAGCTCCTGCTTCCTTAGGGAGTCCAGACAGGAGAGACCTCACAAAACCCCCCCTGGTAGTGATAGGTTCAGTCAGAACTTGTAGCTAAGACAGCAAGCAGGAGACAGAAATCAATAAGAAAGCTGCCTTCATTAGCTCCCTTGCTCTGCAGCTCTTTGTTTTCCCCTCACATGTTGCACATAGGCATATTTACACCACTGTTTCCTAGCAAGTCTTGACTTCTCATTGACCTCATCTTGTCTCCCTTTTTTAAAGTTTTATTTCGGATAAAGAGTCCTTTCTCCTCCATCATGCACTCCAAGTTATTTTCTGGTATCCTGGAATATTTTCTACCTTGCCTCTTGTTATAGAGCCAATTGTGATTATGATTTGGTGCACATAAACAACTTATTTTCTGTGTAAATTAGTTAAACTGGTTTCTAGTGCCTAAAGAAAAGCTCCTTCTAACAGGCAGGGGGAAAGAGGCAAAGAGCCTTGAAAAGCAGGCAGACATCAGAGACAAGCAAGACAAATGGCCTTGGTTTTGTTCACAAGCTGTATGGGATTTGAGGGAAGGCAAATTAACTCTCTCCTCATTTAGTTAAGGGTTCTCAGTGATGACAACAGGAGTGTTTTTCTCATCAAATGAGCAATGAGTAAAAAACATAAGATGATTTGGAACTGAACATATTTGCCGTTGTTTATGTTTTTGGCTAGCAAAATATTTCAACATTCATATCACCTGCCCCACAAGCTTAAAGTATGAATTATTTAAGGTAGAGAAAATATTTTTCATTCCATCAGTGCAGTTCATAGTACAATGTGATGCTGATAATGGCTGTGGCTTGTACATTGCACAGATGCAAAATAAGGGAAGAAAGCAGAAATTTTGGGGTTTTCTTATTCTTTTCTTTTTTTCTTCAAAAAACAAATTATGTGTTGGGAAGTGCGTGCACACACACGAGAGTCTGGGCACTGAAAGACATTAGCTTGCAAAACCATTATGTTTCCCCAGTGGCTTTGTGAGTTAAGAACTGCTTTTCATTTTTGCTGTTTCTTTAGAAATTGGAATTTCCAGCTTAACATGTGCTAAACTCTACAACATGCAAAATATATCTTGTGTCAGCCAGGAAATAAGTCCCCGGGTAGTTGTTAATATAGGAACCATGAAAAAAGGTGAGCTTTTTGATCTTATATTTGGCCTGGAAAGGTTTTTCACATATGGATTGCCCTAGCACTACCCTCTGCATGAGTAGAAGGTAGAAGGCTTTAAGAGGGTTCAAGAAAATTATGCAAACCCCTGCTTTGTGGGTTACTTGTAGATAAACCAATCCCAAAGTTAATTTTAGCTGAATTTTTTTTAGAAGTAGCAACAGCACAGGAGTATGGTGTCCAAAAAATTAGCTTTCCTCATTGGAAGGACACTAGATTACTCTGTTTTAACTGTATTTTTATTATTCTAATCCTCCTTTACAGCTGGTCCTGTTTAGAGGTAGGTTGTGCATGAGGAACATTCTCCTCTTGATCAAACATTCAGCTCACGTTTTGTGAAATACTGCAGATCCACCACAGATAAAACAAGAAAAGGTGTTCTCACATTCTTGTGGCACCATATGCTAGAGTTTTGATTATATTTTCATGGTTAAACTGATTTAGGGCCAAGATCAAACTGTCTCCCAGATGCCCCTACGAGCCAAGCAAAGATTGTGAGAAGGTTTTTGCTTGTTTTTAACACTTCTTTAGATGCCATGGTGCCATCTGTTCCCAAGGCCCTCTTGGAACTCTACTTAGGAAATCTGAGGGGGTCTGGAGCGTGGCAGTGCCCTTGACATGGTTGTAGCAGATGATGACTTGCTGCAGTTAAAGCATTTGGTAGAACGTGCTGGGAAGGTGCTGTACATTGAGAAATGCTCCAAGGCACAAACTGTGCTACTTTTTCAGCTCTGTTACTTTTGAGGGGGCTGCAGCAGCTCTGTGTGACAGCATGGTCGTGTATATAAGTGTGTAAGGTTCTTTAGATCTAGATCCAGGATACTTGAAACAGCATTTTGTTCCATTCTGTGAGCAGACCCTACTTTTAGCACTGTTTTAGTTGGGGCCTTTTATTTGTTTGTTTTCGGTTTTTTAATTGATTTATATTTTAACTGAAGTGGAAACAGTTTAGCAAACCCAGACCCTTGCAAACAGATTGTGCTGACTATGAGGATAAGTTTGTGGGCTGCATTTTGTATCTGCTGAAACTATAGAAAAATCTTAGCATGAACTGCAAGCTAAGATGATGCTGTTGCTCAATTTGCTTTAACTGAAAGTGTCTGCAAAAGATCAGACTAATTAAGGCTGCCTCTGAGGGCCTAAAAAATGCATGTTCTTATTAAAATACCCTTGAGCTTTTAATTATTTTCAGGTGGAAATGCAATAAAGGATTGTGCTTGGATTTTCCTGTCTGAAACCAGGTGGGTGCCTCAGAGACCTGGCTGGAAAAAGTGCAGCTGGTTCTAGAGGACAGAAACAAGAGCTGAAGCAGAAGCTGGGGCACAGCGTGAACCTCCAAACATTTACTGCTTCTCTTCTTGTAGGAGATGCTTCACTTTGTGTAAAAAAATCCCAACTCCTGCAGACTCTTCTGGAGCCCCACAGGCCCAGCCTGTCTTGGTGGCCCTTTCTGTTGCACTCCATCCAGTGTCCTGGGGAACCCACAGCCAGACAATCACACAAGAGTAAATCTGTTGCTTTCTCTTTACAATGAACATTTAAATTCTTTCAGCAAAGAATGTATTTCTATCACCCCTATGCATTTCTATTTCATTTGTGTCCATATATTGTGGTTTGCAGCATTTTTTTCAGCTCTGAAGTATAGATTTATTAGGAATGCAAACAAAACTATTTGCCAACACCTATATGGGTTCAATACCTGAGAAAAAACCTAAAAATCTGTTCTTCTATGGTCTGTGTAATCAAATATGCTTTAGGCACAAACAATTCCTGTAGGGGAACGCTATGCTGATTCTTTAAGTGTCATTTCCAGCTGGAAATGACAACAATCATGAATAGCTGTCAATGCACAATGTGGTTTTTTTTCTCTGTGATTCAGTTCCCAGTCTCTCACTAGTCTGGACTCTATGTAGGTCTAATCACCTTATTTTATAAATTTGGGAGATTCAGAAGACATATATGTCATCTTTTTGATACAACTATGATAAAACATAGTTTGCATAAACCCCCCCATAATCTTTAATAATAATCTTGATTATTCTAACACTTTGCAAATATATTTTTTGGCACTTCAGAGATATCAAAGTGATATTTAACTAATGAAAATGTATTGAACTTCTAATAAAATATAAGGAAGTGGAATTCTATTTTGATGGACCCTTATCTCTTCTAAAACATGAAAGAAAATCTCTAGATTTTTAATGTGCTTTACATACATTCTCACAGAAAAGGTACAAATATGAAAAGGAAGAATTAGCAGAACTCCAGTCAGTTGGGGAGATCTGATTTTAGTGGTGTTTGTTTAGGCTGAAAAACAAATCTGAGGTTATCAACGATGGGAGACTGACATGGCAGAGAACACTGTAAGCCTGGGGTGCCCCAGAGCTGGGCAGCTCAAACACATGGCTGGAGAGCAGCTCTGCTTCTCCAGTGCTTACAGAATTCAGCCAAAATTCAACACTTCTCTTTCATGAAGCCTCAGAGATCTTGATACTTCTGATCAGAGGTGAATTCTTCTGTGATATCACCTGATCTTGATAACACAAGAACTGGAGCACCTCTCCTCACCTCACAGGCTGAGACTCTTGGGTTTGTTCAGCCTGGAGAAAAGAAGACTCTGGGGACATCTTACAGCACCTTCCAGTGCCTAAAGGGGGCTACAAGAGAGCTGGAGAGGGACTTTCTATAAGGGCATGTAGTGATAGGACCAGGGGAATGGCTTCAAACTGGACCAGAGCAGGTTTAGATATAGAGAAGGGCGGTGAGGCACTGGAGCAGGGTGCCCATAGAAATGGTGGATGCCTGTCCCTGGTTCAAGACCAGGCTGGATGAAGCTTTGAACAGCTGGGTCTAGTGGAAGGTGTTCCTGACCATGCCAGGGGGCTTGGATCTAGATGATCTTTAAGGTTCTTCCAACCCTTCTATGATTCTATCTTTTAGAGGGCTGCATTTTAAACATTATTGGTATTTTCAGGCTTCTAGAAACTGAGGCTATATTACTTTGCCTGTCTTAGCTGATCTCAGCTGATGAAATACAAAGATAAAACAACCAATGAAAATAACTCATTGAACATGGATTATTCTCGAAATTAACTTTCATACTAGCTGTATTTGAGAATTTTATAGCATCTGCTAAGAGCTGACATTCAGCAACTAGCCTAAATTATGACTAACCATAAGTCTTTAATGGTGTGGCTTCTGTGCTTGTCTTGAGTGAGATTAAACCTGACTCTTATGGCAAGTTTGCCAGCTCTTCAGCTCTAGAAAGTTTTTCTAATTTTCATGTGATAAGATGAAGAAAATCCTTTGTTATCTTCAAAAGTGAATCCAGTTTTATTCCTTCGGGACTACTAGAAAAATACTCCAGGCCAGAGTGCTTGTCCTGCATGTAGAATCCAGTCAGGGCTTGTAGCATCAAATATGTCCAAAGTCCATCAGGAAAACTGCCCTGTTTTTGCTACCAGCTGAGTGGTACAGGAAAACATTTTACCTCACGAATTACTACACTAATATGTAAATCTGACAAAGTTGGCAAAAAAAAAAATCAGGAGCCTGTACCTTCCATAGGCTTTCCTGAGTGCCCACTGGTACTGCAGATAGACATCAGCATTAAAATTCAGGACCCTGTAGCGCTCTCTGGGTGCAAATTTCTGCCAGGATTAGCAAGTTACTGTGATCTTTTGGACATTCTGGGAAATGATTTTAGGAATGACTAAGAATAAATATGCATGGGGGTCTGAAGCCCTGCAAATAAAGGCCTGCATGGAGGTGTGTGCTTGAACTGAATGCAGATGGATGTTTCCTGATGGCTCTGCAGACATACCTGGGTTATGGTTGATGCATGATTTTGTCTCTCAGAGGCTGCTGAAACTGAGACTTATTTGTAATAAGGCTGCTTAATTCCACATGTAAGGAGACTCTCAGCATAAATAAAACCATTGAGGTGGGACAGAATCAGAGAAAGACCAGATGTAGAATTGCACTAGACTAGGTGTCCTGATTTTAGCTGGGACAATTTTGCTCTTAGAATCTGGTACATTGCTGTGTTTTGGATTTAGTATGAGAATAATGTTGATAACACACTGATGTTTTGGTTCTTGCTGAGTAGTGCTTGCTCTGTGTCAAGGGCTTTTCAGTTTCCCATGCTCTGCTGGTGCAGAGGTGCACAAGAAGCTGGGAGGGAGCACAGCCAGGACAGCTGATCTGAGTCTGTTTGACCTGAGCCAAGGGATATTCCACACCACACAAAATCATGCCCAGTATCTAAACTGGGGGGAATTGGGTACACAACTCTACTGTGCATCACTTGTTTGTCATAGGGATGAATTCTCTCCCTCTCTCTGTCTCCTGTCATTGCAATTATTCATGTTGTTGTTGTTGTTATGAATAGGAGCTTGTTTTACTTTATTTCGATAATTTAGTTGTTCTTTTACCTTGTTTAACTTTTTCCCCCCAATTCTCCTTTGCATCCTGCATGGGGGTGAGGGGAGGTGAGGGAGCAGCTGTGTGGTAGTTAGTTGCCATCTCTGCTTACTCTACAACACAAAGTTACAGAAGAATCCCATTCTTTTAGTCAGGAAGTTCAGAGAGCTCATGCCTCTGGTCCTCAGAGAAGTTGAATTATGATTATTATTATTATTGTGGTCTTTGATTTATTGCATAACCCTTTGCATTTCAAGGTAGCATGTTGCCTTTTAATCTAGCAGAGAAATTAATAAAATCATTCTGGCCTACCTGTTGATCTGGAGATTACAGTGATGAAATACATTAAGACATTTTAGTATATGTTCCTGGCCTCTGAAGTAAATGGCAAGTAGAATTTAAAAAATTGACAAAACTAGAAACTACCATTTTTATGGCTTCTTCTTTTTTTAGTGACAAAAACATTTAAATATTAATATACAGTAAATCAGCAGTTTTGGGGTTTTTTTCCCAAGTCTGTAGGAAAAAACTGGGTGCTGTTAGGCCTTATCAGAGGACAAAATAGTGCTGACAGTAGACTTGTGCGGGTGAAATCAGAGCTGAGGCAGAGAAGTCAGATAAAAAAACTGCAGATTTTGTCTGTTGTTTTATCTTCTACTGCTTTGTTATGCTGATAAAAGAAGCACCCTGTATTGGGGGCTGGAGGATGATATCAGTGTTTTCTCAGAAACATAGCCTTTAAGGTTAAATATCAGCAGAACACTAATCCAAGACATTATTATTCCTTTCAGACTTGAAATAATTTAACAGTCCTGACTCTACAGAATGCCACAGTAACAGAGAGCTAGAGCAGGAATTTGGCCTATAAAAATGTAGAACATAAAAACATCAGCATTCTGAGTAAGCAATTCACAGGGTTATTATGAAAGCTTTTGTTCCCCCTCCTGAAAAGGGAAAATAGCTAAGTTTTTAAGAGGAAATAGAGGCAAATGTATTTTTGAATTAATTATTTAACTAAAAAAATTGCTCTAAGTGAGGAGAGATATGTCTTCATAATTTATAATTGTTTATATTCAATTGGTTTTAATAAAGCATTTTTTGACTACAGTCTGTTGTTTTCAAGATTTCTGCCTAACTAGGTAATACTTACTAAAAGGAAAATGGTTAAACCTGAGATATGTGCAGATAAAATCCATTACTAATGTGCTAAATGACATTTGACATCAGACAGGCTATTCTTCTGTATATTTTAGATTAAAAAAAAATATTGTTTGCACCCTTGGGAGGGCTTCACTGAACAACCTGATAATTAAAAGAGTGCAGAATTTTTGATTTCTGTTTGATAGTCATTTTAACCTGTCTGCTCACTTCAAAGTAAATCTGCAAGCAGGTGTCAATAGGTGAGCATGGACTGACAGCCAGCAGCTGCTGAAATGCCATCAGCTAACAGAGCCTGTCACATCTTGACTGTGAACTGAAGGGAAAATGGCTGCACAGGGAAAATATTTTTCATCAGAGTGAACATTTTCCAGTAACCTTCGTGATGAGACCTCCAAAGAAATAAATACTAAAGCCCTGCATGAAGGACAGGAGTTTGTTTCGTGATGTGAGCTCTGCTTCCCCAGTGATGTGAGTAGGCTGCTCCTCCCAGTGAAACAGGGTCTTTAAAGCTCTCTTTGAAAGCTCTGCTGTGCAGCCAGGGAAGCGACGTGCCATGGATTATAATAAAACCTGCCCTCACCCCCCCACCCGGAGCATGGTCAGCATGGCAGATTTTTTTTTTTTTAATTAAATCAATCTGATAGTTCAGGCACTTGAACTATGTATTTGTTAGATAAACATTTGTGATGGATTAGAACACAAAGTATTTTATTTCTTGTTATTTCTCGCAGTGCTGTTTGTTGTTTTACTGCTCTGACAAAAAAGCGTGCTCCGTGGGAAGGCATGCCTTGCATTTATGCTGACTTCACCCAGGAACCCTCCCTGGCTCCAGTGTTTACCTCGCACCCAAATAAAGCACATCCAGATTTGAACTCTTGTCACTTGGATTCTGCTGAAAAGGAACAAAACAAGGGGCTTGGGCCTGGTCGTGCTCAGAGCTTTGGCTTATTTAGGCTTTCGAGCTGTGTGCAGTGTGTTTTCTGGAAGGTGCTGTTGGGTTGTCTCAGTTCTAAAAAGTGGAAGAGGACACACACTACTTTGCAGTTTGAGAATTGTCACCCATGCTTGCTGCTCCTTTTTTCCTCTTGATCTGCTTTGTCTTGAGTTTTCTTGTGGCTTTCCTTGAGTTTTGGTTTCTGATCTGCTGGTGCAAGAAGCAGAAAATATCCATGCAGCAGGCTTGCCATGAAGGGATGCACTTTTCCACATGATGGACAATGTCATAGTGGCACTTGTTACTGTGGGATGTTGTAGAAGTCTAACATCTAAACGGGTTCAAAAGGTTACAGAGGGTATGTCCACTCGGGGTGATTATATGCAGAAACTTGACGTCACCTTGTCTCAGAGGTTTCTATATCTATATACCTTCAGAAGTAAGAAAGAATCTTTTGATATGTGCTGGTTTTGGAATGCTTTTCTGAACATCTATTGTTTGTCACTGAAAGAGACAAAATAACGGGCTGGGATGACTCTCTGATCTGTCCCAGTATGCCCCTTACCATAGCATAAGCATTAAAACTACAGGAGTGCCTACCTGTTTTCAATGTCTCTTTTCCTAATAACTCCCTGTGGTCTTCATGGGATAGTTTCTAACCAAACATGCTGCCCTCTGTAAATGCTCTCCATTAAGTGCTCAGTTCCTGGGTGAAAGCTCAAGATTTAGGTGTAAAGGTACCCAGTGTCAGCAAGAGCAGGGCTGCTTCAAGAGAGAGAATGATCTGGGAGCCAAGGGTGACACAAGAGGGCAGTCCCAAAAGATCAGGGGACGTGGATGGGCTGCTCTTAGGGTCTATTAACAGTTGCAGTCACAGAGAGGTAAGCAAAATAAATCCAGAGTCCATTGATGGAAGCCAGTCGGGGGCAACAGGAGATGGGGCTGGACACACAACACAGGGCTTGAGGCTAATCCAGGAAACCAGTCAGCAAGTCAGGACAGCAAAGGACAAGGCCAGGTGTGGGTACACCTGCAGCACAGTTCTGGGGCCTGAGCTCAAATAAACCATGAGAAGTTGGCTGGGAGGAAGATCAAGGTGAAGGTAGTCATAATAAAGGTCAGCTGGGGGCCTAGGGTTGTTCAGGGATTTAGTTCTTGCTGTCAGGTACTGTACTGGTTTTGGATTTTTCAGGGTGAGGGTTTATTCTATTTTCTAATTGTCAGTAGGTTACTAATATAAGTAGAGGTGACACATGAATCTCTGGAAAGGTTTAGTGAAATAGATCACAAACTGAGTAAAAACATCAGGAAGTATGCAACACTTTTGGAAATAGAAACAGGAGAATCCAAGCTCCCTGTGCTGCTTTAGCAGACCAAGTTCTAATGTGTCTCACTAATTAATAAAAGTTAACAGACATTGTTAGGATAACAAGCAGAAGGAAGTCTGTAGTAAACAAATAATTTTACTCTCTGGGACTTTGAAGTCAACGACTGTAGCAATAATAGGCAAACGCTAACTATTAAAAAACTGGAAAAAATAAACCAATGAAAATTGTAATCAATGCAGAGGGAATGTGTTAAGCCAAGTTTTACCCTTATTTGCAGTCAATGGGTTTTCAGGAATATGCATTAGCATAAATCAGAGTAAATTTGGCTTGTGTTTCAAAGATAGAACACTACTGCATATTTTGACATAAATTTTAACACTCCACTTACCACCTAATAGAATAAGATTAACTTCTTTGTAATGAACAGAATGTTTTATACATCTGCAGTAAAGCAAAAATAAGCTTCTATCATGTCCACTAGATGATTATTGACTTTAAAAAATTGTTTTTAAAAACTCATTTGCAAATTTCTGCCAGTTTCAGAGTCATGGTAACTGTGTAACTGCTTGGATTTAAATCTTGATTGATTATATCATCTTTACTGTATGCAGACCCTCTAAAGTCTTATTTATTTATAAAGATGAATTTGGCTCTGTAAGATTGTCCTGCAGAGGGAGATTGTGGTTTAGGGGATTTAGATACAAGATTTGGGACCATTCTCTGGCCAGGCTGGCCTAAAAGCAGACTGCTGCTTCACCAATACCTAAGATAAAATGCCTTGAATAAAGTAGTGCTATAGAAAAATAGAACTGTGTTTCTGACATTTATCCAGAAAATCTAAACCTCTTCTGAAATGGAAATGCTGCAAATCCTGAGTTCATTTTTTTTTAATTGACTGTTTATTTTTATAGGAATTGATATTATGCTTTTCAGGCACTTAGGAATGTTGTGTTTTCTATGCAAGGGTATAATAGCAAGCCTTTAGACAAAATGAATTCTGAGAATGAGCTAAGAATGAGGCATCATTCTGGCAGAGGAACTGGTCTTCTCATGAATAATACTAAGCAGTGTCCTTTCTTGAGTGCTTTAGAGTTAATTTACAATTTTTCTGTTATTTTTTTCTTTATAATGTGCAATTTAATCCTGACTTTTCATGATGCTCAGGCAAAAATGCAGATACTATAGCACCAGTATAATGAAGGAAATCAGAAAAAATAACAGTTTAATCATGATATGCATCTCTGACATGATATATAGAATAATAGAAAACCAACCATAAATTGACATAGAGTAGGAATTAACTGCCAATTCAAAGTCCTTGCCCCAGTACAGACATGAGGTTTAGCTCCATTACTGCAGGCTGAGCAGAGAGGATGAAAAGGCAGACAGAAGCTGAGAATTACCTTCTTTATTTTTGGAAGCAGTGATGGAAGAAATGGGAATATAAATTAGTTTTATCAGTATTAGTGTATCAAAATTTGTATCTCTGCCTTAAATATATGACATATCTAATAGTACCAGAGAAAGCCAGTTAGCTTGTCTTGCTTGCTCAATCTGATTTCTCAGAAGATATGAATAATAGCTCAAATATATAGTTTATGAAGATGCCCTGATGCAATTTTCTTGTTTCACATAAGCATCCTTCAATTTCCTGTGCCACTTTAATTCTAAAACATTGTATTTCAAAGAATTTTCATATATTTTTGATAATATCATGATCGAGATTGACAGATGAGATGTACTGACTGGCAAAGACAAGTGTGGAAAAAAATCCCACAGCTGGTATCACACACCAATCTTTTGCAGACTTTTCATCTTGTACGAATGATAACAATTAATGATTATCTATGCCAAGCAAAAGCAAATATTGTCAGTTTATATAGCAATCCATATTCCTGATGATTTACATGACTCCAAATTTTTTGCATCTATAGCTATTCTTTCTTCCCCTTTGTTATCCACATACAATTTCTCTTTTCTTCCATCTTTCTAATATGCCCAAGTAAATTATCCAAATGGAAAGTGATACTTTTTGTCTAATAGAAAAATAGGCATTCAAAGTTTTCTTTGAGAATTTATACACGGAAAATTGAATACTAACACTTTAGTGGAGCAAGGAAGAAAAAAGCTACTTCATAAGGCATGCATTTTATGATAAAATTGAAAATTTGGAGAATTTGTCTGGTGGGTGAAGAAAAGGAGAAAAGGAGTTCTTTTATACAATGCCAAGTTGTGGTTACCTCTGAATTTTCCCTACCCCACATTTTTTTGGCTGAGTTTCCTTATCTTCATCCCAAAAAAACAGTCCCTAGTGATGCTGTGGGTGGGATGGAATAAAAATTTAGATGCACCCACACCACACTAAGCTCCTCCCTCACCTCCACAACCAGGACACTGAGTTACTATGAACTCAACATCTAAAAATACATAATAGGCATCAACATTCTCACTAGATTTCTTTAGGACCATGTGCTGAAATATCTCTGGAGACCTGTTCTCCATTACCAGTTCTTGCAGGGGTTTGAAATGAGCTAAAGCTGTGAACATCTGTTTCCCTCACCCTCAAGTTGAACCAGCACCTTTGAGCTCAGTATTTGAGTCCCTGTGTGGTTTATTAAGAAAATTAGGCAACAAAACCATTATTTTTAAAAGTCAGGATTCTCAGCAACCGCCTAAACTAATGAGAAGAAACAGCTTAATTAAAATGTATCTTCCATCCCTTAAAATACCACTTGCCTATCAGGAAATGACTGCTCCTTCTGCTTTTCATTACTGATTTATGCTAATATTGCCTCCTTTTTTTGTTTTATATATGCAGATTCATTACTGACCCTTCTTTTCTGCCCCATTTACTGCTTTTGTCACCACAACCTCACTTCTCCAGAAAAGGTATAAAACCAAGGGGGAACACCCAGCCACAGGTCTGACCTGCATCGTGATTTGACATTTCATCAATGATTTGGCTGAGTGTAGTGATCCTTACAAAGCTTAGTGGCTGCTGCTTTTATCTCTCCTTGGTTATATCCTTTATATCTCCTTGGTTAAAAGGCTGCATGTGGGCTCACCAGGAGGAATGTTTTACTCCTAAAGAAAGCTCCCTGATGGGGCTAAATGAAGCATGTTCCTTGTGGGCACCATGGTTTTGGGAAATGTTATAGCTGTTTAAGTGAAGCATGTTCCTTACTTAATAGGGAAATTTTGATTGCAGCTAAACAATGCCAGGTAGAGTTTTATTCAGAAATGTGCATTTTAGCAATTTCTATAACATTTTTTTTCTTTCAAACAAGCAAATAGTTTGTTTCAAGCTCTGTGTATTATTTAAACTCCCAACATATTGAACTGTCAGATCTGGTCTTTTGCATCTTCTACCTCATGGCAGAATAACCAAGCCTTGCCAAGAACTCACAAGCAGAACTGAGATCTGAGCAGGGAGCTGGGGATTTGGATGGCTCTGACCCTGACCACAAGGGCATCAAAGGCAGCACCAGCAAACAACAGGATAGTGGCAGAGCATTGCTAATTTAATCTCAGAAATATGTCTTTTAAACTAGGTATGTCAATCTTCATGTTAAAAAAAAAAAAAACAGAAAAAAGAATCAGAACTGAGGGAGTAATACTTTCTTTAACAAAGGTGTCCTCATGGTGGGAAAGAGAACAGCAGAAGACTGTCATCTCCTTGTTTGCCTTGATGCTTGCTACAAAGAACTTGTCTATTCTCTCCTACACATATTTAGAAAGAAGAAACCCTTCTCAAGAATATATTTTTATAGTCTCAAGTCTATAACTTTGCTGAAAAACTTTTGGATCTGTGTACAGCTTCATCCCAGACTTTCTTTCTCCAACAATTCTTCTCCAAATATGTAACACTGAGACATTTGTGGTATTTTCTGCTGACAATAATTACAATAAATTACACAAAAACTTCTGCATAAAACCTTTATTTCTGAAGGTGATCAAATGTTGGCAGCTCAACTTCAGATTTGTGTATTTAAATCAGCCTTGAAAGAGTAATTTCATTACTAACATTAAGCCTTGGAACAGATTTGAAAAAAGACTAGCACTTCAGTTTGTGGAAGATGTCAGCAATTCAATTCTGTGCTATTATTCATGGGACAGAGTAAAAGAGAGGTCCTTTGAGTAGGGTCTGATGCCTAATGAATAACCAGATGGGAGCTTGAAGGCTTTTCTTCATGAGTGCCATGGCTGTTTTCTACTTTCTGTGCCTTGATTTAGACACGTAGTGATCATCCGGTACCAGAGGACTCTTAAAAGTATGACTCTTCTTTGTGTGTCTGAAAGTAAAACTCTTAGGTGTTAAAGATATTTTAAGGCCAGATATCTGCAACAGGACCAGAATGATTCGAGGTTAGATATCCAGGTGGACTGGAGACTGTAGGACAGTAACTCCAACTTTGTCTAAAATCTGCTTCAAGCCCTGTTTAGATACCTTCCTCTCCTTTTTTAAGATCTGATTTTGATACTTTTTGCTTACCTTCCACACTAGTGAAATAAATGTAACAGTGATTCTTTTCTACATCTATTTCATAGTGTAAATTCTTTAATGTAATTTTGTATTTGTATGACCTTAGATTTCAGTGGCAGGCTGCAGATGTACTTCTGGTATATTCATATGCTGTAAAGCAACAGTACATAAAATGAGAATAATTAACATTTTCCACCAAGTATTAAATTTAATCTAAATTAAATACAGTTTTAACAATTAAATACTATTTCACCTTATCCATATTTTAATAGAAGTATGAAATATTAGCATCCCCAAGGCAAAGCAGCTCCTGTAATTTAAGCCACTCCAGGAGAAAAAAAAAAACCTGCTAAAATATTCTTCCTGGGTAACTTCCTAGATTAAAAATATACAATTATAACTTATTTATAGCTTGTGCATTAAATGAAATATATTGTTAATGAAAACAAACACTACTGCTTTTACAAGCACCACTCCTTCTCCTATTAGAACTTTCTCCTGTGGTCCATGGCTGAGTATTTCAGGGTGACACTGTCAAAGCACAGGGTCAGGATTAAGGCTGGGAGAGAGAGCAAACCTACAGCCCCAAGTGGTGCTGGATTACACAGGGGTGACAAAGGATGCTGTGGACTGCAAAAACCATGCTTGTCAGACAGCTTGTTGGCATAGACCATAATGCTGTTCTTTGGCTAAGGCTTGGACAAAGCCTAGCCCTTGTTTTTGAGTAAATAATTGGGTAGTTGCAAAATCAAGAACTTCAGGTGGTGTAGGGCTGGAAGGAGCCTGGCAAAGGAGAGCACAGGCTCCTGTAAGAGCTGTCCCCTGAAATTGGCTTCTGTTTGTCACTGCTGTGGGTCTTGGGGTAAGGCAGTCCAGGACACAGACTGAGCACTTCAGGTGGCAGCCGGGGGCTGCTGAAAGATAGAGAAATCTTCAAGGTTTGCTTACTGAGGACTTGTTTGTGCCCTAAGTGTGGCCTTGGCAAAGCCTCTGACACAGCCTAGAGCTTGGGCTGGAGTTGTGGCTGGGGAGCAGGGATGGCCCAGACCTTGGAGCTGGGCTGCAATAGGGGCTGCCAAGGAAAGCTTAGAAGGATTTCTTCCCCAGAAGCTGTTCATGTAGACCATGGCTGGGTGTTCTGAGATAAGGGCGTTTGTTAGGGTTTAGAGTTAGAACAAGGACAAAGCCGAGAGTTTCAGGTAGTGTGGGGCTGTCAGAGTTCTCCCCATAATTCTAATGCAGCCCTGTTGGGCTATAGTAAATATCTGTAATATGTGTCTACTGGGAGAGTGCTTAAAATAATAATTATTTAAGTTGGCAGGGAAATGTAGAAATTTGGTATTACATGGGGTTGGTTTGGGTTTCTATCTTTTCTGTTTTGGTTAGGTTTGGTTTCCTGGGGGTAGGTTTTTTTTTTCTTGTGGTTTCTTTTGTTGTTTGGGTTTTGGTTTATTTGAAAATAACCTAAGGACTCCAACAGTTGAAAACATAATTTTCAATTTTTGTTTTTACAGAGGTGGAAGACTCTAGAGAAGGAAAAAATATGAATATTACAAAACAGTATCTTTCTTTCTGGAACTGGAATATTAAATAATGAAACCCATAGTAAAATGTGACCAAAGGCCCTTTGATTTTCATAACTTAGGTGCATGAGTGCATAACTTCTGTAGTGTTCAGCATCTACATAGTTGAAAAATTTCTAAAAATATTTTCAAAATAAAATATAAAGTTGCACCAGTATAGTTCTGTGTGTGGGATCAGGGGGAAGAAAAGTGATAGTAAATAAAAACAAAAATTGTTGAAGTGCCTGTCACTTCTCAATTTGTATAAACTAGTCTATAGAGAAACATGCACTACAGTAATATTCCTTAATTCCATCCTTTTCCATCTTATCTAAAGCCAAGTCAACTGCTGGAAATTATAGAGAAGGACTTTGCAAAATAAGTACTGGTGACACATTTTGTAGGTCTGGAAGTGGATTTCTTTCTTTAAATCTCCTGTCCAAAGTATTTTATTAGGATTTGGATCCCCTGTAAGATGATAAAAACCATCACTTCACCTGTCTGCACTTCTTGTGACAATACATCATGTCTAATGCATGAAATAAGAGTTTAGCCTTCAGTATGGGCTTGGCCACCAGAGGCACATAAAGGCTGTGGAGTGGCTGCTGTAGCTAACTTACCCTGTGGGACAAGAGGCAGCATGGCCAGAGATACAATTTTTTGAGTCTCTATTTTTTCCCAAGTGTAACCACCACCCCCACCCCACCCAGGATAAATAGACAAGGATTCCAGTCCACCCTAAGTGAACAGTTCAGGGACAAGTCCTTAATCTGTGCTCTTGTGTCTAAACATAAAGTCTTGTTTTGACATTCTGAAACTACTGGGTGAGACCTGATGACCAAAATTAGCTTCAGCTCATGTGCTTTTCCTGGATGTCAAGAAAGAAGGATGAAGGAAAGAGGAGGCAGGATTAATTACATTTTTCATTTGTTATAATTCATTGCCTGGGAGAAACTTATCGAGCGAAGTATTTAATGCATTTTTGAGAGACAACAAAGGCTTGCAAACAGCATGTCCTCTTGGCTACAATTCCCTCTCAGCTCCCCTTCTCTCCTTCCTGAAGCCCAGAGGCAACTAAAAGTAAAAATACTTGTAAATAAAAAATTGACACAGTGTGAATCCACCCTCTTCAGTAATGCCATCAATCCTTCATTTTTTTTCTAAGGATGTATCTTATCAAAATAGCTGGTATATGTTTAAATTCTACCAGAATTTTTACAGACCAGCACATTGTGGAGAGAAAAGTGTGAGCACCTTTTTGCACTCTGCCAGTGTGTGTTGTCAGCTGACATTTGGGCAATTTAACCCATGACCAGCTGTGGACACAGACATAAATTCCTTTATCCCCAAGCCAAAACAGACTTTGTCTTCAATTATTAAAAGGCATGTCTGTGTAGACATAGCAAACAGGTTTCAAAGGAATATAAGCTGAAGACAAGGAGATTCCCAGGCTTGTGCTGCTATCTGCTGGAGTTGCCTACCCCAAGGTGCAGACTGGAAGCAAGTGCAGTGCCCAGTGCAGTAGGTATGCTCATTCGTGCTATCCCAAAGGCAGAATCCATCACAATAGCCATAATATCATGATAGATGATGTCTGATCCTTGATTGTGTGTGTAGTGGTCAGAAGCCTTGAGGGTGAGATGTGAGCTTCGAATCAGAAGCACAGATTTATCCTTCTTGCCTTGGTGTGGTGTTATGAGGAAAAAATTCCTGAAGCATTCAGATAATCTTTAGTGAGTAGAGGATTCCAAAGCTGCATCAGAAATCAAATCTTTCCTGCCTTCTTCCATTCCTCTCAGTCTAGCACTTATCTCCCTGTGCAGCTGTGCACGAATCCCTGTTCCTCTCTGGCCAGCACAGATGTGATTTTTGTGTGCGTGGTGGCTCTTAGGTCTGCTGCCCACGGCAAATCCTGGCCTGGCTGGCTGTAAATCCCTGCTGTGCCCCTAGGTTTGGTGTTTCTTCTCCTCAGACTTTTTCATTTCACAGTGAAAGAAATGTCTGTTGTAGCAGGTGTCCCTTCACTAGAGCTGTGGGAGAAAAGAAGGAAATAAAGAGTTTTGGAAGATCATTTCTGTGCCAGTGTACTCAAAAACACTAAGAATCACTTGGAACTGGGAAGGGGAGGGTTGAAGAGTCAGGATCTAAAATAACATCAAGCAGATACTCTGAGAAGCAAGGAGGACATGGGCTGTCACTCAGAAGATCAGGCAGCAAAAAGGCATCCTGCCTTGATGATACAAAAGCCAGATGGCTTCTCATGAATGTCATACATATTGCTTAAACTCAGCTTCTTCAGCTGATGAACGGCTTTAATACAGAGCAGCCAGTCTAATGATATTTTTGAGGATGGAAGTGTGATGAAAATTATGAGCATGCAAACTCCTAGATTGGTTCAAATTATTTATAACTCTTCACAGTCTAAGCTTCTGTCAAGTTTAGTTTCATTGCTTCTAAAAATGATATTCTAGACTGGAGTGCTAAAATGGGGAAAGCTGTCAGGGGAGGAGAAATTTCTGCTATCCAGTTCTCTATTCTTTTCTAAATAAGTTTTATTTATTCTGCTGGAGCTCAGGTCATTTCATTTGGAGGGTCTGTGGCATGCATTTGTTAGGACACTGAAAACACCTCATATATTATGAAAAACTCCCTCTAGAGTTCCCAAATATCTTGAATAATGTTTTTTTTTTTTTTGTTATGAATCTTCACTCACACTGAAAAGCTCATGGTAAATTAATAAAGAACTGTTTTCCATTTTCCAAATTTTTGTAGATATAAATCTAATAAGAGCCACAATAAAAAAGAAGCATTATTTTCATTTTATTAATTGAGATATTTGGAGAGTATGTTGTCATGTTTTGGGTTATGAATTCACCATTTACGCTACATTCCATGAGATCTTTTGGTGCAATGGCTATTTTAACAGGAAAAAGCTCAGACAGAAATTTGAGACCCAGAAATGAGAGAGAAATTGTTAAAAATAGTCAATGATTGACAACCACTGACAGTCTTGTAGGCTCAGGCAGATGTTTCAGAATATCTTCTTGTAAAAATATTGCCTTTTTGGATGGACAGATGAATATGTGAAAATAAGAGCTCTTTCTGAACATGCTAAAGTCACCAAAAGCAGTCCCAGGCCTTCAGTATCTGCTGAAGCAGCCCATAGTTGAGGCACTTCTTCTATTTGAAACAGACATTTGTGCCTCTTTCTCCTTCCTTAGCATTCTGCAGCTGCCTTATTGCAACAGTGGTTTCATCTTGCTGGAAAACAATTACTAAAGGTATCAAAGTTAGATCAAATATTAATGTATGCTCTTCATTGTATTTATAGGGATATTCTTACTTTGCTCAGAATGAATAAATGTGTAAGTTTTACTCTGCATCCCCTTTTGAATGAAAATTTTTAGAATGTAACTCGTTGAGAAATCTGGCTCCAAAATAAGTATGAATGCATGTATGTTTGACTTGGAGATTTGAACCAGTTAACTAATTTAGGAGTTAGTGGTTTTGAATGTAAAAATAAAATCTCAGGTGTTTTAAACTACATCTATTATTTCTTATTAGAGCTTTTATTTATAGACTTTTATAGAAATATTGCTTATGCTTTTATGCAAAGGTATCCTTTTAAGAGGTAATCCTTCATTTGCCTGTGTAATTGGAAATGAAAATGTTTGCTAGCAAAAGAGTCATTACTTTGGTTCTTAATTTCCTGTTTATGTTTGAATTGATAGGTGTTTCCTCATTACCATCAAGAAAGAAGAAGCTGATCATCTATGAATAACTCATTTACACTGTAATCACAAAGCTGCAGCAGATTACAACTCATGATTCAAAAATCAAAAGGTACCCATAGGTCTCAGCAAATTGGATGGCCCAAATCTTGTCCATAAACTCAAGCCAGAATGAACCAAAGAGCAACGCAGCAATCTGTGTAGGATAAATATGACTTGGCTGGGTATTCAATACTGGGTAAGTTATTTATTACTGTAGCATTATTGTTTCATTTTGTAATCTCATTCTTTCCTACAAGAACTCACTGACAGAAGTCTTTAAAAATATATTTAGCTTTATGTGATGTTGTATCTAAGAATCTTGACTTTCATTTAAATATTCATGTTTCAAGTGTCACTCTCTTTTGCTGCAATTTACTTTAATTTTTATTTGCTTTTACACTTGTTTTCCCAAAGACAATACTTTGAATGAAAGGTATGTGAGCACCTCGTTCTTATTGATTTGTAAGGAAGAAAGTAGGCAGGGGTGTTGGAGAATTTGGCCAGAAGCCCTCTACATGTTTACAGAAGACTTAGAAAAGCATTGATGAGAAATTCACAACTTCTTGTCATAGCTGTGCTGTGGCAGCAAGTCTGTATTGAACAGACCATGTTTTTAAAAAAAAACAAAAAAAACCAGTTTCATCTACATGCTAATTTTGTATTTAGCTTTTAATTATTGTTTTGCATTGATGTCACAAGTAAGAACCAAGATTTCTTTGATGAGTCAAAAGACCATTCATTAGCAATCAGATTCAACCACATTCAGTAAGTCCTATACACCAGTCATCAAGACTGATACAGCTTTCAGGACTGAGCTGAAGCTTTTCACAGTTTTTTAAAACCTCTCTTCTTTTTTACAGTAGGATAAACCTGATATCTTAACAGATCAGCATTTCTCCAAGAATCTTCCACCCAAAGGCAACTTTGAAAAAACGTGACATCTAGTTAGTACAAAGTGTCACCTGAATCATTTATGTAACATTCCTCCCACCATACTGCTCATAATATCTTCAAAAAATTGGGTGAAGAGCTACAACAAAAGTGATAATGGAAGAGAAAAGCCTGAGATGTGAAGTGACAGCACAAGAGGTACAATTTATACTTCACCTTGTCTAAAGGATAAAGCCAAGGCATTTTCAGGTCATAAGTAAGTCATAATTTTTTGTGCAAGACAAACAGCATCACTGTGGTTTTATAATCTGGCAATTATGCATTTACACTGTTGTACACATATGTGCATTAGTCAAATAACCACAGTGCTTACCCACAAATAGTACTGGACAAAACCAAACTAGGTTCATGCTCATGAGAAATTTTTTGGTCATGTTTAGTAGCAAAATGATGGCATTTGGAAAAGGTAAAGTTGTTCTATTTGTCAGCTTCACAGAAGAGGAAATAGACATTAGTGACTGGTTCTCTGTTAATGTTACAGTCACCATATTAATGGGAGCCGGAGTGTCACTGGGTCTTATAAAAAGTGCAGATGCTATTCTGTGTTAGTTATCACTCTGCCAAAGAAGCTTTCACTGTGTCCTGCATATTTAATTACATGTGCTTGTGCAATACTCAGCTTACTTAGATTGAAACAGGAATTCATCATATGTAATCTCAAGACAACTGAGAATTAAATTTTAAATTTCAGGACCTAAATCTTATCTGTATTCATATTCATATTAATTGAGATTAATACCTTGAAAATCAACATGCTCAAGGAAAAAATGTACCTTTAAGAGGTCTGCACAAGAGCAAACTGAGAGTTGATTTTGCACTTTGCAAATGCCTGTGCTGCAAAATCCATGTCACTGAAGGCACAGATTTTGGACAAAAAAAGGCATCAGACTTCTCTGCTTTTTTTTTTTGTCTTCTCTGTTTTTCAACGAGTATCATTGTTATATCTTCTCCATCCCAGTGGAGATAGCTTTTTCCCTTCCTAGAAGCAATCTCCAAGACCTCCCCCACAGGACTGCTGCTCTCACTCTGCACATTCAGCACGGAGGCTCTTTTCAGAGACCTCACCTGCCACACAAAACAGGTCAGCCAATCTAGGATGTCCCAAACGAATTTGCCACACGGAGTTGGGGACACATTTAATCTAGAGCAAAACTTCAACAAAAGCCATTTTGCTCAGCAAGAGTCTGAAGCTACAGGCCCTCTCCATCATGCCACTCATGACTGCATCTTTGATTGATCCTCATTTTGATGCCTGTGAGCATTTATTGTTAGGAACCCTTCAATCCTGGAGCCCATGGGCTCCAGCACCTCCACCTGAGCCCTGAGCTGCTGACCTGTCTCTTTGTTAAGGTGATTGCTACACTTATTTTTAGCCCTGACCCCTGCTGTTTCTGGCTGGCAGAGTCCTAGGGTTCCTGGGCTCCCTGAGTGATCCCTGGACTCGATTCATCCCTGGATGTGCCTGGATCTGCAGCACATGGCTTTGTTTGTCCAGCTGAGCCCCTGTGGGACTGTGCTGTGGTGGGTGAGGACACTGCCCCGCTGGGGTCACCCTCAGCTCCTGTCTCATCCCCCATCATGGAGCAGCCCTGCTTCTGCTGCTCTTGGAAGAAGAAATGTATATTATTTCTCTCCTCTTTCCACAATAAGCTCTCTTCAGAAAGAGATGGTAGAAACTAGAATGTTTTGAAGTTATTTCTTTGATATATGGCTGCATTACAATGCCGTCGTGATATATGTTTTAAATTACATGAAGGGATGGAAAACAAAATAATAAAACATAGCTGGCATGTTTTAGTGTGCACTACTTTGATCCATAGTTTCCTGACAAAATAAGACCTCAGGGTGAGGTGTTTATATTAATTTAGCTTTAATACCCTTTTGTGCTTTACCATTTTGCTTTATTTTCCTCAGTTAAGTTTTGTGCTTTGTCACAATGTTCCTTGTCTTTCTCCATGAGCTGTAGTCAGGAGTTTTTTACTAGCAGGTTTTTTCCACTGCAATTTTGCCATTCTACTCCAGTATTGTAAAACTAGGAAATAACTTAAAGCAAAACAGCGTTTTTCTGTATGCTACATACTAACTCAATCTACACAATTAACAGAGAAATGGATTTCCATGGTCTTCCCCATAAATAAGAGCTATTCACCCCAGTAAGGATTTTCAAGACATTATCTATGTATACACATACAAAATATTTTTCACAAACTCCCACCACCAATTAGAGGATCCAGAATGTCTGGACAAGATTGACTGTGAGAGTAAATATACCTGACCTACAAGTATGTAGGGGAATTACACCTTTTCAGCACTGAAGAGACAACTGTTGGCCATCAAGAGGCATTGTGTAGCTCATGGCATTGGCTGGTCTCCTGAATCTGCCACTGTTTGCCTCACAGATGGCATGACACTTGCAATGGTGTGTTTTCTAGCTGCTGATATACCACCTATTGAAAATAATGTATTTACTTCAAAGCAATAATTCAGTGCAAAGTATGCAGGCAGGGTAGTATCTGTGCTGACAATGATTCAGAACAGGAATCTGTTTTTGTCTTATGATTTGCAATGCAGGATGGTGTACTCAATAATATTACTCATTGTTACATCCCTGCTTTCCCAACAGATGAATTATTAATATCTATACTGATCTATAAAACTAACATTTTATGTGACAGACATCATTAATAGTGAACATTCAGTACAAAGAAGAACTGCATTATATATCAGAAAGGTCTGAGCTTTAGATATTAAAGCAATGGTGGATTCAAGCATGTTTTTGTAGTTTAAAAATAATAAAAAAAAAAAACAAAAATATTTTCCTTACTGTGAATTTGTCTTAGTGATCAATCTATTTTATTATATGCTGGTTACAAACTCAAATTCAGAAACTGAAACCAGCACAAACTTTGGCTGCTCTGTGTTTAACAAAAGGCTTCCTCATATTGTTTAATAGAATATTCTTGTCTGGGGTATTGGCAGTTGGCATTTCTGGTGAAGGATTTTTCCTGATTAAAAAAAATTGATCTGGTGCCTTATGGCTTGGATTTACAGACCCCATGCAGAATTTTCACTCTTGTCAGCTCTTTTCTGACAACAGCTCTGAAGTGAGAAGAGAAGTAGATTACAAGGGATTCTTCTTATAGTCACTGGTCTGCTTTCCATTGGTTATTGGGATTTTTCAATCTTTTACATACTTCACATTTTGATAAATCTGACACAGTGCATTCAAATCTTGCTCTTTTCAAGCCTGTGCTGTAAAAGGGATTGAGGAAACCTTTTTGCTTGCTGATAAAATTATCTCTGATTTTTCTTTTAAATACACTTGTATATATACCTCAAAAATTTTATAACTACGAAAAATTGTTATTATTTAAATATTTTAATTGTTAAAGTCATTAATCTCTCTGGATAAGAGAGTGGCTATTCTCTCATCTTCTTCTATACCATACTGGTGTGCTTTCCTTTTTCTTTTCACATTTTTGTCCTTAATTTTCAGCTTAGTTTAAGCTGCAGCACTGACAGCCTTAATGTTGATTACTAGAATTGTATACTGCTTCAACACCAGGAGCTGTGAAATTCTATTATATTTTGGGGTCTGCTCTGCATGAGCTGCTTTGTTATCCTATTTTAATTAAAAATATACGTGTGTTATAATACTACACTAAGATACTTTTGAAAGTTGCAAACATTTAAAAGTTAAAAAATTATTCTAAGTGTACATTAGAAATAAATACATATTTTTAGTGAAAAAGACCCCAGATGATTGAGTGCGTGTTTTTTCCCCCAATATTACTTCCCTCTTTGCATTTTCAGATATCAAGGCTGGGCCAATCCTGAAGTAACAGGATTCATCTTACAGATGTATCACTAATTTGCGCTATGGTGGATTTGACATTTGATTCTGCATTTTCTAATTTATTCTAAGTTATGTACACTCTAGTTAGATGTGCATAGATGTGTGATTAATGCTTTCAAAAGGGGTATGTTTTGTTTAAATGGTTATTCAAATATGTGAGAAGGTAATATATGAACTGTCTGTGTTTGGTGAGAACAGATGGTGTTTCTATTCCTTCGTTCCAAGGAGAGTACTAAGGAAAAGTTTGCTGAATTTTTTTCCATAAGCTAAGGATACAAATGTTAAAGAGACCTTAGGCTCCAGTTGCCTGGGACTACAATATTGCTTTTGAAGTTATTCACCCAAAGTCAATATTTATCTGTTACAGTACTTTTGTGAGTAATCAAGTATCACTACCTGAATTTATTTCTTTGCTATAGGCAAATTTTATTAAATACTCTAAGATTGAACAGACAACTTAAGAAAGTTTCTACAAGTTGTAAGTTCTTGCAACCAAACTGTAATTATCTAACTTCATAAAAATACATGCCTAACAGTGAGAACAGTAGCACAGAAGCTAAACTAATTCTGGGTTTTTAACAGCACTTGACTCTGAAAAACAAGGGAACACTAATTTGGTGCAGGAAAAACTGTAAAACAGAACTTGTCAAACTTTGGGAATGGGAGATTTTTTTGTAGAATCATTTAGTTTGGAAAAGACCTTTAGGATCATCATGTCCAACCATTAACCTAACACTCAAGTCCACCACTAAACTATGTCCCTAAGTACAACACCTGCATACCTTTTAAATACCTCCAGGGATGGTGACCCAACAACTTCTGCTGGTACCAATGCTTGCCAACACTTTACCCAATATAAACCTCCCCTGGTGCAGCTTGAGGCTATTCCCTATTGCTTGTTTTTTGGGAGAAGAGGCTGACCCCCATCTGGATACACCCTCCTTTCAGGGAGTTGTGGAGAGTGATGAGGTCACCCCTGAGCCTCTTTTTCTCCAGGCTGAACACCCCCAGCTCACTCTGTCACTCCTCACAGGACTTGTACTCGAGACCCTTCAATGTCTTTGTTGCCTTCTCTGGACATTTTACAGCCTCTGCGAGACAGAAGATGTTGTACAACACTTCCACTTTCTTTAGTGATTCTGCTCTCTCATGACCTCTCTTCCCTACATAGGTTTCTTCCTGATCTTTACCTGTGTAGCATGGCTTGGACAGTCCAGAATTAAAAGCAAGGTATGGTCCAGCTGGTACTTTACTCTTTGTAGCCAATAATAAAATCAGTTTTTACAAACTAGGCAATATCAGACCTCATCATGGCTAGAAGACTGCCAAGAAACATTGCAGCAGTGGTTTTAGTGACTCAGTAGCTCCCTTCCATGTCAGTAGCAACCTGCTGATGGGGCCTGGCAGCACAGCTATTGTATTCTATTTTGTTTCAAGAGGTCTAGGTGTATTCTGTCTCTCTTAATGCCCATGACCAGCAGATATGACTTGAAAGAATTTATTTCTTCATAAATTTTTTCCCAGAGTCAATAATGTATCGCTTTCATAACTTTTTTCTCCAGAAGTTTGTGTGCTCATCTGAAAAGAATGAAACCCCCGAGCTGTCACTGAGTTTAAAATTAGCAACTTTTTGTCTTACAGCTATGAAAAAAAAAAAAAAAGATATTTTTTTCAGGTGGATTTTCATGCAGACCACTAAAATTTAGCAAACACAGGAGTTTTCTACTGAATTTTATGTTGCATAAAAGAGGTTTTAAATTAGTCATTTTGGCCATAAGAACTCAGAGTAGGTGTCTACATGGAGGAATAAAATGGATTGTGCTTCCAAAGAGAAACAGTCTAAATCAGAAATTATTTTGCTTCAGGGCCTTTTCCCAAGGCTGTTAATATAAATGCTGATGGAGCTGTGACCTTTGAGAATAAAGAAAATCCTACCTCTGGATGGTTGGTTAGTAAATCCAAAAAGAACATTGATGTGTAAGATCATTATAGGTTACCATTTCCTTCTCAGAGCTTCAGAATATGTGTCTCTGTTTCTCTTGAGGTTACCCCATTGCTAAATATATGTTCTCATAAAGCTTGATAATGGTTTTATTAATGTTTCTTGTGTAATTGTTCATCCTGCTTAGGATCAACATTATGGAGCATAGACAGTAATACTTCTAAAAGCAAAGAACAGTAGGAAAGAGCCATGCTTTTAACTCATTTAAAAACCCCAGAAGAGATCTGAAAACTCAATCAATTGTTGGACAAGTAAAAGAGTCTGTTACTTCAATGTTTTAAAACCCAAGGGGGTACTCTCGGGGGTATGTGTTCAGCATCACTTTCAGTAATGGTAATATTCAGCTGACTCAGAAGTAAAAGATTCAGATATTTCATCCTAAATTGCATGAAATTCCAAATTTGAAGTAATGGTTTACTTGAAGCAAAGGTAGGGAATGCGGACCAACACTTATAAAACATGAGGTTATTTTTATACAATGCCTTAAATATTATTATCTCTGAATTGATATAGAAATACTACTGCCTTTTTGTCCACACTTTGCTTTCTATGTGCATTGAGCTTGAAGAGCTTTTCTAACAGAAATCAAATACTGTGACCAGCCCCTTGCCTTGCTTACAGTGATGTTTTTTTGGACCTTTAAAAAGCAAAGCACAATCCATACTGGATACGTAATACTGGGGAAAGTTTTCCCTGTGAATAAATACTTTACTCTGGTTCTGGAGAGCTCAATCCTACAAGCTGACTTTTCTTTTTTTTTTTTTTTAAGAAACATCATATTTTATCTCTTTGCCGTCAAAGAACCTTTTCTGGGGAAACATATCTTTGAATATTCCAAATTAATTAATATTCTAAAACAGTGGAATAGAATGCAGATTTTCTTCCCTGTTTTTTAGGGGGAATACTTTAAACTGCTTGCTTCTTCAATTTGAGAAGAATGATGGCCCAAAGTACTAATCATTGCTAATATAAGAATATAAATTTAGGCAGTATTTGTAAGTCAAAACCAGTAATTTTTCTTCAGTGGTGAATAAACTGAAAGAAGAGATTTGTTTCTCTACTTCTCCTCACAGAGGAGCATTTCACTCCTTGTTGCCTACCAGAACTAATAAAAGAAGGCTTCTCTAAGACTATTCTAACATTTTAAAAAGAATCACAGCTGATTTTCGCTACAAGAGAAGGAGGAAATACAAGCTGAGTGAATTAGAATTGTCGACTTCTATGGTTTGCCACAATCTCTAGGACAAGCACAGTTGAGTATCACTTATTTTAAAATGCTTTCTCATTTACTATGGATTGTGATCAGGAAAAGATCTTGCTGTCTGGTGAACTTTGAAGAAAGGTTTGTAAATCAAAGGTATCCTTGGTTAAATATAAATTGGCATCTCTGTGAATTTGCACTTGAAGGGCATCAGAGAGAGAAGTCCGATCATCCCTTTAAGACTATGCATACCTTAAAAAAGCATTTAAGATTATAGGCTAACCTAACAATGAAGAAACTCCCTGAATTTTACACTTACTGTATTCTTATCAGTCTCTGGGGTTTACTTGTGGGTTTGTTTGATTTTTTCCTATTTGAATATGTAACTCTGCAATATCTCTTGCTACCTGCAATATGTTTAAATCAATCACTACAGGCACCTGATGAAGACTTAGATAAGGAGCAGTGTTACAAATCTGGCAATATTCATCTATATACAGAAAAATAATGAGAAGCTATCTTTTCCTTCAGATACTCCTATAGAGAATACATTTCCATGGTCTCTGGATATTTAAGTACCAATTCTCAAGCACTTTTAATTAATTTTTTTTAAGGGAGAAGGATATGAAAAACCAAGTAAACAGTAGCAAAATTGCCCTTCTTAAACTTTGAAAACATGATTATGATTTATCAGTTAAATGAGAGAATAATATGGTAAATGCCTGAAAATTGGATAGAAAAAACTATTTAAATAGAATATATGCAATTTAATTGGAAACCCAACAAGCAATCATTTTGTTTGCAGTCTTATACAATGCCTTAATGAGGACATTTTCTCATTTTTAAAAGAAGGAAAGAACATTATTAATATTTTATTATTTAGAGTGAAGTACATTAAAAATGTTACAGTTAATTCTATAGCCAAATACTCAAATCCCCTGAAAATAACAGAATTTAAGTAAAACTGCCATTCAGTTTTTAGCTAGTCTCAATATAACTAATGAGATGGAAGAAAAGTGCACTCAACTCCCTATATCCTCTTTTATCACCCTCTTGACTTAAACACTTTTGTTTTCCAGATTTCCAAAAAGTGCACTCAACATGTGTAGAGCTTTTACTTTGCTTTATGTTTCTTTTTTTTTCCTAGAGACTAAAAAGAAAACCTACCTCAATGTCATATGACTGTCAGATGAATATTTAATCATTCTCTCCATATCCATTTAGATGGATCATAAATGCTGCCTATTTTCATGTTACAGCCAGTCCATTAAAATGGGTTTATCTTTTGCCTGGTTTAAGTTGATCATCCTTTTTGCTTTTATGTATATATCCTTTTTACTTTGAACAGAATAGATCCTAAATAGCAATATACTGGTCATGGTATAAAAAACTTCAACTATAAATTCACAAGATTTGGTTTAAGTAACCAGTATTCAGCAAGTATGCAGCATTGCAATATTGTTAGGTAACTTTCATTTTTTTGCTGTATATTCAATAAAGAAAAATATTATTATAAACATATATAAATTAAAATATATTATAAATGTCTTTTTTCACATATCACTAATTCTGTAAAGGTTTTAATGTACTGTGGTTTAAACAATTCCCAATTTTAAGTTTCTTTTCAATTTTAAGAGACTTTAGACAATAAGAAATAGCTGAGAATAGAGATAATAGAAATAGAAATAGAAATAATAGAAATAGAAATAGAAATAGAAAGTTTTCTCTGATTCATCATCAAAAAAATGTTGTTAATGAAATTAAAACAATGTGTTTTAAATAGGCATTAAGCTCAGATCTTTACTACAAAACAAATAATATCTTAGACTTTATATTGCTTCTATCATGAACAAAAGTCATTGTCCTGAATGCATTACTGATAATCTTCACCCATTTACCACACACAGGATGAATAATTTTATGTCTTCCCTTAATAATTGTTATGCATATCTTTGGGCTTGACTGAAAAAGAGGAAAGAACCTCCTGAAGCCACTAAATTATGTAACTCATAGAAAAGGAAGCTCCACAGGAATTGGACATGAAGAAAAAAAACCCAAACCAGCACATTTATTTTACATAGGATAAAGTATGGTTGCGCTTCCAGGCCTAAGATATCCAGTCAATGACAAGGTTTGGGAAGACACATTTTAGGTGTTTAACTGTGGTCACTACAGCCTGGATATAGAGAAGGACCATGACAATGACCATTGTCATCAGCAGGGTGACAAAGAGCTTTTGTGGTCCTTAATGAGGCCTGAAAATTATTAAAGCATCTGCACTGTGCTGTTAGCAAACCCACTATAACCATGGCATTAAATCCAGATCAGACTAAAGAGTATCCCTTTACTCCAGCTGGGGCTCTCAGTTCAACTCTGGGATCCTGAATAGGAAAGAAAATATTATTTTATTCATTGGAAACTGGATTCTTTGTCTGGAACACAACCTGGTGGCCACAGGAAACAGTAACTGGAATGTTCATGTGTGGCATATGCCAGTAAGAGGCTTGGAGTAGTTGCTGACTGCCTTCTGAGAGGGGAGCCTATGCTGGATGGGTGGCTGGAGAAAAAGAGGTGGTCTGATAAATAGGCTAGCATGGGGTAAATGGAGAAACACAGAGCAGCAAGCCTGGAGAAATGCAATGAACGTTTTTTGTTGTTGTTTAAAATATAATGTTTCTGGTATTAGAAATATGGTGATATATTAGATGCTTAATTAATCAGTTTGAAGATTTACAAACCAGAAATGTTAACCCCAGCTGTTTGAAAACAAAAGAACATTTTATAATCCTATGAATAAGAATGAAAAAAAACTCCACAAGTGCAGATAATATTATGTGAAAATACAGTGTATGTATTATTTACTTATATATTATTACATTAAAGCATTTTTAATTGAAGTCTTTTCCATATCAGGTGTGAATTTAATTTAAATGGGAATAGACTACTGAATGGCATTAAGGAACACAGTTCTATGAAGAAGTTTGGAGTAAAAACCACACTGCTGCTATTTCACTCCTAGTGAGCTGCTGCTGGCATTTTTTCTGATATGGTGTTGATTGTCTTTTCACGTCTTGTGTTATTAAACTGCCAATTTAACAAAAATCAGAAAAGCCCATGATTCATAAACTGGCATGTATACTGTAGTATTGAAGCATTTTTCTGGAAAGGTAGGAAATCAGATATAAAGCTAAAGTATCCATTTAAATGAGGAAGGAATAAGTAGAAACATTACTCATTAAATGCATTTTATAAAAGAAGTGTCTCATTATCCTTTTGTGTGACTCATGAAGTCACCATCAACCAGCTTGTAACCTATAATTATATAGGATTTCTCTGCCAGCCTGGGGGTGAAAAAGCCATAGGGGAAATGTTATTAACTCTGACCGGGGGCACTGCTAAAGCATATTGGACATTTTGGTCATGATTTTGAAAGTAAGTTACCAATTCGCATAACTAAATATTTGGATTTTCAGATGGGGATATTTTCAAGACAAATTTAGAAACAGCAAGGTTCCCACCTGTTGAAAATGAGGCCCTTTTAAACCAGTACAGTGATTTCCAATGTCCAAAAGTAAATCTATCATAGAACAATTCAGAAATCCTGTATCAGAAATCATTTGAACAGAATTATGTGTTTCTTACCACCATGAGGTGACTCTTAGCTTGTAATATACATGTAGTGTAACTATGGGCATTTTCATCAGGCATATGCATGGCTAATTTTGTTTAAAAGCAGGATATATTAATCAAAATATAAAATTCTTTTTTATGTCTTTGTTATATTTCAGATGAATTTTCTTCTGTTTACTTGGGTCACAGGCTGCAAATAAGAACCATCATCTTTTCTTCTATTTTCTAATTAATGTCTTTGTATTCTTATTGCTATCACTAAAGTTTGAGAGATCCCTCAGTTTGTTTTTTTTTAATACTGACTTAAACCAAGGTGCTTTCAATATTAACTGTTATGCTTTCTCCAAAATGTGGCTTCCACTCTTTCACAACTCATTCCCTCAAACATCTTCTCTAAATTACTTTCTCTGCCTCCCTAAACTGTACCCCCAAGGAAATCTTTCACATTTCTATTTCAATATCTGATGACAAACTGAAAAGCAGTATGCAAGGTAAGGATAGAACACTAATTGATATAAATGTGAAATGACAGTAATGGTCTCTGTCTGAGCCATAACAGGAGACTTCTCTGTAATGAAAAACCTTCCATAGTTAATATTTTTGTCCCTCTAGTAATATTAGGTAAGATAATGTTTTAATAGATTTTTGAACAGAAGTCTTAGTTTTGGTGTGCAAAGTTGAAATATGCTATGGAAGACACTTTTTAGCTTTACAACATTTCTAGGGATTTATTTCTTCCAGAAACACGAAAGGAAAAAAATATTGGCAATTTTCATTGTAATGAGTCCATTTCAAGAAGCAGTAAATGGTTTCTTTATTATTCATTTCTAGCTTCTCAAGAGATTTCAGAAGTTTTATTCAAAATTAGAATTTTTTTTCCTGTGAATACGACTTCATGTGTGTATGTAATGGTAACACAGAAAACTGGAAATTGCATTTCTTGAGTCAAGCACTGTGACTGTAATATGAAAAGAAAGATGATGCCACATTAATTGCTTCTGTGGTAAGAAAAATTGTTCTGGCAAGGTGTGAAAATAATGTGGTTTTGCCTTTTACTTTATATATAGTTAGAAGTGGATTTTGTATTTTAAAACATTCTTGTTGTTTGACATACTGCTGATCAACCATGCTAAAATAACAGGGGTTTCTGCCATGCAGCTCTGAGATATGAGAGACAATAAACACAGTAAAAGAACTCCACCACTGGAAATCATCATCAGTGAAGATGAGAATAGGGCGAACACATAAAGGAAAGGTAAAATTGTCAAGAGTGTTCCAGGTGACCTACAAAAGTTTGGCTCTTCCCCTCTTTTGATTCTGGGTCTTTCTACTTCTTATGAACCACCCAGGCCAGTTTGGAAGAAGCAGCTGTGTTGCACAGCAGCTAAGATCAAGGTTCTCTCTACCTGCATGTACAGATCTAATCACTGCTTCCCATTTTTTCCCTGAAAGGCTCCTGATTATGCTTTATTTCAGGAGGAAGAAAGGGATAGCTGCTTCATAAATGGAAATTAGTTTAAAATGCATTGAAATATCTATTGGTCCAATAATAATGTGCTAAGGACATTTGTAAATTTGACAAGTCTTTCCGATTGATGTTTCTCAGAGTATGCTTTAAAAGTTTAGGTTGGTTTTGAACAGCTGGGATTTACATTTTCAGATACTAATTCTGTGTTCAAATTTCAGTGGCTGTTCATTAGATTATATTCTCCCACATTAAAAGGAGATTATTTTGCCAAATTTGAAGTCATGGTTAAATATTTCAAATAAACCCAAGAATTGTTTGCCTCTCTAAAATGACATCTTTGCTCCCTATTTTGGACATCCAGAGCAGTTTTCAGTGTTCTCAGTTTCCAAACAGAGACCATGGAGGAAAAACAACCTGGAAAATTTCAGCCTAAATGCCTGAAGACTGGCAATATGGTAAGTAACTAGAGAACATCATCCTGCAAGGAACAGAATCTGGTAAATTGAAATTAGGGATGCTGCACTGGCTACTACAGAAAAAGCCACATTCTCTTTTTAATTGCATGGAAGGTTTTACTAGTTTCAACCTCATTATTTATGAAAAAAGATTTTAAAATGTGTTTTAGGAAGATGCATTGTCACAAAGAATGGTAAGGAAGCACCAAAGGAAGCTCTGAAACCATGCTTCTCTGTGGTTTGAAACGCCAAAGCTATTCTTAAAATATACAGCCATATTAAGAGGATCACAGAGGGGTTGAGGTTGGAAGGGACCTCTGGAGATCATCTGGTCCAGCTCCCCTGTTCAGGGCAAGCTATGGCTGGTTGCCTCAGTACATATCTAAATGTCTTTTGAATTGGTCTTCAATTAGACTTCGTGCCACTGATCACCACCCCCTGGGCTTGGCTGTTCAGCCAGTTGTCAATCCACCTCCCTGTCTGCTGATGCAGCCTATGCATCAACAGCAAGGATGGTAGAGCTACGTGAGCTCACTGGTGTGCTCCAACTCCATTGCTCTGCTCAAATGGCTACTCAAACTCTTTTTGGTAAAACAGCCATAAGCACAGTTTAACTTGCCTTTTTTCCCCCAGAGGTTTATTCTTCTACTGTGATGCAAATCAAAGAACCTGTCACTGAACACACCTTTGAAAAAGGAAATTAAGTTATATATATTCACTTACTCAAGGGAAAGCAGAATATTCAGGTGGCAGCCAACACAATTAAAAAGCTCTCATGAAGAGATGTACAGGGAGTACAAACAATCCTCCTCCTCCAACAATTTTGGGCAGAACAGGCAAGAGCAGTCTTCCACTCCAGAGACAAAAATTTCAGGCACTAACTTAGCTATTAAAGTGATTGTAAATAAAATATTTGCTAAAATGACTTTTCCTTACCCATCTAGAAACAAGCATTAAGTATGTATACATATACATACATGCATTCACATATGTTTTGTTAACACATATGTTTTGTTGGTTGACAGTCACTTAGGCAAGATGCCAACATTATAGGTGGTACTGTTTAAAATATTAACAGAGGTGAAGAATAGATTGCTATTGATGTTTAAATTTGTATTTTGAACCTCCAAAAGCTACACCAAGGTGTTCACACAGATATGTGTAATTTCAAAAAATCATTGAGTAAAAATGGAAGCAGCAGAGTTTTGAACTCTCTGCAGTAAATGAGGCAAGGTAAGTTCAGAGCACCTTGCTCGCAGGTGAGCTTTCTGGATATCTGGATTTAAGTACCCATCAACTCAATGAGGATCAAGCTGGGAGGACTTCTAGGAAGTAGCAGGTATCTCTTCAGGCAAAGCTAGCAAGGAAAACCAAACAACAAGAAAATATTTTGAAAACTCATGCCCCCTTTTGCTGTTGTATGGTATGAGACTTTGGTTTTCAAATAGCAGTGAGCAGGTCCGCCCAAAAATATTCAGCTGAATACCCACTTCAACATTTCTTCATTAGAAGGCAAACTGATGGCTGTAAAATTAATGTGGACAAGAATGTATCACAGAGATGGCATGAATTTCACATGGAGAGGGAATTAAATGCTAAGGCCACCTGCTGATGCAGTGGTTTGGAATCCAATGGCTGCCCTTTAGCCTTTCAGAAAGACGTCCAGGTGTATTACAAACATAGGGAAGAGTCTAACTGAGGAAGAATGTGGTACACAGAGTTATTCTGCTGGTAGATTAGACCAAATGACAGCTGCTCTTTTAGCTCACGGAAGGCAAAAAGCTTTTTGGTGTTCCAATATCAACTTCACATAGAGAATATGAAGTGTCTGTCTCTAACTCTTCCACTATTGCAATTGAAACAAGGAATCACAAAACAAGTGTTAAAATGCTTGAGCATAATCGACCTTGATGGGCTGAAAAATGACAGAAGGAGCATAAAGAGAACAACATAACCGAGTATATATATATATCAAAGTTTTTCACAGCTATATCTGATATATTTATATTCAACATTTGTGTTTTGCTCTTTAGAAAGTCTCATGTTTAATCCTCTCTGTGACTCTTAGAAACTCAGACTGAAGAATAGGGGTGCTAAATGCGCAGCAGTCCAACATAAATGAAGCTCTGCTCCTTTACTACAATCTAACCCTGTTTGTGTAGGATAGATTGCAGTCTTAGGGAAGACATTTGATTGCTAACTACATACAGATCATAAACAGAATACAACCCCAAACAGAAATGTAGAAAACTTTAGCTGAATGACTTAAATGATGAACACAAATGCATCCTTTGCACACAGACTTCAGGGGGTTTTGAAATCAAACCAGAGTCTGCAGCAGTGGTGTTCTTCTGCTTCCCTGAAAGCAAAAAAAAAAAACAAGCAAAAACAACCCTGGGCTTTCACAACAGACATGTACTAGCAAACAGCCCCACGCTGTGGACACTGCATGTACTAGCAAAATCACTTGTGAGTTTGCTGTACTTGAGCTGTCTCAGCTCACCCAGCCCCATCTAAATATACTGAAAGTTATTACATTGTGATTAATTTAACACTTACTAGCATACTAAATTTGTGTAGACTATTATAAAGAAGAGGAAATTTTCAAGAATATGGTAGACTTGAATTTATTTTTTTTAAATTTAGCAGGGGAACATATCAAATGCAGAAATTCTGAGAGAAAAGCTGTTGAGTGGCATGTGGTCCTGGCAGTCAGATGGGGAGCAGAACTCAGTAGTGGTCTGTAGCAGGAGTAGTGGACATCCCACACTTGATAATTGAGAACAAATGCTGTGTGGGACCAAAGTAAAAATCTGCATTAGAATTACTGGGCACAAAGATGCTCAGTAATTTTTTTTTTTTTCAGAAAATGAAGGTTTTAATATTTTTCTAGGGATTCGGCACTCTCAGATACATAGTTCTGTATTCATCAACATTGATGAATCTTTCTTCCCCTTCTAGGAAGCTGCTTCTGACTTGATTCTGGATCATCTCCTTCCTTTCATTCTATTTTAAGATGGGAAAAAGAGGCCTTTATAGACATTTCTGCTAACATCCCTTTTATTCAGCTGTGGGGTGGAGCTGCTCTGGGCAAAGGGAATGTCCTTGGTAGCCACCCACTGAGCAGCAGCACTGCATCTGGATGCTGAAAAGAAAGGTTGTTTCCTAATTTGCAAGTAACAGCCATATGTTCAGGAATGAAGAAATGCCTACTCCACCTAATCCCATTAGCTTCCTCTCTCCCCTGTGGCCTATTTAAAGTTATTCTAGCACTCTTTCCTGGACACCAGCTACTAAGTGAATTACCTTCAAACTTTAGGCCCTTCAAGCACAGTGATTGTAAGCAAAGCTGAGGAAAAACTGAGCATGCATGAACCATTGTTCCTAGTGACTCATGGCATCATTTTCCAGAGTGACTCTACTAGGGAGGTTCCCAGGCTCCTCCCTTTAGAGCAGATATGGTAAAAATGTTTAAATTTGGCATTGTTATTGTGTAACACTAGCAATCAAAACTGACAGTTTACAGGAAGCTGTAGCAACAAGATTTCCGTCACAAAGACGGAATTTTCGTGAGAAAATCTCCCACTCTATGGATCTACTTAGGAGGCAGAGAAGGAATTTATTACCAAACTTCCCTGGGCTCCTTGGGGAGCCACATTACTTCTCTGTTAATAACTTAGCAAAACAGGTACCTGGCAAATTTGCCAAAGAGCAGCAATTCCTTCCTAGACTTTTATTTTAAGGAGTTCTAAGAGCAGGGGTACCACTGGGAGGTGTGTCTTAATTCAATTTATACAGCAGAATTTGCTTTCTTTTGAACAGAATAACTAGTTTCATAGCCAGGATACAGGATGTTCCACAAAACTGAACTAATACCCAAGTGAAAAAAAAAAAAAAAAAACGTGGGTAGGAAATCCTTCCTTGTACTCTTAGCTTGAATTATTGCAACTAAAGAAATCAAATTTCAGTGTGCACCACCACAGAGCCAATAACCCATTGCACGGGCCTCCTTATTTCCTAAACTGTACAATCATTACTCAGAAGTACATATATTTTATTCTGATATCTACTTTTTTGCATATGGGTCCATGTGTGACTCTTCTTTGACTGATTGCTGGGAGAGAGTTATAAATTAATTAGAAGATGATAGAAACTAGCAACATAAAAAGCAAATAAACAAAGCAACATGCTTTGTTTATTGATATTGTATCAAGCTGATGTGTGCTTTAAAATGCGCTTGGGGATTTTTTAGTGATTGCAAATCATGTACTTTAGCTGCAATATAGAGGAAAGGTCTTGATAACATGTCTTGAATGGTTAGACTAAACAGGAATTACATTTCGGAAGTTTAATAACAATAGAGGCATCTAGTGGAAGTGTTGGAGGAATGCAGCTGTCAGAGAATGCATCAATGCACAGCCGATTTTCTTGCATTACTTCTTCCCACATGGACTTTCATTAACTGAGTGACAAATGCCAGTGATGGTTAACTTTTACTTAAGAATAAGCAAAACTAATATTTTATGGTATTTAGAAATTGTGAGGCAAACATGGTTTAGGAGCCAAGGTGAGGGCTTGAAGTAGAGATTGTCAGTCTGCCTCTCAACAACAAGAAATGTCCCATCCCACTCTTTTATCCAATATTTTAATGGTTAGAGGACTCCACCAGGATATAAGAGAAGTTCAATCTCCTTCTGTGCCTGACAGCACATCTGAACTATTATTGTAATTTCCATGAAAGGAGAAGACAACTCAGCAGAAATCTGAAAGCGTGTCTCTTGAGCTCAAGAAGAAATGCAAGCTAGACTCTAAAGCATACAGAAAGCATGCAGGCCTAGGGCTTGGTGACATGTTTGGCTGCTTTTTAATCTTCCTTTTCTCTTGGGCTGTAGGTAAAACATGCCACAGAAGCAGCTGTACTAACATATTCAGAACACATTACAGAAGTATTTGACTTTTACACACGATGCTGGTTAGACACTTAGCTCCAGACACCCAGCACAGCTTGTTTCTCTGACAGCGATAGGGTCTCATGATAGAGAAGTCATTCCTCCAAAAAGCTTCAGGGTGTGGCAAGGGCATCTTCATAGCTTTGGTCAATTTGACTCTATAAGATGACTAGAGGAATAAAGCTTTAATTTCCAAGGTATGCAAGTGAGGAAGCAGCCAGGTGACTTCAAGCAGTTTACTCCTAGGCTCACAGTGTTTTCAAAACACAATTTATGAGCATGCTTAAAGTCTATCCAGTCCCATGGAAAAACATCGGGTTTAAACAGCCTGGATCCTCCGTGTGGGTTTTCAATGTCTAGGTAAATTTCACTTAAAATTTAGGCTCAGGTTTGCTTATTCTATTCCTTGTTTGGGTGTAGGAATTGATCATAAAGCCTGCCCTCAAAAATATAAACCATGATTTTATGACTTCATTTACTAAGCACACTATCATTTATTTCCACCTCAATTTTTCTTGATGGGGTGATGTGATAGATATTTTTTTCTGAAAAGCCTGCATTGTGGGCTTGGATATGTCATGTCTAATATTTTTGTCCTTTAATTGGTGAATTTGATTAATGATTGGAGGCTGCAATGCAGGCTTTAAACTCCATAGTGCTGCCCCCGCTGCCTTCTCATCGAGTTTTCAAGGAAGTTTTTGTTTCCGTGCCCCTCTCATACGGAATTGGCATTGAGCAGGGGTTTGAGCTCCTAAGCCTGGGGTGCCTGTGGGTGGAAGGCAAAGCCAGTAACACCTCACTCTAGTCATGGCTTTCACAGAATGAGGCTGGAAATGACCTCTGAAGTCCAACTTATGACTGAGCACCACCCTGTCAACCAAACTAAAGCATGGCAACAAGTGCTACATCCAATCTTTCCTTAAACACTTTCGGAGATGGTGACTCCATCACCTCTCTGAACAGCCCACTCCAACGTCTGATCACCCTTTTCGTGATGGAATTCATCCCAAAGTCCAGCCTCAACCTCCTGAAGCTTGAGGCTGTGGCCTCATGTCCTGTCACTGGCTGCCTGCAAGAGACCGACCTCCACTTGGCTACAAGCTCCTTTCAGGGAGTTGCACAGAGCGATAAGGTCACTCCTGAGCCTCCTTTTCCCCAGGCTACACGCCCCCCGCTCCCTCAGCTGCTCCTGGCAGGACTTGCCCTCCCAGATCTTCCACCAGCCGCGTTGCCCTTCTCTTTATTTTGGGCGGGGGCCGCTGGCCCCTGATGGCGGCCGGGGCAGCTCCTCGCTCCTTTAACCCCGCACAAGCCGGCGCCGCGGCTGCCGCCCCCGGGCGTGACGCGGCTGCCGGGGCGGGCGGCTCCGCCGGCCCCTTCCGGGCGCGCCGCGGCCCGCGGGGCGCTGCCGGCTCCTCCCGCTCAGCCGGGCCGGCCCCGCCT
>QUSF01000008.1:10441451-10635863 GCA_003676055.1 Chloebia gouldiae | reverse complement strand
CCTGCCGGTGCCGCCATGGCCCGTTCCGCCCCCGGCCGGGCCTGAGCGCCGGGAGCCCGCGGGGCCGCAGCCCGGCCGCCCGCCCACCCTGCAGCGGCCGCCGCCGGGCGATCCCCCGCCGCCCCCCTCCCCGCCGCCTTCGCCCGGCTCCGCCGCCGCTTCCCTCGGCCGCGAGGTCCCGGCGGGAGGCGGCGGCGGGCGCCGGCCGGAGCAGGCGGCGGGGAAGATGGCGGGGAACGGCGGCGGCTTCGGCGGCGGCGGCAGCGGGGAGATCATCCAGCTCAACGTGGGCGGCACCAGGTGAGCGCCCCGCGAGGGGCAGCGGCGAGCGGGAGCCCGGCCGGCCGAGGCGGCGGTGCCGACCCGCCCGGGACTGCCGCGGGCTCTGCGCGGGATGAGCCCTCACCCCGAGGCGGGCACGGGGCGGGGCGGCAGCTCCGCGTGCCAGCGATGCCAGGGCAGCCTTCGAGGCTTTGGGAATCCTGCCTCTTCAGGGATAGAGGCTTTGCTTTGCTTTGCCGTCACATCCGTAGGCTTCTAGCGAACAGGCTGAGAGAGTAAGAGATTAAAATCGCTGATACGATGCCGCGGGTATCAACGAGAATAAAGAGCCGTATTGTTTTCATATGTGCGCTGGAAGTGTGGAAGCTGGCAGATGGAGACGTTTTGGCAGGCTGAGGCGGAGAATTGTGGGACAGCTGTGGTCAGAGTCTGCGTGATAAACACTGCAAACATTCCTGTCAAAATGCTCGAGCATGAAATCATTCAGATTGCTGTAGCTAGTGGAAACTGAAGTAATGTGTTTTCCCAAGTAATGTGCACAATGTGGAGCCACCTATAAGTAGTCGGAACTACTACTGCTATTTTAAGAATTTTCTTGCATTACTCAGAGCATGGACTTGATCTGATAACTAAATTGTGTGCTGCAGCCCTTCTTAAACTAGAGTGCCATAGAAATCGATGCAGAATTCCTTTGCTTTGGTGAGACATTAAGAACTTGGTTCAACCCAGAGAAACTGCTTGTAACTTGCACAGGCGAAACTCACCTGTAATGATGCTTTCGAGATTACTTTGATGTAGGCTTGGACCAGATTTCATGTTATGCTGCATAAGGTTCTTCAGTGAACTCTGTATCTGAAATTATAGGCCAGTTTATCTTTTAGGATTTAATTACCCGTGGAAGCTTAAAGCTGCTTTGCTTATTAAATGTCTCTGCAGAGAACAGAGAATTATGGAAAGGGCACTAATCATGGAACGAATACACACCCTCAGAGGGATTGCCTACACAGAGAAGTGGGAAGAATGAGGCAAATTAGTCAACATTTGGATGTAAGCAATAGGAAATGTGTGGATATTCCCTCTTTAATAGAGAGACTCTGCACTACAGTACGTCTGTGTGAGAAGTTTTGGTCTTTTGAAAGCTCAGCTTCCCTTGGTAGTGCCCATGTCCTTTGCAAACTACACCTGAGCCATGTTTTCCAGTTTGCAAAGGCAGGTAACTTTTAGCTGATAGTGGAGTGGGTGATGTGCACAGCAGGTGGGTGAGAGTAGGGTACGTTTCCTCCTCTTCAATAGTTCTCATTACTCTCACTAGAAACCTGAAACTCTTAGTGTTGTTTGTAGAATTGTATGAGAAGAGGAAATGAGCACTCCTCTCTGTTTCTGACACAATTATGCTTTGGAGCATGTACTACAGAGACCCCAGCTTTTCCATGCTCAGACAGGAGTTCTCCACTGCTCCCTGGGACAGTCAGGACTTCTCTGTTGTGTGTGATATTTCCGTCACTTCCTGGTCACAACTTTAGTGAATTCCTTTACTGTGAACAAAGTCCCTTGCAAGTTAACATTCACAGAAATTACTGTATTAAATTGGGTGAATTCTTTTGACTCTGTTGCAATTGTCCCTCTGGTTGCAATGTAACTCCACAAGGACAATAGACAATGAAAATAGTTGTTTTATAACTTTCACTTGGCACATCTGTTTCCAGTTGCTTATGTTTTCTTTTAAATAACTTTAAGCTGGCATATGCTTAAGGGTCTTCTGAGGATTTTGCCCTGGGTTTGCCTCCTTTTCCTTATATGATGCCTGTCTGACCGCTGCATGGAGCTGCAGATACATGCATGCATGTAAATGTTTCTGGCTAAGCTTCTTTCTGCATCCTGGAAAGGAGAACTCTGTCTGGTTGTTTACACAGATTAATATCTATGTATTAAAAGTTCTAAAGTATATGTTACAATGAGCTATTGCTTACTAAACTGGAACCATAGTGCTAAATTATAGGCAGGAAATCCTGGGGCTGTCTGAACATGCTGATAAAATTGAAAGAGGATGATGGTGATGCTGCATCAATCCCTATATTAACAAGCAGTATCTAGATTAATTCTGGATAAAATTAATGTAATTTATTGTTTTCACATGCTATAATATAGTTAAATGAATCATCCCTTGCTCTTAAAGTAGACAGAGGTAGTGAGCTGTATTACTGATAAGAAAAGCTGAGCATAACTACTTAGAAGTATATTAGAGAAGTGTTTTTTATTTTTATTCAGGAAAGTCTTTGTGCATGCTTGTGCTTAGAACACTGACACTGTAGGTTTTCTGTTAAGAACAGATTTGCCATTGTTAAGTTTGCTGATGGAAAATCCATGATTTATATAGTTCCACATAGCCTCTGTGGGGCATAAAGTAATGAGGTTTGTTGACTTTTTATTTTCCCCTTCAAACCTCGAAAATGCTAGCAGTGAAAACTAGATAAACTATGAGTAAGTATTTTTATTCTGAAAATATTTTGTATTTTGTAATCCTGTACTAGATGGCAAGTTGTAATGGAATTTCACTTTTGCATATCCTTTTTGTTATCCATTAATGAAGAGGTCACCAGTGGTTTCTCAGTTGTGGCACTAGTAAGAGGATATGTACAGCCAGAGAGTGATGCAGAGCATGAGCTCATTGTCCAAGCTGCCAGTTCAGTTGTCATCCTTCATAGTAAATCAAAACCAGAAGTAGAATAAAATAATCCATAGTTATTTATTATGTAAAGTACTGTCTGGCATCAGAAGCAATATTATAATTTGTATTATTTCACAATATGATTCAGAGTAAATAATGGTGGTTTTTTTTCTTTTAATTGTTATTGTTATTGCCCCTCCCTCCTCCCCAAGAGGAGCCCAAATACCAAAATGGCAAATAATTAATGTTCCTATAAAATATTAACTTGAAGCTCACCGTAGTCTTTTGCAGTGCATAATGTAGCACCCTTTCAGTCCTAAGTGTAAGCAGCAGGGTAGTGTGCAGTTATTGACAAATACAGCAGACCTATGATAAATATATATTTTACAGTTTGGATTTTGTGTGTGGAGCAGTGTTTGGGTTTTGTGGACCTGTTTTTTTGCAAGCATTAATGTTGAAGTGTGAGAACCAGGAAATACAGGATGTTTGGGGCAGTGTGTTACAAACATACAAAGAATGTTACTTTTGTGGTCTCCAGACAGTCCTGCTTCATGCTTTAAGGGCAATCTGTGCAAAGAATCTGCAACTCCTGACTTGTTGCAGGCATTTTAAACACCTCAAACTTCCCAAACCTGTTCGATATTAGCTTTGTTGGACAAATCAAGGAATTTTAGATAAAACAGGCTTCTTTCTGATTTTACAGTTGATTCTGAACTTGTAACTTTGTTTTCATAGGTTCAGCACATCAAGACAAACACTGATGTGGATTCCAGACTCATTTTTTTCCAGGTATATATATTATCACATTTAACAAACACAAATTAACAGTCATTAAAAAAAATTATGCTCTCAGCTCTTAATTTATGTTGTAAATAGTATTAGTGCTTTCTTCCCCCATCTCAAGCAATGGGACAGATTCATTTGAAGTAAGCTGTTACCCAGGAGGCATCTTCTTGCTTGAATATAGCTGTGGCAGCTTACATGTGCTGAGGAGCTTTTTAGATGGAGTATGGTGGAAATAACCTCCAGTCTGCAGGAAAGGGGAATGCCACTGGACTGCTATGACTCTCTTACCACTTGTGATCTTACTGGCCATATGCATTAGCAGTGCCTTTAACATTTTTGGTTTTGTTTGATTTGGTTTGTTGTTTTTTTTTTTTGTTATCTCAAAGTTTTGAGGGTTTTAATTTTTGATACAGAAGCTGTTGAATTATTGAACATCCTCCTTTTATGTCACTGCCATTACTAGTTCTGCAGGTTTGTATTTTGTTCTACACCTGCTGTACCTTTATCACTCCAGTTAATCCTAAACCCACAAAGGAAGACCTAAATGCTGGCAATTTGCTTCCTTACATTCAATTTTTATATTCTAGATGTCTTTCCCAATAAAAGCCTGGCAGCTGACATATGCAGCATTTCCTGTTCCTATTTTACTGAGATGTTCAGATAAATGCAATGCCAGGGAAATGTCACCTTCAGGCAGGCAAGGAAAGGCACTAGGAGCAAGTCTCATGCTATTCCCCAATCTCTCAACACAAAATATGCTAAGGAAGTTGTCCTGAAAGTTTTCCAATACTTGAAAATCTCAGATAATTGTCATCTGGAATCAAATCAAAGCTATTGGTGTCCATTTTCCTGTAAAATGAGATTTTGACATTGTGTTTTATATGGGTCTGGAAAAAAAGTACTTTGATGGGAGAAAAATTTTGAAGTAGAATTGTGTAAAAATGAATTCATCCCACTTTTGTCCAGTAAGTCCTTACAGACTGGGTTGTTTACTCATCATTTTTGCTTCAGCAGCTTTTACCAATTTAACTAGATTTTAACAAACTACAAAATGCTCTAAGTGCCTGGGAAGACTTTTTCATCCTTTCAGGATAGGCCTTGTGTCTATTTTCTTTGGGAATCTGAAGGTCCTTATGATGCAGCTCTGAGTCTTTTCTTAGGTGTGCATGAACTGTTCCTTTGTCAGGAGAGATATTTCATTCCTCCAGCATTCTGGCTGTTTTATTTGTGCTGATAAACTGTGTTACCAGAAAGTAACCAAGGAGAGCTAGCTGACCCAGAGTGTTCTACACTATGTTTGTGTCAGTACATTTCTGGGGGACATCTAATGAAGATTTCCTGTTTTTCAGTTTGCTGAGCGGAAGAATTTCAACACTAAAGGATGAAACTGGTGCTGTGAGTCATGAACGTGCTGTAACTCATTAATTTGATGCTATGCTTTTGGTTAGCTTCTCTCCTAAAGCATTTTCACTGTGGATGCTAGTGGAATTATGCTGCCTGAGTCAGGCTAAACTTTCATGAAAATGAGTGACACCTCTGGCTTTCTTGGTTCTCATCTTTGTTTCAAGCTAAGTGAACCTGAACAATGTTCATATTTCTATGCTAACTCTGCATTGTACAGGTATTGCAGAAACAGCAACTCTGCTTTTCTTAAACAGAGCAAATGCTAATTGCTGTATTGCAGGAAGGTATAATTTTCATTAGATAGGCATTGCATGTGTAGTTGAGTAATCCAACATGGAAAGGTAGCACTTTTTTTTTTGCAAAAACATGTAGTATGGCCATTTCAGTCTATGGGTATGATATTCTTAAATGGGAAATTATAGTTACAGTAATGTTGTTGAGCAATAGTAAGGCACACAAGTACTTTGCTAAAAGTGTAAAGATTGTTTTGATGGTAATTGAATTTGAAAAAGTCAAAACCTGTCTTGAGATTGTATTACAGTTACTGCATATTGAACATATGCTAGAAAGTGAAAGTATCCATTGTCTTTTGTGGAGACTAGAACCTAAACAACCTAAGGAATAAATAGATTTATTAAGTGCCATCTATTTGCAACAGTGTTTATATGTATGTCCTGTAGGAATGTTTAATTAGTGGACAGTAGAATAATGAGAATAAAGAAGAGGCTCAAAAACTTTTGAGTTTTGTTTGCTCACTTCCTCATCTTCAACTCCTCTTTCCCACATTCAGTATAAAATAGCACTTTAGTTGATGGTTGCTCCATAATAGTAGTAAAGGAGAGAAATTTTTCTTTGCAGATATTTATTGATCGAGATCCAGCAGCATTTGCGCCCATTTTAAATTTTCTTCGCACAAAGGAGTTGGACTTACGGTAAGAAGTTAATTTCAATCAGAAGCATTAGAAAACTTGTTCATGTGATAAATATTTCATCTTACTCATCTAATTGGGTTCCTAGTATGTGGCTCAGCTCCCTCATAGATGTTGGGCTGTGTCTAGAGTATATGTATGTCATGGTGGAGGCAGAAATTATGACATTCTCATTTGTTAGTAGATTCTTGTAATGTAGACCACTTCTTGCAGTGTATTTCTGTATTGTTTCTATATCTTTATTTTAATGAAAATTGTGTCAAATTAAGATCACTTTAAAATCTCAAACATCAACATGTTGAATGCATTTTGTGGTAATTCAATAAACTGGTACCTAGCTTGATATTTAGATTTGTAATATCCAGTTATATACAAACATTTATACTCAAGGTTTGTTCTTGTTTGGTTTTGATTTTTTTCCTGTTTCTGTAGGGGAGTGAGTATTAATGTTCTCAGACATGAAGCTGAATTCTATGGAATCACTCCTTTAGGTAACTATTTTTTTCTTAATGTGAGGTCATCTTGTAATTAGTGTTGTAGTAATGGTCTACTGGCAAATCCTGGGCAGTTGTGACCCTGAAGATTTTCAAAGTAAAAGTTTTTAAAAATGGAAGGATATTTTAGATAATGCAATGTTTTCAAGGAAGTGAAAGCTGCAGTCATATCTGGGTTTCCTCCTTAGTGAGAAGATTGCTACTATGTGAAGAACTGGAACGCTCATCTTGTGGCAGTGTCCTTTTTCACGGCTACCTACCTCCTCCAGGTATTCTTGTATTCATGGTTTGATGTTGCTTGCTGTCACTTGCTGCTGTCACTTGTTATTTAAACCTAGGACTTTGATCGCTGTGCTGTAAAAACAGCACGTGTACAATACTGGGCAGGGGTGTGGCATGTTAGTACTAAGCAGGCTGTGTTTGGTTGTAGACTAGAGCAGGGGCTCTTCAGGAGCCTTGCAGTTTAATGTCATCAGAATGAGGTGCTTTCTTCTTTCTGAACATAGAGTTCCCTTGGGTGTCCTCTTGCCTAAGTGCCAAATCACCACTAATGAGCTTTCCTTACCAACATGAGCACCTGTTAGACTTTTTTAATTCTCTGCAGAGATGAACACAGTTCATGTGTTAACCTGAAGTCTAAAGGATATCTTGTCAATTATTGACAAGTTTTCTGAAGATAATTTCTTAGATGATGAATGTCAACATAGAGAGCAAAAGCATTTTCTGTTTCAGTGTTACAGTATTGCCTGTTTTTTTTTGTAGCAGATAAATTAAATTTTAATCAGAATTTAATTTAAGCACAAGTGTTAATCATGTATTTTTAAAGTGAACTAATATCTGTTATATTGCTGAAGTTTTTAAGGAGGGACACAAAACATTTTATTGTTTTTAATAGGCATTCCCAGCCGTAAGATAAATAATACTACCGGGCCACCGACCGACATCAGAATGGGTCAGAATGAGAGTGAGATGCATGGAGGTGGTGTCCAGCCTACACTTGGTACAGGGGAAGGTACAGTCAGACTAGGTGAGGAGTGTCAGGTTTAAAACCAAAGCAAATTGCAAAGATGCATGTCTCTGGGAAATAAGAACTGTGTGGCTGAATTTGGTTTAAATCCGCTATTCTGTGTTTGCCTGGTTAAAAGTGCTGAATACTTAAACACTACTCCCTATACAGTATTGAAGGCTCACAGTCCATGTTGTGAGGCTTGAGAGAAAGGCAGAGTTCTTCATGCAGTCTTAGTATGGCCCTTAGACAAATGCCTTATACTGCACTAAAACCATAATAAAAACCAGAGAGGCCACTGTCTCTTTGATCTTTGTTCAGGGCCTGATTCTTGCTTTTCCATCTCTTTCTTGCTCTTGGTGCCTCACTTGCCCTGCAAGAGCCATATTTTTAGAGTAAAAGTAGTCTTCACAGAAAAATTGTGAGATAGACCTGAATTATGTCATTTTCCAGCTTTTGACTTTGCAAGCAAAATGATGCTGTTAGAAGTGTTGTATTTCTGTCATAATCATGTAAATCGTAGCAGTGTTAGGAAAATCTAGACTGTGTTAAATGCAAATCTATGTAATATAAAAGAAGGATATGAATTGCTGATTCTCAGTGAGCTGCTAGAGGTTTGGCAGCAGGCAGTCCTGGATAAAAGGAGGTAAAAGGTGCATTCTCAAAGCATTAGTTCTGTAGCATATCAAGGCTGTGAGGAACAATACTGCAAACTAGAATCTTGCTGAAAATGTTTCTTGAAAACTTAATTATTAAAGTTTCTGTTGCACATCCTAGCAGACAGCTCTATCCTGTTATAGATGTCTCTGCTTATCTAATACTTATCACTTGCCTGACTTCAGCTTTGTTGTTTTTAGGATTTCCTGTGGACCCACGCAAAGTCCTAATAGTAGCTGGCCACCACAATTGGATAGTAGCTGCCTATGCCCATTTTGCTGTTTGCTACAGGTAGGAATAGAATTGCTTGTTGGTTTACAGGAAGCTAAAAAAAAAATAATATTATTATTGGCTAAGAGCAAAGCGAAATGTTTACTCTGAAATAGCAGTCTCATCCTATGAATATGAATTACTGCTTTTTTTTGGTGATAATAAACTGTTTGATAGGAACTCAGATTTTGCTTTGATGTGAGTTCTTCATACTGTTGAAAAAGTTGCAAATTTACTCCAGTGTGACTGTTTCAAAAGCCTGTTTTAAATAAGCAGGCTTTTCAATGGAAATTTAAAAAGTTTTTCCTGCTGTGAGTTTGGAAACTGTGATGTTACACTGTCAAGGAAGGTGAAACAGTTAATGAATTTTTGCTACATAATTTTGCTACCTTGTCTTCAGGTTTTTTTTGTTTGGTTGGTTTTTTGGTTTTTTTTCTTTTTGGTTTTGGGGTTTTTTTGTTGTTGTTTGTTTGTTTGTTTTTTTTTGCTGAGCAGAACTGTTAAACACTTGCTACTTCACTTGGATGGCTGAAAAACGTCTGCAATGTCTTGAAAACAAACTGGCTGTTTTTTTAGATCCGGTTAAGATAAGCAATACCTCCACATTACAGAAGCTGTCTTTAGTTCACATCTCTCAGTCTTGACTTAATTGCTGGCTGTCTTTTGGATGGAAGGTCCATCCAGCTTTTAACAAGAGCTGTTGCACAGACCAATCTAACATGGCTTTCATCTGTGGCTCAGAAAAAGAGGGGAGAAAAATGTAATGTGAACAGCTTCTTTCTGCTTACTGCCAAGCTAAAGCCATACTTTGCTGCCTTTTTCACTCTCTAGAATACTAACTTAGTTGCTTAAACTTTGTAACTTAAATCACATCTAACTTGCATTCACCACTGCAGTTTTTTTGTCTTTAATTTGTATTAAATGTGGATTCCCTTGCTCTGCTTAATGTTTTTGTCTGACAGAGAAAGAGGCAATGATTTTCAACTGGTTTTTTTTGCTAATTGTCTCCTTCTTAGGATTTTATCTCTGACTGTTTTCCTTGGTTGCTAGATCACTTTAAGTTAAAGATTCTGCCTCTTTCCTGCTTGGTAAACTACTTAACAAGACTTTTTGCTATTGAAATTATGTTATTAGTGATGCTTTTGATGAACCATGTCAGACTTGAATGGCTCATTAGAGAGGGTGCAGGTCAACATGCCAGTTTAAAGTGCTGCTTTTCTTCACAGAGACTGAAGGTAGCAGTCTTGTATTCTTTTTTTTCTTCCAAAACTTGAAGGAACTCTAGGAATACAACAGTGGAATTTTCCCTCCTCCATTCTTCTACAGTAAAGTACAGTGCATCTGAAAGATAATTTTTTTTTTTAAATTTTGAAGTATGACAAAAGTCTTAAAATTTGATCATAAGGTTTGCAAGAATGTCCTGTTGCATTCAAAGTCTTGCTACTGCAATTGTGCTGTTAAATCTCTTCACTACAGCTTCTGCATGTTGCAGAAGCTGTGGTGAGTGGAGCACAGTGGTCTGGAGTGCTTTGGCTCCAGGCAGGATGCAAAACTGAAGTGAAAAAATGGCAACAATGCTAAAATGAACACATTATCTTTCTCCTTCTAATTTTCTATAACTTGACTGCAGAGATCTAGTCTGCTTTAGCTCCAATGCAAAGTATCTACATTATTTCCTGAATTTAAGTAATATAAATTGTGTTGACACCATGTAAGTCTTAAAAATGCACAGGGAAATTATTCTCTAAAAATAAATCTTACAGTCAGTTTAGTATTATCTGCTTACAATATACCATAAACAGAAAATGTGTCTGGAGAACAGAGCTTTATGCTAAAGCATGATCTGGTTTCTTGGATGACATAAAAGGAGATTAATAGAGTTTTCTTGTAAAGTCATACACTGAACCTCAGTATCTAGTGTTAGCCCAAGATTTTGGCTTCATCTTATAACTTTTATATCAGATGTGCTTATATTAAGAAAAAGCCCAGCACAGGATTCCAGTAGCTGCAAAGCACTGAAATAATATGCAGTATCAGACTTCAAAATGGGAAAAAATGCAGCTCTTGTAGACTCTAGTTCTTATCTTCTAGAATTTGAAGTTTGGGGCAGAGACTCTAAGACTGAATCATCCACACTGGTTCAGGATTAGACTGGCCTGTCTGTTCCTGGGTTTCTGATGTCTGCTCCCTGTTCTCCCCTTTGCCCTTCCAGAATCAAAGAGTCATCTGGGTGGCAGCAGGTGTTCACCAGTCCTTATCTGGACTGGACCATTGAGCGGGTGGCTCTCAATGCCAAGGTGGTTGGAGGACCTCATGGAGACAAGGACAAGATGGTTGCAGTTGCCTCAGAGAGTAGCATTATCTTGTGGAGCATTCAAGATGGTGGTAGTGGCAGTGAAATTGGTAACTATCATCACCTGTTTTTTTCTTTTGTGTGTGGGTTTAACTAGAAGAGAGTCTGAGACCTTGTTCTGAGGCATGTGTGATTTCTGGTGTTCAGTATTCACTTTCACAGATTGACAAAACAAGCTATAGTGCAACACCCTGTTACAGTGTTTTAACTTCCTTCAGTTCTGCACCAGGAATCCTGTCTCAAAATCAAAGAGATGAAGAATAAAAGAGCACTGTGTTTACTGAAGAGATAGTAACCAATACTTAACTGTTCAATTTGAGGCTTTTGTGTAACAATTCAAATCAAGAGTTAAAGTTTTCCCTAGACTTGCATTTGAATCTAGGCCATAACACAAAGAATCTAAGCTTTGGAGGTGGAAACCTATAGATATAAAGTGATTCTCCTCTTTCCTTTGTGTTATTAAAGCCACATTTTTACATAGAGATGGTGAAAATACTTCAGTTCTCTGTCAAATGTGGTTCATAAATGGAGTCTGGCAGATGAAAAGTTCTTAATAACTTGAGTGTTAGGGTAGGAAAAAAGGCCACACTATTCCTTTAAGCATACAGGAATTACTGCTTATACACTGAACGGCACACAATTGTAAGCTTTAGAAAAAGCAAGAAGACATTTCCACAAGTAAATATTCCCTGGTACTGATCTGATGGCTTGTCTGAGTCACTGCTGTTCAAATATAGGGCAAATTTGGGAGGCACTGAAGGGAATGGTATTTGAAACATCCTCTAGCCTAATCCCTTGTGTTTGGATAACCACTGCTATGCCAGTAATGTCTGTTTCCTCTGGCAGTGGATACTGCTAATAAAGTATGACAGCAGTCTGGTTATGTGAGCACTTTTCTCTGAAACTTAATGCTGAGCTAATTTGTATTTCCATAGTTGAAGCCTTGAGAATTATAGTAGTGATTAATTAAAATCAAAATTACTAAATTCAAGTTTTGACCCATGTGCCTTTAAAGAACTTATTTGACAGATTCTCAGGCAATTTTTAGCTATGTTAATGGATATTTAACATAGCTGTGGGGTTATTTTTTGTTGTTTTTTTTTTTTTTCCTGCATGAATGTGTGGAAACACTAAGTCATGTTTGAAGAAAAGGTCTTGTAGGAGTTGTGTACTGCTCTTTTACTTGTGACTCATAGAGTTCTTCTATATAATCATGGTCAGCAAAATGGAAAAGGAGATTCCATTATATTTAAGAAAAATACAAAAGGTATGTCTAACAGTTGAATATGAAATTATTTCCATTAATCGCAGTGAGTAATTATCCAATCTGAGAAGCCTTTTCTTCTCTCTCCTGTTGACTGAATCTTAAGGACAGGGAAGAGCTGGTGTGACAGCTGTACTCCTGTAACAGATATTGCTTTAAGCACTGTGCCATTACATTCCTCCTGCATTTTCTGGTTTAGCTGCTTGTATTACCTTGGGATTTGCAGTAAGACACAAGAAGCATCATCTTGGATTTTTTGAAATGAAGTGCAAAGAGAATCAAAAAAATAAAAGTAGACTTTAATTTCAAATAAAAACTCTAAAATATGCCAGTATCCTAATGTTTTGATAGCTTAGACTATGACTGAAAATGGCAACAAAACTGAAGCAAGGACTTTTGCTAACCAGGCTGTACTGCATTCAAGTGACACTGTGAAACAGAGTAATTGCCACCTGGGGCAGAAGAAGCGGGGGAAGCAGACAAAAGTGCCTACAGGATGAAATTCCTAGTCAGACTGACATTGACCAAAAAGTACTGCTGTTCTTTTAGATAATAGGTCATGTTGATTGGTTTAAAAAAAACGCTTGTGTTTAATAGTTATAACTTGAACGTAGCTGTTTTGTTTCCTTGTAGAGACAAATGCTTGCACTGCTGCTTTGTGTTAGAGACACAGTACATTGCTGTCATCTTGTGAAAGAAACTACTTGTTCCAAACAGTTGCTGGAGCCTGGCAACACCATCCCCAGCAAATTGTGTGGGCTGGCATCTCTGTGATAGAGCTCTCCCAGAGCGCTTTCTTCCCTTTTGATATTACTTACATAAGACACTGCTGCTGGCTTGCTGCTGTAAGCAGTATTTTACTGAGAGGGACCCTTAGGACAAGAGCCTGTCATTACATATAGTGTTGTCTCCCCTGTGGACAAGTCTCAAGATTGTTGAGCCTAAGCAGGACTGACACTTCAAATTCCTCCAGACCATTCAAGCTGTCTTCCTTGATTTCCTTGAACCTCGTCCTTCACTGGAGTAATCAATTCTAGTTGTTTCTGTGGATTTTTTATTACTGCCCTTTTCATGTGCCCTGTACTGCTGAATCTTATCTGCATTGAATGACTGTACTTTGCCCTGGAAAATGGTTTAGGACCATAATTAAAACAATTTCCTCAGATTCCCTCTTGGATGCTACAGAGGGCTGTTTTTTTGTGTAGGAATGACAGTATGTTCATTTGAGTTTGTCCTAAACAATGCTGAGGAATTTTCCAGCTATTGGATACTCTTGTTTTGACAACATCTATCTGCTGCAGTTAATATTAGCGAGAAGTAATATAAAGAGTGAGCAGGATGGAACAGAAACTTGTGAGTGAAGCTTGACACTTTGGTGTTGTAATGTATCCCCAGTATTTTTGTAATTTCCAGGCAGAAAAACATAGCCTAGAATTTTCTACAAACCAAGCTAATTACAAGGCCATTTTGCTAGACTTCATAGCTTGCAAACTTGTAAATTACCTCAGACCTTTTGAGTATGCTGTAACTTTTAAATACATGGGCAATAAGTAGTACAAAATGTGATGTGCTATCCAAGTTTGCATTTCAGCAAGTTATTCATATTGGATCTATGATGAGATTTGGAAGCTCTAAAGAAAGGATCAATTTTGTGTAAGGCCTCAGATGTTAAGGTCAGCTGCAACCACAGCTTTCAATGCCTGTCAAGCACTACACTGTTTTGATTTTTATTAATGAAATGTTGTTAATGACATATTTTCTTTACTTGGAAGGCCAGCATTTGCTGGTAAGTTTTATTTTCCAAATTTCAATAGTATATGATGATTGGTGAAACTGCTTCCCTATATAGCTTCAAGTTTAATAGCCTGTACTCTCTGCAACCAAATAAAAGGTCTGGGAATGGAAAGAAATAAGTAGGCTTTTGCAGGCTGCTTATTTTTCTGAGTTAAGGATTTATGCTAAAAGAGAAATTAGAATGTATTCAAGTAAAGTCACTTTTGAGTTGTTCAGTCTTTTCCAAAGAATAAGACTGAAGCCTTGTAGTCATGTTTAGTTCCTGAAATCCATTTTCAAATTATTTTTACTTGACTGAACTTAGAAAAAAATGTCATCAAGAATTTGTAATATTTTAACAGGTAATTGCAAACTAGTATGGCACAAATTTGCAAAACCCATGAAACTGCTGCTTCTTAAATGATGCTTTATAGTCACAGCTAAAAAAAAAACCCCACAAAACAACAAAAATTCCTGCTTGCTGTAATAAGTTTTTTATTTATTTTAAAGCCATTAGAGAACTTGATGCCTGTAGAAAAATGTTCGTATATTTCATAAGGGCTCGTCTAGTTTCTCTTGCCTTCTTTCCAAATAATGCTGGTATTAGCAGAGATGACATCACACTGCCATTCATTGGCACCCAGTTTGCTGCATGCCTGGTGCCTCACCTACCACACTGCAAACCAAGTTTTGGCTGTTCTTTACTTGCTACGGGAATAAATGTGATGTGATAATGATAGTGAGATTCCATTGTTACTGTGGTTTTTTTCTCTTCATTTTAGATGAGCTTTACAACCTCTTCATTTTTTGCAGGAGTGTTCAGTCTTGGAGTGCCTGTAGATGCTCTCTTCTTCATTGGCAACCAGTTGGTGGCTACAAGCCATACAGGGAAGGTTGGAGTATGGAATGCTGTGACTCAGCACTGGCAGGTCTGTTCAATCTTCCACATCACTTTCTACAAGCTGGAATGTCTTTCTAGTAAAAAGAGAATAAAATAATCTAAAAGCATGTGGGAAATGCTCATCATAGGGTTTTGAGCCCTAACTTGTGTTATGGAGTTTATCACCTGGGTATTGTGCCTGTGAGCAGAATGTTGACTTGTTTGGTGTTACTAAGAAGTAAACTTTTAGGCTTTCAAATGAAAGGATATGGTGTGATTTGGGGTAAATGTCAAGAACCAGTATATTTAAACTTCTTTATGGATTATTAACTTTTTAAAAAATCACTAGCATCATAGGAAATAAAACTGTAGGGAATGTGTGACAGCAATTTCTGGACCATCTGAAAGAACAAGAAGGCAGTCTGGTATCTGGGGATCTTCAAAGCTGCTTTACAATAGGAGACTCTTCTTCAACAGAAATACATGACTGTACTTTAATGATGCCTGTCTTGTATGTGGATGCTTCTGGCTGCACTGATTCCCGTTGTCAGAATGCACATTAAATAGAGAGATCCATGGAGTCAGCATGAGTCTGAGAAACAGTTGAGCATTCAAATAACAAAGCATGTAATGCAGCTAGATGCACACCTTTGTGGCACAAAACCTGGATGCACTAAAAAATCCCAAGAATGACTTGCAAATCTCAAGAGGCAGAACTGACCTGACACTGCTGCACTGTTTGCTGATTAAGTTCTGATTTGACACTTAAGTGATAGTACTGGTAACAAATAACATAGAGAATAGGTGTGGGATAACTCTGCTTCTGCAGCAGAGACTGACAGGTTAGTACAGCCTTGAATTAAACAAAACATTATTTAAAGTTCTGCTGATGGTTTGCAAAATCTTCTGTTAATGGACGACTTAATGGTATCTGGCAAGCTCATGTTTAACAGTACTTTTTAAAGGAGCAAGTCATAAGAAATAAAACCTGATGTCCTATTCATCGTCTTTGTTTCTGGGGGAGCCACAGAAATCTTTCTGATTACCTGAATAGTTCCTCAGTTTGACTGACTATTCCATTAGTGAAAGCATTTCTTAGAGTAGGAAATCTTTGAGAGGCTTATATGCCAGTGTGTCTGTAAAATATTTTGGCTGTTTTTTTTCAAGAGAATGAAAATATCTCCTTTTATAAACAAACAAAATCAACCAAACACAAAACTAACAAAATCCATCCACATAAAACGTAACCAACAAACAAAAACCCTAAAACAATACAATTTCAAGGTGTTTTCTGTATCTTGAGCTTGTTTGCTAGTAAAAAAAAAAAAACAACCCACAAATGTCTTCCTGTAGATCTTAATACCCCTTTAGAACACAGTCTTTTCTTGAAGAACCCCATAAAGATGTAAATTGGCAGGATTGATCTTTAAATTGCTAATGAGAATAGTTGATATTTAACTGACTGCTTTCTGTGAGTTGCCCACAGCTCTAGACTTAGGATGCAATCGTACTTACTTCAGTGAGTAGAACAGTGTGCTGATGCCAATTCAGAGCAACAACTTTATCTTCTTTCAGGCTGATGACTTTCTAAGTTCTACTTCATTTGTGCAAATCTATTCTGCTTTATATGGTGATCTCTAATGTATTACACCCTGAAGATGTAATTCTGATCTCTGCATCTTATTGGCTCTTGCATCTTCTTCCCTTCTTGGAGATTTGAGCAGACTACTGGGGTGGTTTCCCTAGTATTTGTTCCTCTGGCAGTGTTTTAGTTGCATGCTAAAAGGAGGAGAAGGAGGGTGTGGGTGCTACATACATTAGTAATGAAATTCTTAGCAAAGGAGAGCTTAAAGGAAGCAGAATATTAAGTGCTATAGAGTAAGAGGTAACATAAAACAGTAGAGTGTGACAGAAAATCCTACTAGGCAAAGCGAGGATTCTCACTAGCCATGCTTTGCCAGTGACTGTTGTGTGGAGTTGCTCTGTTTCCTAATGAAAGTTCACATCTTGGCAGATGGTAGCTGCTAAATCACCTCTAGTGTTCCTATCTAGGAACACTAAGCAATTCTTTCTGCTGCAGAAGGAGAGAAGATAAAATGTTTTAGGGGCTCACAGACCACCCTTAAGTTAGGAAGGGGTACCGGTTTAGAGTCCAAGCTTTTTGGGATGTGGGGAAGTTTCTTTGGTTAGTTTGTTTTGCTTTTTTCCAGCTGATTCATTGTAAGTATTTTGCAAATGATTTTTCAAGTCTCTGTAGCAATTGGAAGGATGATGCTGGTGAGAGAGAAATGACAACTTAGGCTGAAATGTCCATTAATTAGTATTCAAGGTATATTAAGTGAACTGACTTAAACATAGAGTACAGGACAAATACCATGACACTGTGCATATTTGAGTACTCTGGATAAAATGGCTTTTGGCTTTTTCCTCCTCAGGGCTGAAGCAAAAAAAAGAATTCTTTGAAATAGGACACTTTATCTAGGATAAGATAAACTTTTTCTTTACTTGAAATCTCTGTCTCACTTGGAGGAAAAAGCTCTCCTTTTAATCCTAGAGGGCAAAGAAAGGGCACATGTTGAGTTGTAGACCAGTAAGTAAAATATGACAGGGCTGTCTTCCAGTTTGTTTGGTGTCTTTATATGTTGGAAGTGAGAAACTGTAATGAGACAAGAATTTTTACCCCTCATGTATCTGCTAGAGGCAGAGATTTCCATAGTTTGGCAGAGGGATACAAAACTTGGGATAAAAGAAGGCATAGAGAGGTAAGATATCTAGTTCCTTGGTGCAGAAATCTCTTAAGGACTTGTCAGAAATGGAAGAAGGGAGAGGACAGAAAAGATGAAATACACTTACTGGCATATGGGAAGATATCTACTTTTGAAGACATGGTTTAGGTGCAACTCTCAAAGCTTTGTTCCTTCACACAGAGAAGGATCTTCCAGAGCAGTTGTGCTGATTTGTCCGCTGAATTCCGGGACTTCAGATCCAGTTTGGTAGAGGAATATGCAGTATTTCAGGAATGCCATTGTACATGCAAGTGTGTGCACAATGGCTTCAGTCCAGTACCAAACTCAAGTGATGTTCAACCAAAAATGTCTGAAAACTGAGGAATTAACAACCTAAATTCGTGATATGATTATTTTTTCCTTTCTATTTGCGATAGGTTCAGGATGTTGTTCCTATCACGAGCTATGATACTGCTGGGTCTTTCCTGCTGCTGGGCTGTAACAATGGCTCTATCTACTATATAGGTAAGAAATGGGAGCAGGGTGGAATAAAAACGAGGTGCTATTGCTTGTTTGTTACATACTTTAGTTGACTTAAATTGCATCAGAAGAACTCTGTCTAATGAGGGTAAATGTCTCCTCCCCACAGACATGCAGAAGTTCCCACTTCGAATGAAAGACAATGATCTTCTTGTGACAGAATTGTACCATGATCCCTCCAATGATGCTATAACAGCTCTCAGTGTCTACCTCACACCTAAAACAAGTCAGTATTCTACCAGTCTCTCTTCACTGACAGTTTGTTAGAAATGTGCTTTTCTGTTTTCTAAATGGACTTTTCCTATTCCCCCTTAGCAGGGTTAAAGCATACAAGGTAGCCCTTGACATAAACAAAGAATTTTTCTTCATTTAATCATCTTCAAATGAATGATAAACACTAGGCATAGCTGGTTTTCCTTATACCTATAATCTGTATAAATAGGTACATATACTTACATGTATTTCTGTATTAATGCCTGTGCCTAATGTATCTTGGTTGGTTTTAAGCCTTTTGCACCAGAGAGGCACTCAGATTATGAATTGTACTTGCTGAAATACTTTGTGCTGAACTGGGTAAGGGAGAGGTACAACCTTGCTGTTGTGTGTGACTTTATAACCAATATGCTAAGAAACATTTCCATTAGCAGCTTGATGATGCTTTTTTAATTATGGTGCAGTTATCTTTTTAAATTAAAAAGTGAAACATTAGCAAAAACAAAAACCCTAAACAAAGTAAAACTCAAAAAAAACTAGACTGGGAGAAAGTGGTTACTTTCACATAATAATATGGATACCACAGTGACTTTTTGAGCTGTAGTTCTTTCTGTTTTGCTTTGCTTTCCCATTTGCCTCCAACTAAAGCAGAAAAATAAATGTTACGTGGCACCTACAGACCATATCACTGTGAGAAGTGCCAAAATATCTGACTATATGACTTCATCTATGTCTTCTTTCAGGAGGGAGAGGGAATGGGAAAGCAGGCTTTTGTTAAGACAATGTTGAAGCATGTCGTATGGAATTGAACAAACCTGGGGTCATTTTAGTGGCAAAATGCCCTCCCTGTTTATGGGAAAATAATGAGTATACAGTGTTTTAAAAACATAGCTTTCTTACTGTGGAAGCTTGGAAATACTGTTTTCTCCTGTCTCCTTCCCTGGCCCCCAGTAAGCCAAGCTTTTATTCCTGGAGGAACAACGGTGTTCTTGCTTGTTTTAGGTGTAAGTGGCAATTGGATTGAGATTGCATATGGCACCAGCTCTGGAGCAGTGAGGGTGATTGTTCAGCACCCTGAGACAGTCGGGTCTGGCCCTCAGCTCTTTCAGACCTTCACGGTTCATCGAAGCCCTGTCACGAAGATCATGCTCTCAGAGAAACACCTCGTGTCAGGTAATGTGTGCACAGATGTGTATTGCTGGTTCTCCCCTCCTCCTGAGCAATGCAGTATTTGTATGCTATGCTCTATAACTTGCATCTTTCCCACATGTAATAGAAATGAGTTGGACAGATCTGGGGATAAGTGAGGGGACAGATTTGCTTGGATCCTCTTTCTTAAAGTAAGCTTCCTTCAAAGCCTTTAGCAGTTGAAAGGCCCAAGTTTTATTTGAGCAGATACTAGAACAGCTCACTCTTTCATTTGTGTCTTATTCCAAGGTTGCCATTTGTAAAAATAAAGGGGCTGTAAACAAATATATCTCTGTCAAGTTTTATTGTTGTGTACAGGTCCTTCAGCACTAGTTTTATTTTAACAGCCTTTCAGGAGCTTTTTGGGCTGCAGCAAAATGTGCACCATCTCCTTCCGGGCCCTCGAAAAAGCCTTCCTGTGACTTCAAAGGGCTGTCTCTGTTTCTTTTCTCAGCAGTCTCCCAGTGTCTGTTGTGCTCTTCTGCTTGTCCTTGTCTTATGCTTAGGAACATGTCTTACTTGCAGAGAAGATGCAGTCACTCCTTCCTCTGTAAAAATCTATTTCATCCAGAATCCAGCAACCAGGGCATGGCAGAGAACTGGTTACATCTTGCTGCTATCTTGTTATTTGAAAAAAAATGAACAGGAACATGGTATCCAATTATACTGCAAATAAACAGCCCAGAGGTCATCTGTTCCCCTGCAAGTTGCTGCTAAACTCTCAGTACCAGGAGAGGGCACATCTCTATGTGCAAAACTGAGTTAATTAATGAATTCAATGGAATAGGGCTGTTGTGTGAGGAGGGTTCTGCTGCCAGGCTGCTCTCATGACTTCTTGTCCTAGCATCTACACACAGGGGATTGAAAGGGGTTGTAGGCTGTTGTAGACTAGACCTTAGTTTGGTTTTGCACCTGTCCCAGTTTTTTGAATTTCTGAGTGAAGAAACAAAACTACTAGAAAATAGGACATCAGCAAGAATTTGTAGACTGTTAGAAAATTGTCTGGAGATGCTGTATGATCTCACATTGACTAAATTGTTGATCGGTCAGTCTTGAAAAACTATAATGTAGATGATTATTAGAGAAGTTTATTTAAATGTTTTGTCATCCCTTGTAAATGTACATCTTTTCCTTTCTAGTTTGTGCTGATAACAACCATGTCCGGACATGGACTGTGACTCGGTTCCGGGGTATGATTTCAACTCAGCCAGGCTCAACACCTCTTGCATCATTCAAAATCTTATCCCTGGAGGAAGCAGAGAGTCATGGCAGTTACTCTTCTGGAAATGACATTGGTAGGCTGTCTCTGGGTTGTGCTGTGCCTGTACCTTCCCTAGTCTTATAATGGTTTAACAGACCTTCAGCCCTGTAATATGCAAGACAATGAGTGTTAGCTCTTATACATTGCTCTCCCTTTGAAATGATGGCAAGCATCTGTAAGATTCATTTGGAATTATTATTTAGGCTGTAGAGAGTGAGTACACTTAAAGGACTTACTCTGAATGACAGAAAAAGGGACAAAAAAGTCTTCGGAACACACATACTAGACCTCTTCCTTGAGCAAACTGATGTAGCATTTCAATTCTGATTTAACTAGAGAACGAGAGAAAGCACATCTGTATTAAGCAGATGAGCATAGCAAACATTTGGTCTACTGCAAATTCTAGTTCAATGTTCAGCTGGGGTTGAACAAAGCATGGAAAAATTCTTAAATGACTGAAGTCATGACAAAGGTCACTGAAGCCTTGCAACTGCAGAGGCAAAGGGTGCTAGCAGATTGCTGTAGCAAGGTACTGAAGGAATGTATGTTGGTAAATACGGGTAGACAGGTCGTTTGGATTCCTTGGTGGTCTGAGCCTTGCAAATGAACCTTTGATGAACAGGACACCCTGTGAACACAGGCTGGGGTCATTTGCAAGAAATCTGATTAAGCCTTTAGAAATGGAGGAGCTGCAAAATAACAAATTACTTGCTGTTATTATAGAGACCTAATGTAGAGTTTGTGCTGACATAGTAATTCTTCCAGGAATACATAGAAAACTTAAAAATGTATGTCCCTTAGAACAACAAAAGCTGATTTGGATCTGTAGAGACTACTAACCATTGGATGGCTTTTGCTAGCTACTGGTCATCTTTGGCTCCCTGCTCCTGATACTTTAAAATTGCAGTGGTCATACTCATATGAGTCTGGGTCTTCAGAACTGTCTGGGGAAAAAGTTGAGGGGATTGAAACAAACAAACAAACACGTGATCATTCCTTTTTTTTCCTCTAGGACCCTTTGGTGAACGTGATGACCAACAGGTGTTTATACAAAAAGTTGTTCCCATTACAAATAAGCTGTTTGTAAGGCTGTCTTCAACTGGGAAAAGGTACATCCATATTTTAAGTGGGAAAGAGGCAGGACTAGGCCTGTTTGTGTAGTGATGGCTCCCTGCTCCATGCTGAGTATGTGCAGTCTTCTTCTATGCTTGACAGCTCTGGCCAAACTCTTGTTTGTGTGCCAGTAAGAGAACTGTTATTTAACAATTATTATAACCTCAAAGCCAAAAGGCTTTTTGACAAGTGTGATATTGGAGACTCACTTCATGATGGAGCTCACAAAATAAACATTTCTCTGCCTCTACAGAATATGTGACTCTCAACCATAGTACCATGCTAATATTTAACTTCAAAACTAATGCTGAAGTTGCTGGTGGCAGGGATTATGCTACTCACAAATGGGTTTCTCTCTTTCTGTGCATTTGGCTTTGAAGACATTAGAACCTTTAAAATGGAGGTACTGTTTTCTAGGTCATCTATTCAATTATTTTCTTAGGCTTGACTTCATATTATTCTACTAACATTGCTGCCAGCATAGCAAAAAAATGTCAAATCCACAGCTGTGTTTCTTCCTGTTAGGCTAGGAAGATGATGAGATCAGAAAAGACAATGGATCCCAGTTCTGTGTGCTTCATTTTTGCATCTCTTGCCTAATAACTTTGAATCTGGATGAAACCATTAATGCCTCAACACTATGACTTATTTTGGCATTGCTTGGGTGAAAAGTTCACTACAAAGGGCCAGTAAAACAAACTATTCAGAGCATGAGCAGCTTAGTTTTGAGAGTCCTTTTCTACTCATCGCTCATAAGCTTCTAAAATAAAGGGGAAAAAAACAATGGAGGTCTGTCTGCCACGACAAGTGAAATTGCAGTTATGATATGACAAAAGTTATCTTTATAGATAATATCTACATTATCTTTGGATTTTTTATATATTTTTGTATAACTTTTGTGGTTAAATGTGCTGTTTCTGCAGGTTAGTTTCCTAGAGTGTCTAGCACATGAAGGGGCTGGTTTCTGTCACTCTTGTGAGAGCCTTAGCTTTCTTATCATTGCAAATAGCAAACAGACATAGAACATGTGGGGGCTGCCTAATAAACAAGCAGTAAGAGTGCAGATGGACTGGTGGTGGGAAGGGATTGTCTGCAGCTGAGCAGTTTGCCAGTTATGCAGGGGAAGGAATTTTATCTGGAGAAAAGGTCTTTTTCTGATGGCAAGTTTCATGCCTTTTCAGAAAATGAATGAATCAGTACTGACTTCAGGGGCCAAACTCTGCCAGGTGCAGTTGTTCAAGTAATTTGGGATTTCTGTTCCTGTAGGATCTGTGAGATCCAGGCAGTTGACTGCACTACCATCTCGTCATTTACTGTGCGAGAATGCGAAGGATCCAGCAGGATGGGCTCCCGGCCACGCCGCTACCTCTTCACGGGACATTCCAATGGCAGCATCCAGATGTGGGACCTGACCACAGCTATGGACATGGTTAATAAGAGTGAAGACAAAGGTAAGTTGTGTTAGGCCAGTACTGTGGCGTGGTTCTTTTTCATGTCCTCAGAGTACCTAACTGCAGTAAATGGACTTGGCCTCTAAGAGCTCTCTCTCTTGCAGATGTTGGTGGCCCCACAGAGGAAGAGCTGCTGAAGCTGCTTGACCAGTGTGACTTGAGTACATCTCGCTGTGCCACACCCAACATCAGTCCTGCCACCTCAGTAGTTCAACCAAACCGACTTCGGGAATCTAATTCCAGGTAAGTCACCAAGCGTGGCACCAGCTGCAGGCACCAAAGGTTTTGCTTTTCAGGTAGGCAGACAGGTTTGGTGAATTGAAGGCTGTAGCTGGGCCTCTGAATTCATGCCCTAAGTGGCTTGAACTACACACACATACTCCTTGCTTTCTACTGGTTTGTATGTGTGCAGACCGGAGTATCCTCTGAGAATCCAAAGTGATCTGGAAGCCTTTGTGTGGTGGCTGTGATGAGTGTATTGCTATTGTAGTGGTAATTGCAGTGGTAGGTGGGAGCAGTGGTGTGCTGAAGAACCAGCTGCTATTCTCAGCCTAACATCTCCTCTTCTTGTATTTTCTGAAGCCTCCAGTTGCAGCACCATGAAACAATCCACGAAACTGCCACGTATGGTTCAGTGCGGCCATACAGAGAAAGCCCCCTCTTGGCAAGAGCAAGGCGGACAGAGAGCTTTCACAGTTACCGGGACTTCCAGGCTTTTAACTTATCCAGCAAAAGCCCAACAGAAAAGGCAGCTGCTGCAAATGGGAATTCAAGCCAGACAGAGGCCAGGAAGGCAACAGCTGAGGGCTGTGCAGCCGAGAGGAAGGCAGTCCAATCAACAGCACTTGAAGTGCGAGGCACCGTCATGACAGATGCAGGTGGGTGTTGCAGTACAGAGGTTCACCGCCTGCCAGAGAATTCTCTGGATCTCAAAAGAAGAGGACCAGAAGAAGAGAATGAAACCAAAGCAGAAAGCAAAAAGAAAATGGGATTTGAAGGAGCTGGTTTCCTGGGAAGAAAGAAAGTGCCTCTCCTGGCCTCGGCACCGGCCCTTGCTGAAGGTGGGCCTGAATTACCTGGTGCAGCTTCTCCATCACCTACAAAAACAGCTGCTTCACCACGACACCGGAAGAATGACACATCCTGCCAAGACTACGGCTTGTGAAAATGTGTCTGGTAGCAAAAACAAGGTGCAGGTGCCCTCAGGCTGATAGTAGGCATGATGGCACATGGTATGGTTTGTTTCTTGAGTGGGATTTTCTTCTCATATAAATATTCTGTTTTATTCTGTTCAGAATAAAACTTGTAAGGTCATGAGAAAGTTCCTAGCTGCTGCCAAAGCTTTGAAGGGTTGTCCACATCAATGTGTGGCTTTATGTAATGCTCCAAAATGTAGTACGGTACTTGGTCCAAAATATTGTTGTGCATTCTTGCGTAAATGTGGTCAGGCATGTGATATGTTGTCATTATTTTTGTTTTGGAGAAAGGGACAGTGCTAAAGGAAAACATGGTTGCTGAGCAGAGGATGCCCTTTAGATGCAGCCACACATTGCTCTACAGTGCTGCTGCTGTCTTGGGTGGATTTTGCCTAACTCACAGAGCTGCCTCTGTAGCATTGTTTAATGAATGGGATCCTTGCTCTTTATACTGCTGTCTGGTATCTGAAATATTTTGTGCAGGCAAAGGAGGAAGCTATCCAAAATAGCATATGATTTTGCCTCTTACTCCAAATAAACTGCCAGAGGAGTGTTGCTTGTACTTTCTGAAAATATGTGGTATCAGATGATGGATTTTGCTGATTGCGACTGAGAGAATGCATAAAAATATGCTTGGCAAAATACACAAAACTGGCAGTCTCTTGAGGGCTTCCTTGTCACTTTCTCTGGAAAAAGGACAGAGATGAATATGGGAGTAGGTTTACTGTCATGGTGTAATAATTCTCAATTACAAGTGCCTTGACATGGTATTCCATACCTGTGTCACACTGGCTGCTTGCTGTTTGCACCTAGTTTACTATGGATGGTGAACAAATTTTATTGCCTGTGGATTAGTAATACATAAGCAGAAAGGAAGGATGTGACAGCAAGTGAAAAAGCATGCTTGGAGTTCAGCATTTATTAATGACATGTTTTGTTGGGTTTTTTTAACTTGAGCCAAGAGGGAGAGGGAGTGAGAGAACACAAAGGCTACAACAACTTCATAAGAATTCCTTCAGTGCTGTTTATTCACCTGTGCATGAACACAATTTTGTGGTGGAGCTCTGTCAGGCCAGGAGAAAACATGGATATCCAGCCATGCAGGCCCCTTTTAGCCACATGCTGTTTTTTGGACATGTAAAAGACTTTTCCTTTCCAAACATGCTGCCCCCTCCCTCCCTCCCCTGCCTCTACAACCCTCCTCAGCTTGGAACGCTGGATGAGGGACAATGATGGGAGCCTCTACCTTCACAGTCTTTTACTACTGTATGACTGAGGGATTGTCAAACTATTCTCTTACCTTTCTGAGGTGTCATGCTAGCACACAGCTTTTACTATACAGCAAAAGGGATGTTGAAAAAAGGCCAACTTACCCCCCACCAATCTCCTCCCAAAAAACAGTTTTATCTATTAACTCCAGGGCAAGGGGTGAGGAAACAGCAGCCCTATCCCTGCCTGCAGTGGCCATGCAGGCTGCTTTTGGCAAGTTACCCACTTCCATTTTCTAGAAAAGCTGGTTTTGTTCTTCAGAGGTGGGTGTCAGTGAATGTGGTGTGCTCTTTGGTGACAGTGCTGAAGCCTTTGATGACATTGACAAGATCTTCTTCATCTACATACTGTAAGGAAGGGAAAAAAGAGGCATATCAGCCAAAGCTACACCAGACTAAAAGTGATTCCTTCCTTTCTCTTTCCTCCTACCCACTAGAAATGGTTCTAAAATAGAGAAATAAGTGCATTTCTAATGTCTTCCCTTTTCTCCCAGGATAAGAACCTAAAGCATTCAAGCACCCAAATCCAAGACAATTAGATTTTCACAATAAGCAGTAATTTAAAAAAAAGAAAATCAATCCCTTCAATTACTCTAAATGGTCAATAATAACGTGCTTGTTACATTGTACTGGCAAACTTGGAGCCATGGAAAGAAAAAATACATGTTTACATTTTTGTTTTGTTCTTCAAGCTTCCAAGGGAATGTCTGAGCTTCCACTTGCACTCCTGTATTAGGAGAGAAATTTACCATTTCCATAGCATAAAGAGGGCACTAGCAGTGTTACTGCAGATTTGTGTCCTGGGCCACTACAGCCATTCACTATATTGATTTGCAGGCTGGAGAAAGGGGTGAACCAAACTTCGAAACCACCATTCCTAAGCTACTGTGTGTAATAAAGAGAAAGAACTGCCTCAAAAGCATTGCAGGTGGTTTTTTTTTTTGCAAGAGAGTAGCTGAGCAACACAGGAGCAGAGTCTTGGGTTCAGGGGCATGTAAAGCCATGTACTGATATGACCATAACTAAAAATGAATACAAGAAACATCCTATTGTAACTAGTCCAGAAGCCCCATGCATTTTAGGCATAGACTTCCTCCAAAGTAAGTATTTCAAAAACCCAAAAGAACTCAAGCGATTGGGATAGCAGCTATAAAAAACAAAGAGCATTAAGCAATTAAACACCTTACCTAAATTACACAAAAACCCATCTACAATAAAACTAAACAAAAAATAACAACAAATACCAGTTGTCACCTTGACAGTACACTGCTACCAATACAAAATAACTCAAAATGCCATAATCCCTAACCACAAAATAATCCCTAAACTAAAAAGCCAAAAAAACCCCAAAAACCAATAAAACCCACTCACCCTTGAACAACTCCATTTAACCTATACACAAATCTAAAAAAAAAAAAATTAATTGTAGACTGTCATATCTTAAATAAAGTAACTCCATCACTAAGCACTACCATACCAAACATACTAAAACTCCAATACAAACTAAAATCCAAAACAACAAAGTCATATACCACTATTAAGATCGCCATACATTTTTAACACCCAATCCATAATAAAAAAAAACAACCTATACTAATTACATTTTAATTATACTTACTCTATAATAAAATAAAGCAATCAATAACCATATTACTTAAATTCATAATATCTCTCAAAACAATAACCTTCATGTACTTCTAATCCCTAAACTTTTTAAAAAATTTAATAACTTTCTAATCCCTAAACTTATTCTCTTATCCAAAAATAACTCCAATTTTATCCCTAACACACAATTTTTGCAATAAAAAAATATACAGTACACCTAAAACCAACTACCTACAATCCCATGACCTACCATAAACTCATCCACACTACAGTAAAAAACTCCAAAACATCTACAATACATCAACAACATCATTATATAAAAACACAACAAAAATAATTTTTAAAAATCATCCAAATTCTCTTAAAAAACACTTTCACCATCAAAAAACTTGAAAATTGAAAAATCTCAAAAAATCCAATTCCTAAAAATAAAAGAACAAAATCAACATCAAATTCCCACCAAATATCATCAACAAAAGCACAATATCTCCACCAACTAACCAAAAAAAATGCACAAACCTTCCTAAACACTATCAACTTTTAAAAAATACATATTCCTAAATAAAACCAAATAATAAGCCCTCTCTAACTAATCTCACACAAATATATCACTTTACAATAAAACCCTAAACAACAAACCTTTACCCAAATCAAATAAAAAATCACTCATACAATAACCCTTAACGCAATCGAATCAAAACCAAATATAAAAAACATGCTCTACTTTACAGCCAAAACCCATAATCTATCCTAAAACCTTTAACAAAAAATACCTAATAAAATCAACCACTAAAATTTAAAAACCAAAATTACAAAAAATCTAAAACCAGCTACACTCCAAAAGAAAAAAAATTTAACAACCTATAAAAAAAACCAAACACTTCAAAAATAATCAAAATAATCAACATCAAAATACAACTCCTCCTAACACCCCAACTGCCAATACTAAAATAAATATTCAAAACAAAAATTCCCTCTACCTACCATACCACCAATACCACATAAAACAATTACTCTCACCACACAACACACCCATATTAAAAAACTAAGTCACTCTAAACTTTTAAAAATAATTACAAATTAACCTAAAAATAAAAACTTTAATCTCATAAACAAAAAAAAACCAAAACCAAATAACACAAACTAAAAAAAAAAACCACCACCATAGAACCAACCACCAACAAAAAAAAATCACATTACACTCTTTTTTACTTATAATTCTTATCACATTATAAAAATTAAACAAAAATAAAAAACAACCACATAAAACCCTACACAACAAATTACAAACTACTAAAAAAACACAAATGAAACCAACCTACTAAACTCAAAACCATTCAGCTAAGCCTAAACATTACAAAAAAAAACCCAAAACTCTACCTCTACACTAATTCATAAATAGCCAATACTCTATAAAAATAACTAAAAAACCCTTAATTAACAACATTAAAAAACTCTGACTTAAACTACTAAAAAATAAAAAAATCACTACCAACATTAAAAAATCTACCATATAAAAATCGACCATATAAATACCCATATCCCCAGAAATCAAACTAATAAAAAATACCAAGACAACAAACAAAATAATCAAACTACAAAAGTAAAAATATAAAAAATAAATTAATAATGCAAAAAAATTATTCCTAACTCAGTAAACCCATAATACCTCAAATCATCAAAAAATCACCTATAAATAAATAGAAAACAAAAAAATAAATTTAACAATAAAAAATATTTCTCAAATTATCTGTAACTATAACACATATACTACCATCAAACAAACCAAATAATTAAAACCCCTATAATATAAACAATAATCCAAATATAAATATAAAAACCCTAACAAATTAACTACATCACACTACCCCAAACACACCAAAATAAACACTATGTACTCACAATAATAAAAACCAACACAAAATAACTAAAAACCGACCCTATGCCTCTCAACCCATAACACCATCCTAAAGCTTACAACTCCTTTAAAAACATAATACCTCTAAAAATTAAACAACAAAACTAATTTCAATAACAATCTTACCAACAAAAAATCATAACATCAAATAAATATACCATATCCCCTACCATACACCAACTACAAACAAAATAAAAAAATACAATAAACTATTAAAAACCACCTTAAAAACATTAAATAAAAAAAATTTCAAAAATTAAAAACAACATCTAATAAAAAACACCTAATTAATTAACAACCAAAATTCCACCAATTAAAAACCCTACCCAATCTAAACCCCTACACACAATAAACAAAAAATCCCAATAATACATATTAAAAAATTATTTTTAAAAATATTTAAATAAATTCTACCTGAAATACCAACAAATAATAAAACTATCTTTACTCAAAAACCAAATTACACATAATAAATAATACAAAAAAATTAACACACTATATATCCCCAAAAAAATCTAATTATTAGATAAAAACTATATATAAATATCACCATTTACTAACTACCATTATCTATATATAACTATATGCTATATATGTAATATATATTTATAAAATTTAAATATATATTAATTTTAGTAATTAACAATATTTTAAAAATATCCTAAAATAACTTTAAAATACTGCATTATATCCCCATTCATCTATTTAGCCCAAAAATAAATTTTACTCCTTTAAAACTAATTCTAAAAACAAACAACAACAAAAAAAAACCAAAAACCAACAAAAAACCCACACAATATATTTTCAAAAACTCTACTCACTCCTCCACATTCCAACTCCTAAGCTATATTATCTACAACACAAACAACAAAACAAAACTGTCCTTTTAATTAATTTTTAACTAACTATAACAAAAAAATTCCCTAAACTAATTTTTCCTTAAAAGTATTTAATCCTACTCTAAACTAGACCCAAAAAAACACCAACTCACATCTATAACCCACCAAACCAAACCTAAATCATAACATTTCCAGCACTAAAAAATCTAATAAAAAACTAAATAAACCAAACTAAAACCCACAAAAAGCTTTCTAAATTTATCATCTCTTTTAAAGCAACAAGAAATTGTATCATTTAGTATTATTCATTTTTATACTAATAAATACTTATAATACTAATATATTTTTATACTACTAATAAACATGTTTTCCACTTTTCTCCAAAAATTCTTTTCCCAAACTAATTAAAAAAAACCTCTCAAACTTAAATCTACTTTCTAAAAAGACCCTTTAACAATTTTCTCTCGAAATTACCCTAAACAAAAACAAATACATTTTTTGTATTTGCTTTCTACCCATGTCTAACGTGGGGTTGATGCACAGAAGAGCTCCCGATTTCATAAAGCAGCTGAGCTCGTGCCGTGAGCGTTGGCAAAAGGAAATGAAAATTTCTGTTCTCTGGCTTTTGCCACTCCTGAAACTCACTGGAGTATTTTTAAACTCGTTCTAACGTGCATATGGCAGGGATTGCAATCTAAACTGAGGCATGGTGTCAGCCCAAGTGTCCAGAGCAAGAGCATCCTCCGAGCAGCAGGAGTTCTTTTGGCTAATGAGGTCAGAGAGGCGCACCCTGGGTGAGCTGTTAGTCCCCAGGGAATTAAATCACGAGGATTTGACAGCTCTGAGGAAATGGCAAGGCTGGCTCATGACACCACTGAATGGGGAAGTCCCTGAGCTGCAGAGTGCAGGCTGAAGGTTAACCTGTACCTGAGGGGTGTTGCCTAGAATTATCACTATCTTCTTCAGCCTTGTCGGCCTCCTTGGTCCTGCTGTTGGGGTCTAAATGGGTTCAACAGTGATGGAACCAACACCCCTATACTGTGGTAAGCCTGTGTGTTCCAGCTCTTCCAGCTTTTTGGTGTACTGAAGGTGAAAGTCTGAGGAAGCTATTTAGATTTACGTGCCAGACTATCCTCCAGTGCCTTTTGGACAAGATCCACTCACTAACCATCTAATTTTGTTACTATCTCATAGGTCCTTCACCCTCATTCTGGGTTCTTTTTAGGAACCTTAATTTTCATCTTTTTTAGGAAGCAAACTCATGTCTCACTGACCACTGAAGCTCTTCTCATGCATTTGGTCAGGGAATGTTGGAAGTTAAAAAGCCTGATTCCTGGTGACAAGGAGAAAGGGAGGTCATCACTGTCCTTGGCTTGAAAATCATGTCTCGTATCTGTGTGTTCAGATCCCTGTTGAGGACACTGTCTAGTTTTGTCCTATATTAAAAGAGAAATACTTTGCCTGCCCCCCTAACCTTATTCTAGTCCCATGTGGGCAGAGTTTGAATTAATTTGTCACATAATTAATGCCAGGAGATCTGAACAGTCACCTAATCTCTGCATTGTGACTGAGCAGAGGACAGAGAGCAGATCTCATCAGCACCTGAGTCCCAGTTAATAGAACAGGAGTCACTAGGACACAAGTTCTTGCCTCTGGCTCTAAATGTGTAGGATACCAAGACATCCCACCTCAGACTGAACTGCATGGAAAGAAAAAAACAGCAAACAGAAGGGAATTCTTCAAGGTGCATTTCCTTGGTAACAATGGAAACCATAAAGAGATGCACATGGATCCCTTGGATCCTCTCAGGGCAGTGTGTGATCACCTGCAACTCTAGAAGAGAGTTGAAGACTTGAAGTAGACTTGAAGAATTTTAAGGATCTAATCAATGACCATGTCCTTCTAGGCCTTTTGGCTGTATCTCCAGGAAGTCATGACATTTAGACTTTTTTCATGATTCCAACAGAACAGACAAATCTCGAGCAGGTGACGCACAGCAGCATCCCAGAGGAGCAGGAGCCCTTACCAAGCCGCGGCCAGGAGTGCGATGGTTGTGAAGGATGGCATCCCAAGGTGATTCATCAAAAGTCTTCTTGTCATAGAGGCTGAGCAGCTGGCTGACACTGCGATGGAGGGAGGCGGGGGAATACGTGCGACTCAGCTGGCCCTGACTCGGCCTCCTCCCCCCGGCTGCCATCCGGAAACTGTGGTTGCTCGTGGGAGAACCAGCCCCTGGGACTTTCGTATCTGCCAGTCCCTGTGAGGCAGGAAGGAGGTAATAAATAAAAAAAAATAAAGGGCATGGTTTTAAATAATTTAGCTGAACAGAAACAAAGCAGGAGTGGAAGGGAACACAAAAAACCATGCCGCAACATCATGCAGTTATAAACAGAAGAAAAAAACCTCAGATCTTTTCCCACTATAAAACAATCATATCATTAAAAACAAACAAACAAAAAACTCACCAACACTAAACCATAATTTTCCCCATTTTTTTCTTTTCTTCTTCTCCCTATTTTTTTTTTTAAGTACCAACAAGCAGAAGTCCAAAGATTTTTGATTACCAGAATGATAGCCTAGACTTGCACAGCAATAGGATGTTTGCAGACCTTTTCATGACCAGGGAAAAATCATCACCCATCAGGAGAAACATGCAGTGTCAAATGCCTTTGTGCATGCTTTTCTCATCTGACACACCACACGTCTGGCCAGTCTGCAAGCTGAGGACTCTACCTCAAAGTGCATCGTGTATCTTTTGAGAGTGACGCTGCTTGATGAATCGGATGTGTCAGCAATAGTTTCAAACTGAGATTAAAGAGAGGGAGGAAAAGCATTAGGGCAGGGCATGCTGCAGTGTAGGTGTACCTGACAGAGGGTGTGAATTAGCTGCAGCTCTGTGAGGGAGAGCAGTGCAGCAGGACATGAAGGAGTAGGGGAACTGGCAAAGACCAGGCACTATTTAATTTTAAAGTGGTCAAGTACTGTGTGAGCAGTCAGCATTGCTTGCCACGACCTCACTAACAATTGTAAAGCAAGCAATTTTGCCACTGCATAGTAGCTCTGTCCTAACTTCTCAGATCAGTCCTTCAACTGCTGCACTAAAAATCTTCCTTTCTATTAAGTCCATGAGCTGCTGGAAGAAGAAAAAGAAAAAAAAATTTAAAAAGAGAAAATAAAAGGAAGGCCAGGAACATGAAAAGGAATTGTGCAGGCATGCAAACAGCAAAGACATTTTAAAGTCAAGAGGAATAGCAAAAGATGACAGACTGTATAGGAAAAGGAATCAAAACCATGAGACCAAAAAAAAAAAAGTTTCTTATGCTCTTAGCCTTTGCCAGAAGAAGGGGCACACTGGAAATCCCATTGTTTCCAAGAGCTTCTTGGTTGAGGCACAGATGCAGTGTCTTGGCACCGAGACAAGAAGGAACAGAATGCGTGAAGGATGCAGGAGTCACTATGCTGCTTGATGGTGCTCACAGGAAAAAGAAGCTGAGAAGTGACAAGAGGAATCATCTCACAGCCTGTGCCTGGAAGAAGCATGAAAATGGAAGGCATGGCTGCTCCCATTCTCAATTCCACAACTGCCATATTCCTTTAGTTTTGCTTTTTCAAGGGGTAGGATAGCACTACTACTGTGCTACATGATGGAACGTGTTTTTTATGCATTCTTTTTCAGAGTTATAACTTCTCAGGATAAAAAGCCTTCCTCTTTATCACTTCCCAGCAGCCCTCCTCCTACAACTCTGATGGTCCCACTGTGGGTGCATGTGCACAAACACACATGTGCATTTTGTGAAGTTCCATAGCTTTTTCCCTGATTACTCTCACTATAATCCAAACCTTCCTGGCATGCAGCTTGTCCTAGAGCAGTCCAGCTGGGTGGTAGATGGATACTGGCAAGAAATAAAGCCTCTCCCTAAGTCTTGTTCTTTGCAGGCTTATCTCTTGGATACCTGACACAGACTGTCAGATTGATCCTGGTTAGCCATCCACAGCAGGCAGCTGAGAACAGATGAAAGGTTCCTCTGAAAAGCACATTTTATCATCTACCTTCTCACAGCATGCCAAAGACTTCTCAGCTCTATTGCAGATGTCAGCTAACATGAAGTGACAGCAATGGCTTTGCATTTTCTATGACTCCAAAATTTCCAGATCCAAAGTTTGTCTTTGGCATCAGAAGCATTTCAGGGCCTGCAGATCAGGTGTCCGAGGGCTCTGTTTGGTCTAAGCTCTTGTAACCTTGCTCTGTGTGCCCACACAGATATGGCTCATATGGGACCAGACAGTCCTTTCCCTACACTAAACAGCCTCCATTTGGTAACCAAGTGTGCAACAAAATGTTGGAAGGCGAAAGAGAAAGTCTGCGTGTGTGTTTGACAGGGCAGGTATCACAGATTATACACTGCTTGCATTTTTCCAAACATACCGGATGGGTTTCACCTGATGAATACACACTCATTGGTGATGTTCTTTTCTGGAGTGGAACTAAAGGAGGCCTGTCTCGTGCATAGGGTTGCTTGTGGATCTTCCTCTGAAGAATTAAGGAGAGAAGAATAGCCAAGAGGATCAAACCTAGAACTACCATCAGCACTGCAAACCACAACTCGTTGTAGAATTTTGCACGTTTGGACTCTGCTTTGTCCTTCTCTCCAGGTGTTGTCAAGATCAGACCTGTAAAAAGAGGGATTAGGGGAGAAAGGAACAGTTACTTCAAGAAGCATTTAACAATATGCCATCCCTTTCCTCGCTAATAAATTAGGCAGAAATTTAAGTAATTTTGTCGTCATGTGCTTATTTGCACTTATCTTCAAGGTGGTATAATGGTTCAATATGCTAGCAGGCTGCAATAAAAAACTTACTACCCTCAAGAGACCCTGCTTAAAGCTCTGGCATTGCTGCTTAGGCTGGAAATCACCACTGCATCAGCAGCTCTTCCAAAAGGAGGTGGTAGTGGTGGAATGTGAGCAAAAAAGGGTTCTCCAAGTAACCTTGAAGAGTGGAAATTACTACAGTAATTTCAGACTGGTACAGACAGAGGACATTCTCTCCAGAACAACTGTGCAGTTACAGGCCTGTGCAGCTAACAAAAGAGAGGGAGGAAGGCTTTAATTCATTAATACAAAAGCAAGCTACATGCTTTCCCCCACCTGCTAGAAAACAAACCAGGCACTTGGTTGGCTTTGCTTATACACAACAAAAGTGTAAGAAATCTCAGTGGCAGCATTTCCTGGTTATTTGGAATCCTACAGGTATAACCAAACTCATGGCCAAGGAATTTTCAACACCTTTGCTTGCAAGCCTCCTCTGCAAGTTGCCCACGGTACCATTCAAGTGTTCAATAGACTGGGTAAAAGCAGCAATTAAAAGAACAAAGAGGCAGAGTGTGGAAGGTGGTGGGTGTAGAGCAACTGGAAACATTTTATAATGCCTTTAAGGCAGCCTTGCCTGAAATTCTTCAGGATAATGGAATGAAAGCATGAAAAGGGATATAAGGGAAATGCAGAGTAAAGACTAATTGCAAATATAAGGCAGATCTATTTTAAAAGGCTGAACAAGATGCTACACAAAAAATAACTTAATTAAACCAGTTAATTAATTCAGTTAGAAACAGTTCAAACAAGAAACTTAGCAGAAAAAAGCACAACATTTTGGAGCAATACACTTAGATAAAAATAAAAGAAAAAATACTACATATCTGAGGAGAGTATCTGAAGCTAATCATGAGAATTATCCAACCCCTAGAAGTGTCCAAGGCCAGGCAGAATGGGGCTTTGAGTAACCTGGTCTAATGGAAGTTGTCCTGCATGGCAGTAGATGATCTTTAAAATCTGTTCCAACCCAACCATTTTATGATTCTATGATGGTTGGACTCAATGATCTTAAAGGTCCTTTCCAACCTAAAGGACTCAATAATTCTGTGATGTAAAGAACAGAAATCCATAAATGGCAAAAAAAGCACATTACCTACCTGCCTCATAAACAAGGCACTAAGGAAGCTCTTGCAGTGAGACGCCATCCTGCCTGGCATGCACTAATACCAAATTTCAAGCACAAACACATGAAATGAACAGGTGCTAGGCAATTTCATCATGTATTTACCAACTCCCTCTCCAGCGTTGTACTTGATGACTGGTGTCATGGCACTCCCTTCGTCAGTGATGCAGGTCACTTGAAATAAAAAGGCTGCACATAAAAAAAATAGAAAATACTGTCAGCAGCAGAAACAAAAATGCTTTAGGTGCTTCTTTTTCACCATTATTTACCAGCAAACAGCCGGGTCTAAAAAACCAAGGAATAGCACATAACCCATCATAACTCACCTGAGTACCACACCACAGCTTCACAATTCTTTACACATTGGTATTGAAATTCTAAACTATGAACCATAGCAGATCATAAGCAATCATCACTATGATGTTGCTATAAATTGTGTTCCTCTTTCACTATTCAATTCTTCCTCTTCTAATGTAACTGGCAACTTTCAATTTTTTAATCACTTTGCCCTAAGTCCCTCATACTTCATTCATGGCTAAAACAAACATATTAAGAACATTTGAATAAAAACAAATAAAGAAAGTATTGGCACCACTGTAGCAATCACTATGACAAAAAATAAATTACAAAATTCTTTGACGCACAAAATCCTAATGTCATAAAAACAGAAAACATTTTTCTTGCTGCTTTTTCTTTTCCTTTTTATTCCCCTGTTGATACTTCTATTTTAAAGACTGCAGATTAATAAAATGAAACTGTATTTCAAAACATAGCTGGTTCTGAGCTAAGAGCTCAGAGCTACTGACTTAATTTGATTCAAATGAAAAGTCAAGCTCCAGTCTTTCCTGGAACTGAAGGTTTCTATATATTTCCCTGACTGTAGCCCTGAAGGATGGAATTGCAACACAGCTCCAGGATCTGGGAAAGATTGACCCTCACTGTGAATAAAAACAGCCTCAGCCAGTCTGGTATAATGTTTAAGAGAAAGCTTAGCTCTATGGATGTTTTTCCAAGGATTTGCTTAGATACATTTTGGTGTGCCTGTATGCTCCTTTGGTCTTAGCTTGGGATTGCAACGGAGAATTTTTTTTTTTAAAGTTCAGCATACAATACTATTAATTTTGCTCAGCAGACTCTCCCAGGGAGGAAGCTGTAGGTAACTGACTTTTGTCAGATGTCCTTGGCAAGTAGAGCTCGGTGTCGAAGCCGCTGTAGATGCGCCGCCCGCTCTCCGTCAGCGCGTACTCCTTCAGGCGCCCGTTCAGCACAAAGGTGCGGCTCCAGTCAATGTGGATGATGGATAAATTGCTGACCACGGAGAAAGGAGCCATGTACCGAGGTGCTGCAGAACAAGGGAAAAGAGTTCAATTCTGTGAACCCTGTGAATTTTTAGCCAATAGGCTAGAATTGATTTGGTGACTGAGTTATACAGAGAAGAGAAAGAGATTCTCCGGGATACAAGCTCTCTGCCATACCCACTCCCCCTCTCTCTCATATCCATGTGTAAAAGAAAAGAAAAGAAAAAGTTGCTGTACCATGCCAGCCTCTGCACTGGGAAAGCAGAGATATATCCTGAAAACAAATATTGAACTCCCTCCCTTTGCTTTTGTGCATGTGGTACTGACACTAAAACTATAAACTAAGTTCTAGCTTAAGGCAGAGGACAGAGAGACACAGGAGATTGTGCAAGCCTAACTGCAGCAGGCTGGGCTGTGGGAGCTGCTATGAAGAGGGTTCTTTTGCAAGCCCCAAGAAATTGCTGAGATCATCTTAAACACATGCACATACATGCAAACATGGGGTTTCAGGAAAGTGAGAACAGATGGCAGGCAGACAGAAAAGAAACCCAGAACTCACTTCAGGGAGGAAGAGTTCATCAGTTGGGCTCAACAGCTTGCTGACAAAAAACTTAATTTAAGTTTGAGGTGGTCCTTTCTTGTGGTGTTGCCATTAAGCCATCTGCCCCGTATTTGCTGTTTTGTTCATAAGAAAGCTGCTTGTCCAGCTGCACTTTCCTGCTAATTGCCCACTGTCACTAAAGCAAGCCTTCGAGGCAAGAGGAAGCAGTCAGAGAGACTCAAGGAATGAGGCAGTCAGAGGGACTCTGGAAACCTGGTGTGAAGAGGTCAGCAAGGCAAGAAAAGCAAGACTGAAAGAAGAGGAGTTTAAACCTAGTGGGTGGGTATTAAAAATTGCTTTCAAATCCTTTTGTTCTATGTGTCTCACCAGTTCCTTATGAATTTTCTCCATCTGAAAGTTCATAACAATTTCCAGACTTTTAACTTGCAATTTAATAAAACACAGCTTTGGACATAAGGGATCTTTCTTTCATTTGTTTGTTTGTTTTTTGGTTGCTTGGTTGTCTTTCTGTGGGTTTTTTTCCCTTTGTTTTTGGTGTGGATTTTTTTTTTCAGTGGTAACATTAAAGACAATCTGTGCCTGTTCCACCTGAAATTTTCAACTAAGGATGTATCAGATTACAGAATTTGAGTAATTACTTGGCAGAACTACCAAATGATGCAAAAGGGATTTTTAGAAAGGTGATTCTGAAATCCTGACATGAGATAAAAATTGAACATCGTCTGTGCCCTGACCTGACAGACTGAGATGAAATGCCCATCTCATCTGTTATGGAATGACTCTGGCTACAGCACTATAGATCTTTTTAATAAAAGCTGATGTTAGACTACTACAAATTCAGTTTTGATGGCAAAATCTATTCTGCCTGTAGGCACAGGTCCTGCATGTTTAATTTCCATGCATACCATCACATGGCCTTAAAGCACTGCCTGCGGTGGTTGGACAGCAACAAATTCTTACTTCAGTGTTCACAAGCATCCAGTCATTCAGATGGCATCCAAGGAAAATTTTTATGACTCCTAGCAGAAGTGTGGCATGAATTAGGGCAATAAGATTGTTCCTGAAAACAATCACCAGGTCTCTTTCAAGATCTCCACTTTTCCAAGGGATTATTTATGGCAGTATATTTATTACTTCACATCAGCCTTCTGGTAATACTTGAACATTTTATGTTCTGCAGCTTTGCTGCCCATTTTCAGTAAAATAAAAGGTTCTCAGGCTCCCAAGATAGAGGATGTGATATCAGATGATGAGCAAAGAAATATTTTTGAAGGAATGAGCAGTTAAGCCCAGAGCAGAATTTCAATGAATGTTCAGCAGAGATGCAGTGACCAGGGACAGGGAAGAAGAGGTTTCTGGTGATGTTCTCTCTCCCAGAGGTGAGGAAGTAATTTGGCTCCCAGAAACAGGCATCACTGGTCAGTGAACCATTTCTCATACTCACGCTCCTTTTCCGTTGTGAATCCGATCCATTCGGAAGCACTACTGCCAACGGAGTTGTAGGACACGACTCGCAGGTTGTAAGTGGTGTAAGGCTCCAGGTTGGACACGTTGGCACTCTGTCCCTTCCCCGTGTACTTCACCTCAGTTGGGCCAGGACTGCAAGCCTTCACGGCTGGCTGTAGGTTCAGAGGACATGCCATGTACACGTGCAGCTCATAGCTGAGAACAAAGTTGAGATTTTGATGAATGAAGAGTCCTACGTAACATAAAAGCCAATCCCATATTTTGTCCTAACTGCTGTTTGTCTGGCTACTGGAGAAGAGAACAGACCTGATCCCAGTTTTTCTCTTGGAGATTTTGGTCCTAATTGTCAGATAACTGGGCAATTATAGTGGTAAGTAAGTCACACTCAGTGTTGATGCCCATTACCTTGCTGCCCTCTTCCGCAAGTCAGGATTTTTGCCTAAGCAACCCCAGATTGCAACTCTCTCATCACTGCATGTTGAACTCACAACTATTCTACTACACAACCACAGCTGTCAATCACCTCCACTCACAACAGCTCATCCTTTCCACCTTTATCCTCCCCAGTATCCTGCTCAGGAGAAAAGCAATAACTGAGTGTAAACACTTCCCAGAAGGTGTTCAGGGTACAGGGAATGTCACCACCAACATGCCAAGGAAGGAGGATGACTGCCACAACTGTTTAGTTCCCTCAGCCATGGAAATCCAGCTCACATTGTTCTGGCACTACCTCCAGGCAAGGTGTGCTGGTGCAGCTGGGTGGCAGCTCCTACCTGGTGACAATGCCATTGGGTGACTGAGGGGCACTCCACTGGAAAGAAGCATTCCTGGAGGTCACGGTGCGGATCTGAGGTGGAGGCTGCTCTGAGGGTGGAGCTGGCTGTGTGGTGAACTCAGCCATGGGTCCTTTGCTGCAACAATTGAAACAGGTGCAGGCCTCCACGCCAATGGAGTACGTGGTGAAAGGTTTTAGCCCATGTATTGTCTGCTGGGTGGCAGTCCCTTCTGACAGCTGCAAAAATTAAGAGGGAACTTGTCACAGCTTTACGCACCATAAGTACTAAATAATAGTTACAGAGGTGAATGAATCCCAGAAGAAGACAGACAGAAGATTCTACATGTCCTTTAAGTCTGACAGTAATGCAGCTGTTGTGTAATGGGAACTCTGTTTTTCTCCCATTATGAAGTTAAAGGACACTCCTCAAAGGAAAAGACCACGCCATCAGTGGCCTCAGGACATCTTCAGTTGAGCTGTGACCACCGTATGTCAACTGCAAATGTCATTCTCAGCAACTGAGAAGCTGAAAGCTATTAAAGGAAGACTCTGGGATAAGTGGTACTGAAGCAGAAAATAAATTAATGTGGAAAATAGTTCCATGATAAATGTGCTAGCAAATAATCATGAATATCTCATGTTTTCTCAATGTGGATGCAGGAAACAGTGCTGGGCAGCATGACACCAATGTGTCTGGTAGGTCAGGTCATTCCCAGACAGGAGAATGTGCTCTCTGGTAGGAACATCTGAGTCAAGAGCCAACATGATGCTGCTCTGCATTCAAACAGACATTGTGCTGGGTAAGCCTGTTAGGAAACTTTCCTTAGCTCAGCAAGGGAGACCTGGCAGTTCTGGCAAAAGAATCAGTGCCCTGCTCTGAAACTGCTCACAGGAACTGCCTCTTCACCTTTTTGCTGTAGTCATTTGTTGGTATAGCTTTTTTGAAGCCAAAGAAATAAAAATATGTAGAAAACACCAACAAGGGGCAACATCTGCTCTCATTTGGCAGCATGTGATTCAGCAGAGTTCAGCAAAAAATAAGAAGAGAGTCAAGCAAGCAAAGGGAAGCACTTGGTACTTCTTGATGCCAGAGCCAGAGCCAGAGCCGAGCCAGCAGCATGGCAGGTGTGGGGGAATGGAAATGGAAGGCCATGCAGGCACCAATGGGATGAGCTGGCTGAATCAGACACAGACACAGCCAAGTGCACTGGAAGGAATAAATGGGTAATGTGAAATCAGTAGACAGCTTAAGCTCACGGACAGGACAGTGCATTGCAGAGCAGCTAACTACAGGAGGCCAGGAGATGAAGGCAGTCTGTGACCAACAGTAGCAGCTTGTAATAACAAAATTGTTAAAGCTAGAAAATACAAGTGGAAGTACAGAAAAAGTGCTGACAATACTCACCACCACATCAGTCCCTCTGGTACCATTAGAAAACAGCCTGTAGATACTGACCACCCCGTTAGGCTTAAGAGGGGGGCTGATGCTCACCACGGCCACAGTGGATGCCACCGTGTTGAAGAGGGGAGCTCCCAGGCCCTCGGGAGGGGCAGGGCCTGTCCGGCAGCGGGACCAGCTGCTTGGCGTCCGGCCCACGGAGTTTACTGACCACACCTTCCACACAGAACAAAGAAACTGTCAGCAAAGAACTCAAGCCTACAAAACATCTGCTTTTAGCCATAGGGGCTACTGCAGCTCTACTGACACTGGGTGAAACACGATGTAATGGCGCTCCTAGAAAATGTCCCTTGATGGCCAGTCAGCATCTGTGTTGACCCAGTGATTTTTTAACAGAAGAGTGAAATATTTCCCACTGCCACACTCAGGGAAAAGAAGCAAAAGTCATGTCTCAGGCAGTGTGTGCTCCTGTGTCATCTTCATACCTGATCCCCACTCTCTGAATTCCTACCACTGTCTGTGTCACACCATGCCAAGAGGACTCCTGGAGGAGCTGCAATCAACAAGAACAATGTTTTCAAAGCTATCTGAACAAAAATACTCATATCTGGTCCTGACAACTTCTCCCTTCTGCACATTTTCTTCATGTCTGCAGGTAGCCCCAAAGAATTCAGCCTGGCCTTGGGTGGCACTTAAAAGCTGCATTCACCTTGACTGAATCACACAAGCCAAACTCAAGTTACTCTTTAGAACCAGTGAGCTTTACAGGAACATCCCTCTCCTAAAAATATTAATGTAACAGTTATTTGCAAATATTTTCAGTAACTTGCAATATAAATAAAGCCCATTGAAGTGTATAGTTAATTCAGCATCTCTCATTTCTTTTCACAACAACATTTGCTTTATTGCATGAGCACAAAGGCAATGACTTCAGTTCCAAGATTTCAAAAATTAGCAGCTTGAATTAGGCCTGATTAAAACCCACATGTCTCTATGAACTATGCCTACTGATTTTGTCAGCTACCCAAAACCAGAGTGATCTGCAGACTACATAAAACTCAGCACTTATTAAACACACTCTCCAACAAATCTGCATGAAAATTAAATTTTGCTTTCATCAAGGACTGAATAAACATATGGAAGGATGTATAATCTTATTTATCAAAAAGAATTTGTATAATTAAACACGAATATCATAAAAGGTTGCCTTAGGTCATCATTTGCATGAGTAAGTAATTTGTAGAATGTCAGGTACAATAGACAGAATAGATGGATGCATGAGCACATAGGGTTAAATTAGACTCAATATTAGCCAACCACATAGTGATCAATCAGAATGATAGATCTAAATGGCAATACAAGAGGACTGTCTGAGCGATTTTTAGTATAAGTATTCCTTAGTAAGCTTTCATGCCGAGCAGTTCTAACTACAGTAAAACACATTCTTATGCGATGTACTTTGGGCACTGGTCCTGGGGAAGGGAATGGTGGGACTATGTCTTGAGAAAAAACAGGAGGTTTAGAAGTAAGAAGTCTTCAAAATTGACCCTGAATCCTTCCAGCTTGTGATAATAATTTCCATGAACACTTTACAAGGAGCCCGGGGAAGGAAAATGGATAAAAACAACTAAAGTGCCTTTGAAGGCTGTGGTTCTGCCAATTACAAACCCAAAGATCCTGCCTGATTCCATCAGTTACATACAGAACCATCCTAAGTACAGATGATGCCCTGCAATAACAAGCTCAGCCAAAGCACTTTCATTTCAGTGGAATCAGTAATACATCTCTGTTGTGAACTATTCATAAAGTCAAACTCTGTTCACTTTACTGCAGTAGGTCAAACCCTGTATCTCAGTTCAGTTCCAGCTGCTACAAAGATTTATCCACAGTCATTCATTTCAAGGGTCATATTTCTTTGTGGAAAGAGTAAAACATATATGGAAAGAGCAGCTCTGAGTGTGGCACTGGCACTGGCTCAACGCTTACCTGAGCTCAAATGCTCCAGTTATATCCAGGCTGTGGCCTCAATGAGCACGGAGCGTAACAGTGTCAGCCCTGACCTGCTGAGCAAGCTGCCCACAGCTAAAATGAAGGTGATGAGCTAGGAAGAGATCCTTCCTGTGTAACATAGGAATTCAGCTTCAGAATGGGATTGCCAAGGAATTTTGAAGGAGAGAGGGATGCAACTCATTTGGGAAGCAAACACTTCACCAAGGGTTGGATGGAGACTCCTCTCTTCATCAATCCCTCACCTGTGCCTACACCTCATCTTTCAGGAAGAAGTCTTAATTCACAGAATCACAGAATAAGCTGAGCTGGAAGGGACCCACAAGAATCACTGAGTCCAACTCCTGGCCCTGCACAGGACCATTCCCAAGAGTATTGTCCAAACACTTGAACTCTTTCAGACATGGTACTGTGATCCCTTCCCCAAGGAGCTCCTGTTACTAGGAAAGGGCCAGGAGCCAGAAAAGGCCTCAGGCACAGAACAGAGAGAGGATTTCTTCCTCATCCCAAGCAGTGTATAGTCTTCTTGTGCCACAGAACTGGGAGATTTATAGCAGAGATGAGTCCCTCTGACACACTGTTCCCCATTATCTCATTTGGTCTTATATTTTGTGCAGAACTGATGTGCATTTTGGAGGAAGTTAAAGAGCAAAAGAGAGGGCTTGGAGTTCCTGAATGTTTCTACTGTCAGAGCAGCCCAGTCACCCCTGGGAAAAAAAGAGAGAAAGTAGGATTATGACAGTGGGGAGACCATCTCTTGTCCCAGTGCGGACTTCTGCTTCCACAGCTGCATTCAGAACTTCATTACTGGATGCCAGCAGCTTTGAATTGCTTAAATACAGATGAAGACACATCCTGCCCTAAAAACTGTGCACAGAACAATGGGAACACGATGCACATATGAGTCTCTGGTTCCTCTGAGCCTGGGAATGGGCTGAAACCAGAAAAGCAACAGCAATGCTGTTGGAAAAGGACTGGTGCCTTCCCTCTTCCCACTGCACTGGCTTGTATCAGACACCAGTGTTATGGGCTGGGAGCCCAACTGAGGAAGGAATGTCCTGCTTGTGTGAGCAGGCGGGTGACAGTGACATGCAGATACTCCTTACGTGGCTCCTGATGCACTTTCATCTCCTTCCTTAGATGAGAAAAATGTGACAAGGCCTCTTGTACTTGAGCACCCTTCCAAGCACCCTTCCTGAGCTGATGGTGCTGTCCTCACACACAGCAGTTTATTGTCACCCCATTGCCAGGTCTGGGGTCATTAGTGTGGCCTGGGGTTTTAATAATAATCTTGTAAGAACAATCCCAATGCAGTGTCACCTGGAAGAGACTGAGGGGACACCTAACCATGGCCTGCAGCTTCCTCATGAGGGGTAGTGAAGGGGCAGGTACCAATCTCTGCTTTCTGGTGACCAGTGACATGACCCAAGGGAACAAAGTGGTGTCAGGGGAGCTTTAGGTCAGATATCAGGAAAAGGTTCTTCACCCAGAGGGTGGCTGGGCACTGGAACAGGCTCTCCAGGAAAGTGGTCACAATACTAAGCCAGACAGAGTTCAGGGAGTATTTGGACAATGCTCTCAGGCACATGGTGTGACTCTTGGGGGGTCCTGTGCAGGGCCAGGAGTTGGACTCAATGACCCTTGTGGGTCTCTTCCAACTCAGGAAATTCTGTGGTTCTGTGACTCTGTGCTCATCCCCTTCTATACTACAGCCAAGTGCTTAAAGGACTCCTTCAGGAGTCAAGTAATTGAGGTTCAATCACATGCTCCACCAGAGACAGCTGGCCTGCTGCCCCTCTGGAGTGGGAATGCCCACTTGGATGATCCATTTCTGTTCTTGGGATGCTTCCCTATAGAGGTTGAGGGGGAGTTGATGTCCACACCACGCTGCCACATGCCTGACTCTCTGGAATTAAAGGCCGAGGTCGTGGCCATGTCTGTGTGGGCCTGACAGACAGACATGGTCTGAGTGTGCCTTCTAGATGGACACCAGCTACTCAGCCCTGCCAAGACATGTGTCCAGCAGAAACCCCCTCGGTGTCTGTGAGTCTGTAACGCCAGCTTCTGAGACAGCTGTGACAGCTAAGCAGGACTTCTGAGGATCTGAATTCCAGATTTACACTGACCTAAGATGGAGTCCCTTAACTCCCTTTGCTTCTGCTCAACCATCTGCAAAAGGATGGATGGTTATAAAAATATTACCCTGTGAGACATTCTCCAAGTAAATCCTGGTCAGTGTTTGGAAACCCAGGGCAGTAAATCCACATAACTGCCTGCAGATGGAAATGCTGCTGTTTAGCCACATTTTTTTTTGCAGGAAAAAAATGTGGCAGCATGGCAACAGAAACCACAATGATCAGTGTCTTTAAAATCAGAGGTCATGGCTTTTGGAAAAGTGACCACTAAACAGTCATGGATGGAAGCTGTTGCCTGGCTAGCCTGGTGAAACTGAAATTTAATTATTTAGGCTTTTGTAAAAAGCTTTTTGGGGTCACAAGCAATCTTTATAAATTGGTATAATCGGCACCAAAAATATTTAATCACAGTAATATAGAAATATAAAGACCCTAATAGGCAGCAGTATTACCTTCTTACAATTGTGAAAGACCTCATGGGAACATGGAGCAAACAAGAAGCAATCACATCTTAGGGATGTATTAATGATAAAACACAAAGATCAGAAAGCAAGAAAAGTTTGTTATATTTTGACTTTCTGAATATTCTTTCTCAAAAAGCATTAAGTCTGATATCATGGTGCATGGCTCAGCACCCTGCCAAAAGATGTGTTGTTGTTAATGGCTGCACTGTTCCAAAAGAACCAGGAGAGGGCTCTGAAATCAGCCTACCAAAGGTTACTAATTAATGTTTTATCAATCTGCTGACCCCTGGTTCAGACTGCACTTTGAAGTGGAGCCAGAGAGAGAAGAGAGGGGAGAAAACTCTCTGGAGAGTGTCTATTCAGAGAACTGAAGAATTCCAGTTACAGGTAACTAAGCTTTTTTTCCATCATAAATTGTGCCTTCACAGATCCCTGTTCCTGGAAGAAACCTCTGATCAGTCACTGAAAATGATCACAGGACAACCTCAAGGTTCATTGGCATAGCAAGAAGGGGCAAAACTTAGGAGAAGCAGGATGGGACATTTTGAGAAGAGTCACCTTACCACGGTGAGCTTGTTCAGGCTTCTGCCTGAACAACTTTTACCATAAGGGCAGAAACAAGGGCACCAAAATCACCTTGGCCATAGATATCGAATAATCATGCTATTGTAGATGCTGACAATGGAAGAAGCCCATGAGGTGACTTCTATCCCTGAACCACACAGATTTGTCTGCTGCAAAACTCTTGAAACCCCAAATCTGTAGCAAGGAAGATTTGTTTTGAACTCCAGCTCCCACAAAGGTGGCCCTCAGGCAGTGAATAGCTTGTGGAGAATGTGAAACTGTCCCTTACTGCAGAAATCTCACAAGGCAGAAGGGTGCTGGGGGCAGCTTGCTGCAATGAAGGCAGCAGTCCTAAGCTACTCCTGACTTCCCAGGTCAGGAAGAGCTAGGATACTCTGTACAGCACAGAAGCCAGATGCTTCTCACCCTTCCTGCTTGCAAAAGAGCAAGCCAAAGAGCTGATTACCAACCAGCAGTGGATTCTGGCTCCCTCCATGTCCAACAGGCACTGTGCCTTGCGCCACTTTGCACTGTGCTTAGTCTGCAGTCCATCACAGGTGTCTCTGTGAGGGACAAGATCTCAGCTGTGAATGTGTCAGCAGCTTGCACCAAGCTCCTTCAGACACTCAGAAAACAGCCTTTTGCTTAGAAAAAGTCCGACTAGTAAATCATCACCTCTCCTTGGCTCTGAGTACTGCTCAGAGCTGTGGGGAGTTACGGAGGGCTGTAGGTTCTGGTGAACCACAAGGTCAGACCAACCCAGCCCTTTGACACGTGCACGTAACTCTACTTCTGTGAGTAAGAGTCACGTACAACTTGGATCTCTGCTTTTACGGCACACAAAGACTCTACACACCTGTGGCTGCTGGTCTTTCCAAAAAGGATTCAATGCTGGCACCACTTGGCCCATGCCATGAGAGACAAATAGCAGAGCAGTCTGTACTTCTCTCTTTCTAAAGCTGTTTCACGGAGACCTCAAAGACCCAGCACTACTTTGAGACTTTGCCTTGGATTTCTTGACTTAGATTTGCCCCATTTCTTACCCTACACTTACATAAATGCAGAGTTTTAACAGTGTAATTATTTTCCAATATAGTAAGATATTTTAGGGTCATATAAGATCTGACATCAGCAAAGTCAGAAACACAGCCCTCAATTTTTGGTTATGTTCAAACAGCAACCTTCAAGACAATTGAAGAGATCTTGGCAGGTTGAAATTAAAGAAAACCAAAGAACCTCCCTCTCACCATCAATTGCAGCATCCTTCACAAGTGTGAACTGATTGTTGTACTGGCTGGCTGATTTGGAGTTTCTTATGTGATGTCAGCAGAGCTCAGAGCACAAAGCTTATCTACCAAAATCTAGCACTCAGCATTAGAATAATGTATTCACATCTGGGCACTTCAGTATCAGGCAGGTATTAGCAAAACAGAAAGTTTAAAAAGTGGGTGCAGTTTATGGTGGACAGAGCAAAGGCAAGGGAAAGAAAGTATCACATCCATTCATGAGCAGGAGTATGAGAAGGTAGTAATCAAATGTGTGCTTCCTGATTGCCCCTTCTCAGACTGCCCCATACTTTTCCCTCTTCAACATTATTACTCTCCTTATGGAGGTCATAAACATACAACGGGGATAGATTTCAGGTCCACACTTCTAGTACTGTGTTAATTAGAGCCTCTTAACATTGCTATTCATCTGCACTGTTCAAATGCTAATAATAAAACTACTAAAGTCATTTTGGAAAAGGGAAAGACAATAGGCAAAAACTTTGGGATTTAAACAAAATTACCAAATTTTAAAGGAAGCTCATTCCATATAACATAGGATAATGCCAGTAATTAATGAGAGATGTAAAAAGGTTTAACTCTGAGAGATAGAAAATTAAATAATTTGTTTCCTATGGGTATATAATGAGATAGTTACCAAGTTCCCATGAGAGAGATAAGCAGATATTAAAAGGTCTTTCCAATACCTGTAATGGCTAAGGGCAACAGCTAATTCAATAGATTCGATCAAAATCACCACTTCTTTCTTTGCTTCTGATTTATTACTTTGGCTGCAGTTAGTCATCACTCATTTTAGTTTGCTTTTCAGCAGTCATAAATTATGCCTCATAAATAAAAAGATACAATCAAGGAAATCTTATCAAGGAATCATCTACAGCCCTGGAGTATATTTTCCCTTGGTACTCACACTAATGTCTTTTTAAAGGATAGCTTGCCATGATTTTGAGTATGTTGGAATCACAATTTACTGAGAAGAGTCTTGAAAGAGTGGCACTGTAAGTCTCTCACTGGTAAATGTGTATGGCAACAAATCCAGTCTAATATTCATATTTAATTTAATAAAAAAAAATCCAGGTTTTGTTACATCAACACACTTGAATTTAAGATTGTATTGACAAGAGAAACACACTTCCTGAGGTGGGGCTTAATGAGCAAAATCACGTGGTTTCAAATGGCTCTTTTTGCTTCTACTAGGAGAAAGGAAGTATCTCATTTTGCAAAAGGATATCTAGGGTCAGTGTCATCATTGTATCAGTGAAACAACATAGTTATGTCTGCTTTACTTTTCAGAAGCTGAGGTCAAGCGTGGTAGGCTAATGAAGATGTAGTATGAGAAATTCTCTTTAATTGGAAGCAGAAACCTCATATGAAAAAAACAAACAAAATAACAAGAAGGGAATGGGAGAAAGAACTACTTTTTATAAATGTCACTTTTTTGAAGTGCATATTTCTGTCAGAGAGATGGGAAGAAATGGGGAATTAAAAGAATGAAGAGGAGCCAAATATGAGGGATATTACAAATGGGTAACTATCCATCACTGGTCAACTAGAAAACTGGTTTTACCTGATTTTAAACTGCAGAAGTCACTGACCTGTTTGTCAGTAATTAATCAGCACAAGCTGGAGCTCAGCCAACAATGTGACAGACAGGCTGGTAAACCAAGTGTCCTTCCTGTCATTGGAAAGTGACCAATAGGGCCAACATATTCTACTCCCCATGTAGTTGGTCCTTTCGTAGTCTTCATGACTTTGTACCCAGTTGTTTTTTTTTTTTATCTCTCCAAAGTCAGAATATTATTTGTTTTCTCTTACAGAGGACCCAGTACATATTTACCCTGGTGTGTCTTGGGGTATTTCCTAGACCCTCCAGTTGGCTGCAGTAACAAGAGGGTGAGAAGGACTCTCCACACACAGGAGGGATGCTGTGCCTCTTACAGTGGTCAGAGGCACACAGCTCCAGCACTGCAGACCCTGTCTTGGTGCATTGAATAGTCCTCTTGGAGAATAAACCTCTGCAGGGAGCCATAAACCTTTCTGAAGAGGGACAATTGTAATTTTCTGTCTTTTACATGCTCTGTGCCTGCCAAATAGAAATAAGGATGCATCCTAAACCAGGAAGACATAAGCCATTAATCTAAAGAAGCAGTTTTAAGAACACAATTAAGTGTAATTGTGGAGGAGTGATACTGCATTTGCATGGAAATCACACCATACTGTGACTGCCCTGCTTTGCACTAAATGCCACAAGTCTCTGCTCAGAAGGGCCTTCCCTTAGCTGAGAAAAACAGGTTTGACTCTATAGGCTGCTATATGGTAGCATTGCACACCATTTCCAATGATTCCCAAGGAGGGCCTACACACTCTGTTCCAAAAATATTCCAGGAAACAAAGGATTGTGCTTGCAAACTCATTTGGCCCCATGAGTGATGTTTGTCTAAATAAGGGGGATTTTCAGATCATGCAATAGTATATGGTTAATAGAGCTGGAGATACAAGGCAGAATTCCAACAAATAGATTCTAGAGCACCTAAAAGATGCTCTAGAAAATGCAAGTATCTAAATGTACCAACACAGGGAGTATCAAAGATCTAAGTGTTTTGTAGTGTGGAAATAGGCACTGTATGCCACTTGAAAACCCACTGCAAACTAGCAGGTTCTAATATGCTCATGCAGAATTGGCCCTTTCAAGTATAAATGTGCTTCCTTTAAGAACAGTGACCTAAGCATTTTGGGGGCATAATCACTTTTGTCAGCATGAGCTTCTAAACGCACATCATTGTTCTGGAAGTGCAATTCTGGCACCTGGCTTTATAAAACCTGATATTCAGCTGAAGTTTCCAGGAAAACAAACAAATTAAAAACCAACAAAACAAACCAACAAAACCCAATGAAAAAACTCCCACGAAGCTCAGATTCAAAAGTCCTGATTTCAGGTCCAAAGAAGCTATTAGAGCATTGAACTAAATCTCAATATCTCCAAAAATGCTGGAGAGAGTCCCATCACAGCATTTTGATTTTATCTGCATTCTGCTGGAGGAAATTCAGTTGCATTTAAAGTTTTATGTCCAGCAAACAAGCCTCAAATACAGAGACAGGAGAATCAATATCCAGTTTAAGTGAAATATAAATCTGGGTTTCATCAGCATAATAGCAAAAGCCAAGCCCTATACTTATGAATAACTTGTCTCACAGGCAAGATATAAATTGTCAACAATGGAGAAACTCAGAATACATCCCAGAGGGCTGCTGCAAGTGACTTAAGCAGAAGGCAAGTACATGCATTGAAAAGCTTCTCATGGTGAAATAAATGGCCACTGGTGAAAAAAAAAAACAAAAATTACTTAAGAGTTCCAATCAAAATCTCAGCCTGGTTATGAAGCAGAATCAAGATAAAAAGCAAGTCTTGAATATAGCACAATAAAGCACAGGAATCCAATCAAGGGTTTTTTGTTTTTTTTTTTTTTTAATCTGTCACTGATAAGTCATTAAAGATGTTGGCTGAAAAAAGTCTCTGTGGTACCCACTTCCCAAAGAACAGCTTCTGACTGAGATAATTAAAAGTTCGCTCAGCTGAGAACATCCCACAGCCAATATCTACAATGTCCAGATTGGAGAGTTTTTCTTCATCTAAGAAAGATTCCTAACAAGTATGGTTTGGATAGACATCAATGTCTACTCAGACCCATCTTGCACTTGAATTCACATTCCCCATAGATCCTGCCTAAAGCAGCAAGGAAATCTGGTCTAACAATAGTTCTGCTGATACAGGCTATACAATCTCCATCCTTGCATCTGCAAGGATGGAGAACTTGATCCAAAACTCAGCTGGACACAGCCCTGAGAACCTGGTCTATCTGGACCTGCCTCAAGCAGAGAGGCTGGATGCCTTCTGGATGTCCCTTCCAAACTGCATGACTTGATGAGTTTACTACACTTGTGTATGCAGCAGCTGGAGAGACTAATGCAACAAAATAAATGTTTAGGTATAATTCTTCATGGTTTCTGGCTACTTGAAAGGAGAGAGCAATAGCAGTGGAGCAGAGCTACCAAAGAACCTGACCTATCCACTGTGCTCTCATTAAACTTGCAGATGACACCAAACTAGAGGGACCTGTTGATATGTTGAAGGACAGATCTGCCAGTCAGAAGGCCCTAGAGAATGGGAATTTCAGCAAGACAGATGCAAAGTCCTGCTCCTGGGGAAGAATAACTTCAGCATTACTGACCAGCTAGGGGGAACCTCAGCTTCAAAGGACCTAAAGGTAGAAAGCTGAACATAAGCCAGTAGAGTCATCTGGCAGCAAAGATGACCAGCATCCTGAGCTGTTCCACCAGAGCACAGCCAGATGATTAAAGGAAGTGATTACCTGCCTTTATTTAGGGTCTATTTTGTTTTGGCCCCCGAATAGCAGAAAGATATTGATAAATTTGAATGAGCTCAGTGGAAGTTGATCACGGTAATCAGGGGTTTGGAAAAGTGCCTCTAAAGAGAACCTGTGGGACTTGGGCTTGCTCAGCGTGGGGAAGAGATGGCTTTGGAGGGACTTGATTGCATTTGCCCAGCAGGCTAATGATGGGGGGAAGCTTGTTTCTTTACTATGGTATATGTTGGGAAGGGGACAAGAGAAAACAGGTGTAAGTTCAAGCAAAAAAGGTTCAGACTGAACATAACAAAAAAAACTTTTTTGCAATGAGGACAGGCAGGCAGTGGAGTTGACTGTAAGGTTACATTCTTCTCCCCAAAGGTTTTCAAGATAAAGACCTGAATGAAGCCCTGCAAAACCTCACCTGACCTCTTTACTGACCCTGCTTTGGGCAGAAAGTTGGGCTGGATGGCCTCCTGAGAGCCCTTCCAACCTGAATTATCTTGTGATCCTATAAAGCCAATGAGCCTGTAAAAGAAAGATTGCTCCACCTTGCTCAAGAGGTGGAATGCACTGTTTCAGGTATATATTAAACAAAATGAGAACACCAACCATCAACAGCAAACTCACTTTTGAACCACCAGAAATGTGCTTGTCAGTCTAATGACTAATTTAAAGAGAAAACAGTCCCCCTGGATGTAAACTGCTCTGAGATCTAAAATTAATCTAAGATCTAAATTAAAAATTAATTCATAAAAGATTGGGGGATGATGGAAAAATAAAGAATAATGGGAAAAAAAGATACCTTTTAAGAACTAGAATTTCCCATAACTGAGCCTTGCAGAGGCTCTGGAGGGTACACAGACATTTAACATATAAGATACACAGGCATCTACTACTAAGATAAACAAATGCTGAATGAATATATTGCTTGTATGGAATTATTTTCAGCTTCTCAAGTCTTTAAAATACATTCACAATAATAATTTGGGTTTCACAATGCTATTAACATTAGAATTGAGAGGTGTATGTTCATTGTAAGTGTAAAGTAAGGTTCTCAAAGTGTACTGAAATCATAACCAGAGCTGCTAAATAGCTTCAATTCCCACCTGATATTCATACTCTGTGTAAGGCAGCAACTTGTCATCTTTGAAGGAGGTTGAAGAACCATTGTAAACGAGCGAGAGGTCTAAATTTATGTGGGCTTGAGTTGTTCGCCTCCTGTAAAGTTCATAGTATAAAATCTTCCCGTTTGGCTGCTTCGGGCCGGTCCACAGGATGGAAGCAGTGGACTGGAAGCCGCCGGCTGTTTGTATTTCAATGAGAGGGGCCGGCTGCGCTGCCGGCGGTGCCTCCAGCGTCCGCGCCGATGCCCACTCACTGGAGGCACAGCCCAGCTCCGTGCAGGCTTGGAGCTGGACTTCGTACCTTCGGGAACACAAAGCAGGAGCAAGGTGATTAAAACGCTGCAGATACAAGTACAAACCGTACGTGAGATCGGGCGGATTTCTCAATTTCTCCTGGTCTTTGGAATTTTTAATAGGCACGCAATTTGCATGAACGCAGGGATTATGTGCTGTGCCTTGTGCAGCAAAGAGGAAGAACACTGTCTTCTGGATTTTTATTTGGGTGTGGTTTGGTTTTTTTCAGAGCACTTAACATCTGCAGGAGTCAAGTGATCAAAATAATTTTGATTTTGATGATATAAATCAAAATGATGATTCATTGTAAGAGATGATTTGGATGTCATTTGAGAGCTGTAGAGCTCCTCTATTACTCTCTTTGGATTTAGATTAGTTATATGTAAATAGTAGACAAACTTATCAACAGTGTAACACACACAAATTATGCCTATACAAATATATAAGGAAAGGACAGGTAAATAATCAAGAATTAGTGGGAAAGATATTACTTCAGTATCAAGTGCATTTCTGTAGCAGCGTGTGGTACCCTCTCTTAAGTTTTATCTTTCACTTAATCATAAATCACATGTTTCCAGCTCGAGGATTCAAACATGTTCCACTAATTTCATTGCAGCTACCCTGTGATTGGGCCAGATACTGTGAGTTTGGTCTCCCCACCTTGAATTCTCTCAACTAAAGCCCTATTTATTCTCCATAGCAGACACCATGTGACTGATCCACCAGTAAAAGACTGCAGGTTTTGAAGCCTATAGCAGAGTGCTGAATTCCCCTTCTATTACTTACAATCTAAGTCAACACTATGCACTTCATCAAGATGATATAAAGGTGGTGTTACTATGAATCAAAATTTAAATTTTGATTTAATTTAAAAGAAAAAAAAATCCTTATTTTATTATTTTGCTTTTTAGCAAACAACCCCATGGGTCTGACTATCTGTTTAAGCAAGATGCATGAGCTCTCTGCCAGTCCACTGCACCACCCCACAACATTTATTCAACAAATGGGTTCTTCTAGACTTACCTGCTGTAGGGCTGTAGCTGTGCCACTATGTATGACCGTCTCAGAAAGGAAACATGAGATGCATCAAAGTCAAAAGTCTTCTTTCCTGTTTCACCAGGCTTGTGGAGCGAGATTGTGTAGTTTCTAATGTCTCCATTTACTTTGATAGGTGGATCCCAGGCCACCAGAATCTCACTGGAAGACCATGCCTGCAACCTAGGAGGCAACATCCCAGATGGAGCAGAGGGGTTGGTTCTTATCTGAGCTGAGGGACTGGTGACGCTGCCCTGGCTGTTATTTGCTGTGACAGTGTAGCTGTACTCCATACCTGGCATTAGGGTGAAATCAAGATACCGAGTTTCCAGGCCAGAGTAAACAAGCACACCATCCCTCCTTAGGTCATAGCTCGTGATTTTGCCATTGGGCTTATCTGGGAGTTTCCATGTGATTTCAATTGACTCTGAGCCCATGACCAGCAGCCTGGGAGCTTCCATACTTAATGGTGGAGCCTCCATGGTCATCACAGACTGGGATGTGCTAGAGGTGCAGCCCCCAGCAGTACAGGCAACCAATGCAAAATCATAATGCGTGTAAGGCTGCAAGTTAGAGACCAGCATTTGCAAACTGTTGCCCGGGTAATACTCTTCATTGCCTAATTTCAATATGTACTTGGTGATATCTCCATTTTGTATTTGGGGAGGTGCCCAGGATGCACTGACTTGAGTGGCACTGACAGCCTGCAGAGATGGGGGGTCCACCAAGGCAGGAGCTGCTTCCAGGGTCCGTATTGCAGCTGGCTCACTGGTAGAACAGCCCCCCATGGTACAGGCAACCACTGCATAGCTGTACACCGTGTAGGGCAGCAAGTCCTCATCTATGTAGCTGAGAGTAGCAGCGTCGAAGCTGAAAGGATAAAGAGCATCATTCTTCAGCAGCCTGTATGACTGGAGAATGCCATTGGGCTGTGCCGGGGGTGTCCAGGATATGAGCACTTTATGGGGGTTGGCTGACAGCACAGATAAACTGGGGGCAGCAAGACCTTTTGGGGCAGTTTGACTAGTCTCTGCCACTGTCCAGGAGCTGTCAGCATAGCCTGCTGCATTCCAGGTGCGTATTTTATATTCATACCTTGTCCATGGCTGTAAACTTTTATCATTATAGGTGAATGTATTGCTTTCAGTGTTATATTCTGTGAAAACAATTTTCTCATCTTCTGTTGTTGCTCCGTGCCCTGCAACAGTCTCTTCTGTGTGTCTGTGAATAACTTCATAGCGAATTATTTTTCCATTCGGATTAATTGGCTGCAACCAGCTCAGCTGAACGTTGGTGGCATTCACTGCCTGGATTACAGGTGCCATCTGGGACACTGGGGGAGCTTCATCTGTCCAGACTGGCTGGGGTGGAGAGCGAGTGCAGCCTGCTGAATTGCACGCCTCCAGCACGAGCGTGTACAGGGTGTATGGCTCGAGCCGCCGGAAGAGGAACTGGCGAGATAAACCACTGTACTCCAGGTGGTCATCACTGAAAACATTGTAGGTCTGGTGAATTAAGGAAGAAGAAGAAAGGCAGGCAGGAAAGGAAGGAAGGACAGAAGCCAGGATAAAAGGAAAACAAAACAAAACAATTTTTGTCAATAACCAGTAGATGAGACCCTTAATCTTTGCAATAGGGTAAGGACCATTAGCCAATGATTCAGAAACTTATTCTTGCTAGTAACAATCAGCTCACAAACAGATAATGGATACAAAAGGAATGTTTTGATCCAATTTTCATTATTTTTTTTTCATTTTGAATGCAGTAATAAATCACTTAGTGACAGTTTTCATTATATTTGATTGTTATCAAGTTTCATTGCAAGGCTCTCACAGGCCAGCAGAAAGCTTCTCACAGACTAGCTCTAAAGGGCAAAAACACTCCAGATAAACCCATCTAGTTGCAAACCTTGCAGGTAAAGGTCTACACTCAGTTGAAACCATTGACCTAAAAGAAATCTTAAATTTCAGAACAATATTCTATTAAACTCAGGTTTTCTACAAACACATTTTGGTCATGTCCAATTTCACGATGAGTAAGATTATGAGCTTTCATGTGCAGCTTTCTATGCATTAAATGAGCAATTTGGTTCAGTGTAAATGAAAATTTACAGTCACAGAGTAGCACAAGAATGTTATTATTTGTTTTAATATAATGACAAGCACAGAGAAGGCACAGAGTGTCTTGCATTTATATAGAACTTCCATATTTTTTTAAACTATAATGCATTAGATTGAGTCATTTTCAGCAAAAAAGGTTTTAATTTGATATTCAGCATTTCCCTTCTGTTTTTTAATCAAGTGAACTGTCAAGATGAGTATTACCTTAATCATGCCATTGGGTTGGGAGGGCTCTGACCATTTTAGCAACAGAGCCCTGCCATTTTCTTTCTTTTCCACAGTGAAGTTGCTCAGGCCACTGGGTGAAGCTTCCAAAGTACGCACAGATGTCCAGGGGCTTGAAACCTGCCCGGCGTTGTTTACAGCTACGACATGAATATGATATGTTGTGAAAGGTTTCAATCCAAATAAATGAGCCTGATGCTTTGTTCCCTGAAGCAAGAATACAGATGTTTGAGTTAGTTAAAAAAGTAATCAGCATCTGTGGTTTATGTCACTTGGAAAATAAGGCCTCAGCTCTGGGTCACTTCTGACTGCTTTGCAGAATACCCCATCTGGTTACTAGGAATTTTTTTTGTGTTTTTTTAATGATTGAGACTCAAAAAGAAATTCTTAGTGTTTAAAAAAATTATCTATCGTTATGATGGAGCCTTTGGAGTGAATTCCCTGGGAGTCCTCCACAGTTTGAATCTCAGCTAGGAGACAACTTACATCTCATTCAGCATGTGCCTGAGCTTGCTCAGTGAGGATGAAGCTTCCTGGAATTAGACTCAAGCTCGCAAAAACCTGTGGCACACAAGTAATGCCTGTCTCTACAGAAATCTTACACATCTTGTGTGTACATGTGACATTTCATAGGCAGGCTGTCCTGTTCTAGCTACTCAGGCCATGGTAATCTGGATAAACAATTAGTGAATCCCACCAGGCTCAGCCAGGGCTGACCTGCTGCCACACCAGAGCACAGCTCAGCAGAGGGGTATGGTGGGGATGCAGACTGAGGGGCCACTGGCATCCCAGCTCACCCCAAACAGCATCTGACACAGACCTGACACTGCTCAGGCAAGGAGAGCCTCAGCACAAAATCTGATCTAGGCAGGGAGGCAAAACAGCCATGGAATTATTCTGAACAGCCAGAAAAGGCACAGTGACCAACAAAGAACAGGAGTGACATGTTCCAGTAGGAGACTGTGCAGATGTGTCGGATCAGAGCAGCAAAGATAAAAGGAGTTCAGCTAATCACTGATATATTTAATCTCATTTTTAGCTGTACTTTGGCATGAATTATATAGACCATAAGAAAGGGAGTGCAGGAATTCAGTTGCTTTCATGTGACAGAAAGAGCTGAAGTCAATTTCCCTGTGTCAGTAAGTCATATTAAGTTGCTAAATGCTAACATTTCCAATTGTTTAATATTTAAACATTTGTTAAGCTATCAGACTCAGAAACAAATTTTAAAGAAATATTAATTTCTTTTTTAAATATTAAAAGTTAGATCATAAATATTTAAATAGTTATTTCCTCAAAACAATGAGTTAGTCTTTTAGATAAATATAGCACAGCATTTGAACGACCATTATGAATATTAAATCTGAAGATGCCACAAGTACAGATTATAAACATACTTTTCTGATAAATGATTCCTTTTTTCTGTTAAACAGGGCAAACACTAGCAAGATTAATAATGCAAAAAAGTATAATTCTTTGTTAGGAATTCCCAGTCATCACTGCCAAAAAAGCATAAGCTGAAATGCAAATAGCAATCACCTCGAACAGATTATATATAAAAAAGCTCTGGCTGCTGTGGGACATTTAGAGATATCTTTTGTCATAAGAAACATGGAAAGCATGTGGGCTATAAAGCAAAAACATATGTATATTGTCAATAGCAGCACCTGTTCAATTACAGTTTATTTCAGTATGGAGAATTTCATTCAGCCCCTAGATGGCAATACTATCAAACACTTTTTGTAACGTGAGTACTTAATGATTAACAGCGTGCGTTCAGTCATCCAACATACTCAAGGCAGCCATTAAAAAAATAACAAACCTGATTTCATTATAGATTCTTTTAATAAACATTTATGGCTTAGATCCTTGAAAGTGGAAGCATTTAAACTGCCATAGCCAAAAAAACCTACACAACCAACTGCAAAATTATGAACTGCAGGTTAAAGAACCATGTTTAAATTGAGGCTCATGCTTAGCATAAAAATCTGGCATCAGAAATTATGTTGGCACCAAACATGATTAAAATTAGCTTTACAATTGGATGTAGTCTGTATTAATAGGTTTTACGAGGACAGTTATCTATTAGGTTTTCAAAACAGAACTTTTAAAAGCCTAAAATTTACATTCCATGGTTCGGGGATGGGGATGGGAGGAAGGGAGCACACAGCATTAAATTACTGCCCCTGAACTGCTACACAGAGGCTCTCTGAAGGTACAAACACATTATTAAAAACATCAGACAAAAAGCAATGGCTCTGCTTTTTAATGAGCTGCATCATTGGGTGGGTTTTTGTGACAGCAATGCTACAAACACTAGATTTATATTTTTTAAAAGTAAACTGGCATATTTTTCATCACCCTCTACCATTTTTCCACTAAACCCCAAGATTTAATTATTTACAATCCTCACTACACTTTGAAATGAAACAAGGATGGAGGGATTTCCTTGCCTGCAGTTCATCATGTTCTCTGGAGACTGCTAAACCATTCCTTCCAGGGATGACTTTTATCCCTGGCTCCTACAGATACTTCTTGAAGAGCAAACGGTTTACATGTATTTTTGTTTTGTTTGGTTTTGAAGTACACTCAGGGGATGTACTCCCAGAATACAGAGCCACACTTTCTCCCCCTGCACTGCTGCCATTGCCAGCCGTGAATTTGCTCAGCTCAAAGGCTGATGCTGAAAAGAGTATGGATGGCAGACTCGGTGATTCATTTTAAGAATCACTTTATGTCCTCCCATGACATTTTCAGCCTAAAAATACTGTCCTGCTGGAATGGTCAAATATAATTGTAAAATATACCTTGTACTGATAGCACTGTAACTTTGGCTTCAGTGGACGACGACAGCCTTAAGCAGGTGCAGGAACAAAATCACGGTCTGGAATATTCTCTCAGTCTTCCTTTGCAAAGCCATAAACTCATATTTCCCATGTTTACATGTGCTAACAGTCTAGATTTCATTCACCATTAAAAGAAAACCAACAAAATAAAATTTTAATGCGAACATTAAGATGTTCACAGACTGGCAGACCATGAAATCCAATGGACTTCAAGCCCATGCTCTCCTTTCTCTGTCCCTAACTGTGAAGCATTCACACTCCATCAGTCATTAAATCAAGAATATTCCAGCAAACATTTAAGTGTGTACAATCTCACATTCCTCCTCTGTGGCTCTTTGATTCTTTCCATGTAAACACTACAGAAATGAACACCTGACAGAGGAGGGAGGTTGTGACAAGCCACTGTGACCTGATCTCAACCTGTAGCCCAGAGCCCAGCCTTTGGCACAGTCCTTGCTTTTGGCAGCCTGATCTCCTCCCCCTGGTACAGCTCTAGCAGCACCACCACTACTCCAGGCAGGACCTTTGGTTTTGCTCTGTAAAGTGCTTCACATGCTGCCAGTGGCAGCACAAGCTGTTAACAGCAACAAATACATTCCTCCACTAATTCCACTCTTCTCACTGTAAATTAGGATAAAAGTTATTTAAAATAAAACCTTGTTTTAACACATTTTTCCAAACATAAAATGAGAGAACATGAATCATGAATAATGCATTCGTCAAGATTTGCTTCAGATTGCCTTTTTTGTTTGTTTACTTTTTAATTCATGAACACAGAAGTCACTTAAAGTCTGGAAACAAATTAGCATAATCTTTCATGCCATTCAAAGGCAGCAGCATCCATAATGCAAGGTGCCTGCCTTCCTTGCTACCTCTTGGTCCTCCTCGCAGGCATGGGCAAGGCTGTGCAGCCTTCAAGGGTCTGATGATTTTACACTGCCTACTGTGATTGCTTTTGACTACTTGAAGTGCCCCTAAGGTGGCAAGAGGGTCAAGAGGTCTTTGTAGGTTGAAAATGATCAAAAATTAGCATTGATCTGTAGCTGTCAATAATACTCTGCACGGGTGGACTCCCTGCACAAATGTTTAAACTGCATACAACTACACAACCTAGTCATCTTTGAATCTATCGATCTGATGAAGCAGCACTTCCAGGGATGTCACTCTAGGCTTTTCCTCTTCTTTCAAGGCAGGTCAGCTTACCCAGTTGCCTAGGTCTCAGGAAATGAGTTCAAACTGAAACAGACACATCAGATCTCTGAACTACTGCAGAGCTGCCCAACTGGCAGTTTGAGTATCTGTCCCTTCTTCAGGGGTAATATCAAAGCTCAGCAAGTCATCATCAGTCATGTTAAGGTTAGGCTCTGGTCTCTTCTCCCTCCCTATCTTCTCTTTGTACCATAATCTCTACTTGGCAGGTATCTTGAATAGCTGAATAAAAAGCTAGCTCATTCCTTCTGCAGCCTCTAACTACACCCAGTGGCATCAGACACTCTCACACTGCTGTTTGTGGTGGTGGCACAGGGATCCAAACCAGCTCTTTCATAACCCATGGACATAAACAATGGGAAGGCTGTTCAGTAGAACATCCCCTTGTCTAGAGGCAGAGATGGGGAATTCTCCCTGGACAAGGGAGGAGAAAGCTACGGTTTCCTGACAGCCAGAACATCAATCCAACCACTGTCTGAGTAAAATTTTCAAATTCTCCATCAAGGAAGTCAAAGATTCCTCCACATGTGACAGAAGCAAGAGGGAATGCTTGGGAGTTTATAAAGATATGCAGTTTATCCTCATCGCTGTCATTATTGTCTTATCCAGCTCCCTGTCTAATCCAGACTCTTTGCCATTTTCTGCAAAACACTGGGAGCACTTCTATCTTGACTCTGATGTTCACTTCTATCTTGATGTTCTGATGTTCTCCCAGACTATTCTTAGCCCCTGCCTTCACTCTAAATATTACATTGAGCTCAAATTCACATGCAAACACTAACTTGTCCTTTGAGCTGCCTTCCTTCTCGGCCTTATATCATGCACACTGTGTCTTTTCCATTTAAAAAATCTACCCTATTCCTAAAGCCTTATGCTCAGATTCACAAGGATATAACTTATGGATACACAAGTAATCTATGAGTCTATTCCTGTAGCAGTGCGGACTGGAATATAAATTATTCCCATGGTAGTACTGAAAAATCTTAAAGGTTAGTCAAACAGGAACCAACATGTTATTCATTTAACCAGATATTATCTTGCCTACAGGTAACCAGAATTTCCATTTTTACAAGAAATTGATGTTGCACTAGCTATTTTCCTTCCAATTTGTATTAAAAAATTAGCTTTTTCATTAAATTTTTTTGTAAATTTCACTCTTAAAATTTTACATTTTAAGAACTTTGCATCTCACTTCAGAATTTTAAAATTGCCTTAATTTTAAATAATGACTTGATTATTTGATATGACCCAACAGGTTTTCAATAGCAGCAAAATATACACAGGTAATAATTTTTATGGCAAATGCAAACCCAAATAATAAAACTAGACAAATATTTAAATCACATTTTTAAGTTCATAAATCCAGATAGTCCCTTATTAAACCTGAAATAATTTTAAACATATTTGTCCAGGGAATGTTAATCCAAATTGTCTTTTGTTGGGATGAAAGAACATTCTTCCTTTCCCAGCCTTGAGATGGATCAATGTAGTCTTTTCTTCTACAGTGGCTAAGAAAAGACATTCAAAAATTCATTATATTTGAGTCTGCTTTTCTATAAATAAATATAGAAAATTTTAGTTTAAAAATGTATTAGAATAAATTCAGCCCACAAAGTAAAGCACATAAAATAGCTTTTTATTAAAACATAAATATTGATTACATGATCATAAAAATATTATTTCCTTGAGATTCCTGGCAAAATGTTTCCTTTTTTTTTTAACTTTAAGAATGTTCTTGTATTTTATTTTTGAGACAAACTTGGTGTTGAGAAATCAACACCAGAGAACACAACTTTTCTCTCCTCTGTGACCCAATGCTCTCATCCTTTCCTAATAGCACCATTCTAGCAGCATTTTTAATAAAAATGCTGATCTGCACACCCTGTTTCACTTGCCACATAACTGAATCATTTCCAACTGTCCTACATGGGCTTGTGGACTGTACGAGGAAGAAACCTTTAAAACAGCAGTAATCTAAATTCAAAATAATCTGCAAATAACAACAATTAGTACCTGATAGAAAATTACTACATTGCAATTCATTTTCCTCCTTCCTGGCAGGGCACGTGAATTGCATGTAGCTGAATCTATCTTGGAGCTGCTGCCTATTTTCACAATAGACAGTTTTCTTACCTGGCACACCTGGGACTTGCTGCAGTCTCACCAGGCATCTGAATCCCCAGCTTTGACTTGAAAGCAAAGAACACAAAGAAAACTAGGATGCATTGCACATTAAAAAGAAATCAAATAAAATCAAGTTGGCCTTTGGGTAGTAGTACACTTTTAAAACACCAATGATATTGCACTTTTGATGGTAAAACCTTAAAGAAACCTCTTTGGGCAAAGTCAACATTGCTATTCAGTGAGATTTTTCTCTCCTCTCCTCTTCTCTTCCTGTTTCTCTTTTCTCTTCTCTTTCTCCCTTTTCTTTTACTATTCTCCTCTCCTCTTTATTTCTTTTCACTTTTTTTCTCTTTTCTTTCATAATTATTTCTTTAAAATTCATCAAACATCACTGAATAGCACCTTCTCAAAAATTTATTTCCATCTGTATTTGTCTAATTTCCACTAAGAAATATTGAAATAAAAAAAAATATTTTTCTTTCTGCATGACTAAATAAATCAAATAAACCAAAATATCAATGACATGACATTCCACTATAGGCACCATCTAGAAGACAATGTCAACATGTTTTTCTAACATTAATATTTTATCTCTAACAACACTCACAAGACCTACTGTATAATAAAAATAGTTTTTCACCTTATTTTTCCCCCCATATTTTCCCACTTTAAACCATGTTTATTACTCCTCACAGTTAGAAAGTGAGGTAGAAGGAAAGAAGCAGCTCTTTTTATAAACTGGATAGATGATGGAACAGCTTCCCATAAACTTTGGGTTTACTCAGTTCAAAGCTGACATCACCACTTAGCCCAAATGGTACTTTTGCATTCAATAATCATGTTGAATATTAACAACTAGACTAAGTTTTTCTTCAAAATTGGACAGGCTACATCTGAAGGAAAAAAATAGTACTATTTGAGACACAATAGAGCATAACATAAGATACTTGAACCATAAAAAAAACAGTTATATGCCACCCTTGGAAAAATATGCATATCTTGTATGTCCTGATCTTTAGCTGAGTGGGGCGTGCTTTGTGGAGGGCTGGAGGGAGTGAGAGAGGAGAGAGCAGCTTCATCAGTAAAGACTTCATGGTATGTAAAATGCAGCATGATATTAAAGCAAAGTCAAACCCTACAGAACTGAGCTGGGAGATTTGTGTGCCATTCCAAACTCACACACCACGTAGTGGGGAACCTCTTCATAAACACATCCAGGTAGTGCAGAACTTGCAATTTGCCACGGTCACAAGGGGAATAGGAATGAAGCAGGTGGAGCTTTATAATCTGGGGTAGAAACACATCTGCAGGGAAGGTAAAAAGCTAGGAAAGTCAAGCATACAAAACCTGGTTGGAGTTTGTGCCTCTTCATTACTAATGGAGCACTTGTTCAGCTGAACTTCAAGATTATGTTTAACATAAGTATCACATGCAGTGCTCCTGACAAGCACTGACTTTCCATCCACTGTTTGTTAACATTTAAGAGTGGGGTTTCTCTCATGGATTTATTCCATAGTGTCTGTAGACATGGCAAGAGAAAATAAAAAAAACAAACCAAAAACTAAACACTGCTGCTGTCAAACAGCAGCTAGAGCCTAAGGGCTCAAACCTGCAACTCGTAGGGGGTACATCCTTAATACGGAGCATTAGGGGGTTAATGTTATATTTTTTCCTAATGCCATAAACCGTATTTTACATTTGATATTTTGGCTGATGGCCAGAATCAGAACAAACAAAATCTGGACTGCTACATCAGTCTTCTTAGTCTCATATTTTTTTAGATTTTTTCCCCCCTAATAATGTCCAGAGTGGTAGGAGCTTTATAAACCAATGTAATGAAGCCATGAATGTTTTTGTTATCCATAAAAATGGGTAATTTATGTCCATTAACTTCTCAACTCAAGGTATCTTATGGCACTCAGTTTTACTTTGTTGCAAAAAGAATGTGCTTTTGTCATGACCAAATATGTTGGCTTTTGGCTTCATCTGAAGTTTTGTTTTACATGAATTCACATTGCCCCTATTACATTTTTGAGTTCAAATATGTGTGCCATGAGATGTCTTCTTTGTCTCCTTCCAAATAACATCATGTATGATAATGTGAGGAATAGTAGCTCTGAACAGTGTAAAACCTTTTCCATCTGATCCTAAAATGACCGGGGTACAGTATCTCAAAATTTCTCTTTTCTGTAGAATTTGAAAAAAGAGACTTTGGCTGTAATTTTGGCGAACTGAAGACAGAGTGGAAAGACTCCTTGGTTTTCCTCTATAAAAGCAATTATTTTCAGTTTTTGCCTTTGCACAGCTCAACAGCCATAACAGGGAAAGAAAAAGGTAAAGAGAAAAAAAGAGTTTGAAGAAAATCTTTAAGGGGACTTTAAGGGCAGTCTGAATCTTAACACAGTTTGCAGGGGAGCTCCCACATCAGATTACTTGAAAATGCCACTGAATGTCAGTTGTGCTCCATAAAATCAGGACTTTGCAGTTATATATGACTCTTCATCATAGGATCTCACATCGTATTACAAACATTAATTAATTAAGTCTCAGGATATCCCCCTCTGTTCCTGAGTGCAGCTTCAGGAAACTATAGTTATTGGATTAGATCCCATTTTACACAGGTACAATAGATGTGTCATATTATTGTTAAATGCAAGCTTAGTTTATTCCCTTTTCTCAATCATTCTGAGTCCTTGTCTCTCTCACCCAATACATGCAAAAAAAAGAGCAGTTCTAACTGCTGCTAAGTAGAGGAAGATAGCACAGCCTCCAGGCAATTCACAGCTTTAAATCCCTGCTTTCTCCCAACACAATGGGAAATAAAAGCAGCATTTTAAAGGAGACTAAAAGGTTTTTACTTCCTATTTTTTATTCCTTTTTCTCTGCCCTGTACTAAGCAGTCCTAGCTCTTCATTCAAAGTTTGCCTGCTCTGTATGTAATCACTTCTGAGAGACATTAAAAGGTAAGCACAAACAATTTACTTGGAGCTACATTATAAAGGCCAAAGTTTAGTCTGAGTATGTGACTGAACTTAAAAAGTCACCTTTAAAATGAACTGGGTATTTAAAAAAAATGAAGGGCCAAAAAGTACAAACCCCAATCTTTCAAAAGGCTCTATTCTTCACCAGGTTTTCCATTCCTTTCCTTAATGCTTTACACTTCCTACATGAAGATACCTACTCTCCAAGCAGAGACTGGCTGAATGTAAAGGAAAGTATGCAGGTAGCCATTTGGGAAAGGTTTAGTCCAATTTTGCCAGTATAAGCCAGGAAAAAGGGATTTGCTCTGCACCTTTTTGTACAGAGCAGGCACCAGCACAAGGCCAGAAGCACACAGTGCTAATGCAGAGAGGAATGACTTCTCTTTTTTTTGTGCCTGGAGGGAAGTTCAACCTATTTTCTGAATATTAGCAGGGGGTATTGATCAGACACACATTTAGGTGTACACTCAAGCACATATCCCTCAGCAAAGCACAGTTTCCCATCAAAATACTGAGAGGCTGAGCAGAGATCTGACACTTTCATTCCAGATCTTTATGGGATGTTCCCGTAGTTTTGGAGTAGGGGATTGCTACAAGGAATCCCTGCCCCTGCTGGTTCTATGAGCTTGTGGAGAAACTCAATGAGTAGCCTGAAAAGCCCCAATGGTAAAAAGGGTGGTAAAAAGGAAGATAAATCTTGTTTTCCCATTGCAGCTGCCATGGACTGCCCTGTGGATAAAAATAAGAATGTCCAATAAAGAACAAGTTTTGTATATCTGTGTCCCCTTAGCTGACACAGCTGTGTCTTGTCATATGAAGGCTCAGAATCAACTCCACATTGAGGAAAGGCTTGAAAAGAAGACAAGAAAAAAGAGTGGTAATGGAGTTTGGTAGAGTAACTGGAAGAGAATCTGCTTTCGGGTTTAAAATCTTGAAACCAAGTAAGCCAAAATGAAAGTGGATGGATGAATATCCAGGTCCTCTTAGGATCACATGTATACAATTCTTTCTACTTTAAGCTTACAGGACACACTGTTGGAAAGAAACTCACCTTGACACAGCATATGAAGCTGTGTCTGCAGACTGCCCATTCCCATTTTCTATGCTGTCAGGTGAACACTGAATTCATATACATACACAGAAAAGCAGACAGCTATGTCTGCTGCAGTGGGAACAAGGAAAGCACCTAGCTAGGCTTCACTTTGAAACGTTAATGCCTAAATAAAACAGAGACGTTCATCATGTCCTTTCATTAGTCCCTCCTACTGTGGGTTGGGCTTCTCAGTGCAAAGCTCCTGCCAAAAGAGAAGTCTGAGCTGCTTGTGGCTTTCACCAGCCAGATGGATTAGTTAGGGAGGAGATGAAATATGTAAATACTGAAATATTACTTGAAAATTGAAGCATAACAAGTTTTTGTTTGGATTCTTTATTTTCCTTGGATATTGAAGTTACTTGAAGAATTAAAGTAGATCACGTAAGCTTAGTAAAGAACATACTGTGCTGATTTCTGAATTGAAAATGTCTTTACAGGCCATTATCGACCCCAGCATATTAAGTTGTAAATCCACTAGTTTCACTGTCTCATCTATTGATTAGCTGCATGTATGCATGTTATAAATGAGCAATCCAAAGAGAAATTACTACAATTTAGTCATTTTGGGACAGACTTGCAGATGTATTTAAGTGCCCAAATATGAGGATAGACACTATGGGTAAGAGTCACAATGTTCTTCTACATTCTGACAAAACCTTGTGTAGCTACTGTCCTCAGTTCCTCCCTACACTCTGCACAGAGGGAAAGAGGTCTCTCCAAAGGGAAAGTCTGATGTGTAAGCTTAACCTCTGTTTTGAATGGCCTGTTGGAGAAGCCACACTCTGTCTCATGACAGATTAGACAGACTGTCAGACAGACTACATATGCCATCCAAAGCATATAGCATTCACAGCTGTGATTGTTTTTTCTTAAATTCACTTAAGACTCAAAGAGAAATAAAGGCAGTAACAACATTTTCAATCAACACACAGCCACAGACCATACAGGTTTGCTCTTTCTTATTTCTTAAAATGAAACACAAAACCATTCATAGCTTCTGAAGTTGAACTGCAGCAGTCTCAAAAGGCTTCTAAATCAATGTAACCTTCCATTTGTCTTTTCAAGGATGCTGGATCAGGGTCTTCATAAGCAGAAGAACAAAACTACATGGTGAATGTAGAGGGCAACCAACCAGAACAGGGATTTGCTTTGGTTAATCTGAAGCAAATGTCTGTTTAGGTAATACTGAAGCAAATGTCCTCCTGATCTCCTGATTTCCATGCAGAGGCCAGCATGTTGGACATGATCTTCAGTATGAGATCATGTTACTCAAGAACAAAGTCTTACTCAAGTGGTTTAAAATTGCCATTAATACCCACAAACCAAATATCAATAAAGGGGTTTGTTAAAAAACAAGTTAAGGTGTTGTGATGCTTCTATCCAGGACCAAAAAGAGAAAAACTGCAGCATGATAAAGATCTATTGGAAATTTTTGTCTCAAAAATGTCTTATTTTAAAAGCCACATGTTCTCAACTCTGTTTTTTCTCAAAGGCAGTACTGTATCTGACATCCGGACAACTAGAGCTCAAACTGCTTTGTTACCTGGAAAAAGTTGATGTTTTCTTTCCCATTTGCTCTCAGGGTCTCTATTCATTCTTTTTAGACCTGGACTTCCCAGTAACATTAAGCTCAGCACTTAAATATGTCACTGTCTTAAGCTACAACTATAGTATAAATCTCATGATCTGTTGGTAGATCATGGGTCTAGTATTTCTAGCACAGACTAATATTAGAGAAAATTAAATTATCATCTGTCTTGAACCCCTGAAAGAAAACAATAAAAAATAATTTTATTATACCATAATGACAAGAATAATACTTCATCTGGGAGAAGATGCCTTCTGACTTCATATTAATTCCTTTTTAAAGCCTGTTGAAATATAAGAGCTCTGAAAAGTTTCATTCATTTTGTTTGTGCAGTGTAAAGTTTTCTTTATAGTGAAAATACAGAAAATTTATCACTGCAAAGAGTCCACTTTCCTCATTTTCTTGCAATATTAAAGGTACATTTGCAATTCTGATCTTATGGGACAGTTGTAAACTTGGTGTCTTTTTTTCAGGCCACTAGAGTAGCATCTCCACACTGAATGGAATATTTGCCTCGCTCTAGGAACTCTGCTCTGGATCGGAAAAAAATAATTTGATGCATTCAAACCTGCAGGAAGTGGAGTTAGAAAAATACTTGGAGCAAAATTCAGAACCAAAACAAGTAATGATTTGTACTATGCATTAGTACATAGTACTAGATGCTGGGACCTCTGTATATATTCCCATTGTGAATATACTGTTCCTTAGTGTCCTTTTGACACACAGACAACACACTCCAGGGGTCTCATTGGGATGGATCAAACCCCAGCAGTCACATCATCTCCACCTTAGGGTGGTGTGGGCACAGAACTGTTTAGAAGACAAACATGCTACCATAAAAGAGGAAGGTGGAACAGCCACCTTCTTTGAATTAGTTCAAAGAAGGCAGCCACAGCTGAAAAGTCAAAGGGCTTGAGGATGTTTCACTACAGGTCCAGCTGCTGCTCTTGAATCAGCCATAGGATGCCTCAAGTGAACACCTATGTGGTTGTCTCCCAAATCTTTGCCTGTGTAGCCACAGAGCCACCATTAATACAAGACATTTAAGGGACATTACCTGACTGAAGCAGAGTCCTGCCTGTTATAAGGGCTGCAGGACCCACAGAGTATCTGGAAACAGAAACAAGTTCCTAACAAAAGTCTGAAAAACACAGAAGTTATTTTCTACCAGACCCTCAGGGTGGAAATTCCTGCTTCCTATATCATCATAATCTCAAACTGTGCTCTTAGGAAGTAAGGCTGGTGAAGGGAAAAGAAGGGAGGAAGGAACAGTTTCCACAGTTTTGGTTGTAAGAGTAGAGCACCTTAAAGGTGCCAGAGGTGTAACAGGTGATATTTGATATGCTAAAAGCATGGCACCTACTAATATGGTGAGAAAGATTTCTCTGGATCTACCAGCAACTTTGTCAGCAAGCCCTCCACTTCATGGGTAGAAACCTTCTTTCTATGCTCATAGTTTTTCTTGGCACTCATAAAGCAGTTTAACAAGCATATCCTTTCCAAATCATCTGGCCTGTCAGATGCTGATGGAGGGACAGCTGTACCAATCTCTCTCTTTCTTTAAAGACCAAAAAGATATTCTTCAAAGAATGCTAAAGAAACAGACTTGAGAATACAATACAGTTTTTGCAGTTTAACAATAAAAATCCATCTGTCATGGGTCCTTGTGAGTGGAGTATTAGTACACTTGGATGCTCCAAATCCCACTTGTCACGCATTTCTGTAACTTTGGTCAGATAAAAAGTTGAAGATGCTGTGAGAAATATTTGTGGTTTATGAGGAGATAAACTCATAAATCGGACTTTGTTTCCTCCTAATAGAGATTACATATGTAAACTACTCCCACACATTGCAGATAAGTTTTCAGACTACTATCCTCACAAGAGCCTACTATTTTTTGCCTTCTGTTTCTTTGGAAACCAACCAACCAACCAACCAGAAATTACTTATGTTTGGATGTTTTCATTCGTGATCGTACTGGTACTGAGAAGCAAGAAGGACAAATATAAAGACTGTTGTGAACTTTATTGAATCTGATTAACTGTCTGGTTTGGGCTCAATTCAAATTTGTCAATACTAAAAGTCCCCTGTCATCTTTTCCCTGCTCCACACACAAATGAGATCTTCACACAATTCAGAAACTGTGCTAGGTCTGAAGACAAATACCAGAGCTGCCTGTCAGCTCCTTCACCAGGCAGCCAGCCCAGAGAGCAAAGGCGCAATCTCCCTTCCCTCGTCTCTCTGACATTGCTCAGTTGTGCTTTCAACGTTGTCTAAACGCATTTCAGCCAGCCTGAAGATCCAGCAGGAACTTGGTGCCCTTGCAAGGGTGTGGAAGTTGCTGCCTTCAAAGGGGCATGGGAGGGGGGAGCAGCAGCTCTGCTGGCACAGCAGACCCAGAGGGATGAGAGCAAAGGGAGGTGGGGGTGGCATCAGTGGGGCTCAGGACCCCTTGGCTTCCAGCACCCTCTGGGGAACAGACAGCTCCACGTGCACATTCCCTGAACCACCGATGTGCACCCAGGCAGCCTCATCCCAAGCAGGGAACACGGCTGTGCTAGGCTGATTTACCAAAAAGGCTGGTATATATGAACTATCAATATCTGCACATGATTTAAAGTAGGAGGGGTCAAACTCAATGCTACAAACAACATTTATTATAAACTTCTGTGATTTTTCCTCTTTGAATGCCCATCTCAGAGTTTTCCCTTTACAAACATAGTGGCTGCATGATTGTTTTTGAAATTAAATCATACTGGCTAATTGTTCAATTTATATATTTAAAATTTAATTCCTACCTTGTATGATGAATCATCAGAATCAGTCAGTAATGCACCTGCTGACTGGATAACTACTTTCATTTTGGTTTTTTGTTTTTCAGCTATTTTTAATAAATTAATTCTTAAGACTGCCAACTCTGTTAGTAAAATCTCACAGAGCTTTTGAGCTTTGAAATAATTTTAACACAGTGCAATTTTCTCAACAATCTGAAAAATAACAGAAAGTGCCATTATAATCCAAAAGAATAAAAAGAATGCTGCACTTTGAAAAGACAGCTACATTTTGAATTTCTTTTTCATACGCAGTTAACTTTATATACAGCTACAGTAAAATGTGATAGTAAATTTATACCCCTCCATTGTCACCTGTTCAAAATACATTGGAATATTCCAGGGTTTCTTCTGTTTCTAAGGTCTCCATCAGAGCCTGTGTGAGAACTGAAATAAATATGCAGCCACATTGTCCCATATTGGAAAAGTTCCAGAAGGGAAAGGGCTCTCGACAAAGCTAAAGGAGTTTTCAAGACACTTTCTATTTCCATACTTGTTCTTTTGTATGCTAGGTTGCCTGCCATTATGTTTATGTAATTCTGACAGTGTTCTTAATGACACACTAACAGATTGTAAAACACGCTGCTGGCATTTACTTGTTTTTTATATTTTTAAAACAATGTCCTTCATGTAACAGTAGTTAAGCGCGGCAGAAGGACATCATTAGAGCCATGGTTAAACTGTAATTTACACCATTAGGAAGGCAGGAGCAATTTTTATTGCCTGGCAATTTTCTTGCTGAAATATTTGGACCATATGGCTCAATTTGTGTAATAACCTTAATTTCAGCACCCTTCAGGTCTGCCTCCATCTCCTACAGAATGGTAAAATGCGGTTTAGCAGAAAAGGCAACTGTCTATACTTAGAGAGTTGAGATTAATAACATGTCACGTCCTGTTTTTGGTGAAGGAATTCGAACAGCAGCCAGATGGTATCTCTACAAATAACTGTCAGGGGTCTTGATCTAATCAATACAATGTATTAATACATCTCCCTTCGCTGCTTCTCGAGGGGCTAGCGTGCAACATCTGGAAAGATTGGGGGGACCGCCAAGTAGAAAGCTGATCCTTTTCAGAATCAAACTGAGCCCAATTAATTTTTCATGTATACTTGATAACTGTTTCATAATGAGCTATGCGTCTTGACGGAGTTAGGGTTGGCGGCATGAGCGGCTTGTGCTTCCTATCCCCATTCAGTCCACTCACAGAAACCAACCCATTAATCAAACTATCTGGCATAAAACTGAAATCTCAGCTCAGCAAGAGATCAATAACCATCCTTAAAAAAAATCCTCACAACCAGAGCAACAACAAAGACCCCACCACAGAAAATGGTTTAGTGGACAAAAGTATCCAGGCATGACATTAATAATTACTTCAAGAAAAAACCAAAACTCAGAGCCATACTCACCTGACAGGCACTTAAACCACAGAATTTAATATTAGCTTCCTGTCAAAATGTAGCATTTAAGACCATTAAAAATACACTGCCATTCTGCTTTCTAGATACAGAGGCCATCTGGCCCCTATTCACTATAATTGCTATTACAGTCTCAAAAATAATATTTATATAATGCTGTAAATTAACAGACGGACACCCATTCCCACTCCCAAAGAGCTTTCTGTTGATAAACTCATCTTCTAGCACCATGCAGATATAGGGTCTTGCTCCCTAAAGGAAGAGGGGGCAAGATTATAGGCAAGATTATACATGCATTCCAGGGCTTTTTGTAAAGTCTGAAAAGAGAAGAGAGAGAGAGAGGTCACTTGGCAGGCAGAAAATGGGAAACTGCAACAAGCATAGGGGAGATGAGCTTGAATGAGGCTGTGAAGCTGAGTGATGGGAATGGATTCAAAAGGGAGCAGTAAAGAGAAAGGACAGGAGGTCAGCTGAGAATACTAAACTTATCTTGCATAAGACACCCCACGGCTGTTTGATGAGAATGACTTTGGTGATTGTAGACCTGGATTAGATTCAAATGGAGTCCCCAGTGGTATGAGGTTCTATGTTATATTCCCATGAGTCCTATGGCTTGCTTTTGCTGCTTTTTTTTTTCTTAAAAGAAAAAAAAAAAAGTAGGATTCTCTGTTTATTAAAAATACCAATTTCTTGCTAAAATTCCCTATGAAATCTAAGCATGTGACATAACACTTCTCTGCCAATTTGAATAAAAGACCTTATCTGTGGAGGGAAGTGGGACTGGAAGGTAGGATGGGGGTGGGGGAGTGGCCTTTCTAATTATCAGCTGAAGAATTCCTGTATCTGTAACTGCTGGGCATGACCCTGGGGATTTTAGGAAACTGCCCTATGACTTCACCAACAAAGAGTGTTATCTTGGAGTTGCCTGATACATCCACTTAAAGACATTGGTTAAATGTGAATTAAAATCTAGTCAAATCCAATTAAGCATTTTTAAACAGATATCTAATTTGAAAAACAGCTGTACATATTACCCAACAAATTTCTGCCTTCTCCTTCTTCATTTTTATTTTCTACTTGTATATGAAAAAGCATCTGTAGCTTGCTAAAACGTTGCTTTTTAAAGCTGATTTAGTGCAGTCACATAACTGGGCACAAAGGGAATAATGTCCCCATATTACATCTTCCTAACAAATTATACTTAATAATGAAGCTTTGTGGGGGTTTCTGTTTTATTTATTTGGTTTTTACAAATAAGAAAAAATTCTGTCAGTGGTGTTTTTCTACACTGTCTGATTAGCTTTATCTTATTCTCACAACTGAAAAGCAGACACAGAAAAAAATCACAGAGAAAAACATAAATTAAAAGCATATATAAAAACATATATAGAGAAACAGCATGTGGAGCATTTATGCAATCTCATTTTAGTCATCAGCCTTTAAGCTTTGTTGGGTTGTCCCCTGTTCTCTCATGGCTGCAGGTGCACACAACAGTAAAGATTACAACTTCCAGAGTGCTGCCCGCCACCATCTTTTAAACCTGTCAAGCTGCATCATTCAATTGTGTGGGTTAAGAAAGCTGATTAATGACTGTACAAATCACCCGCCTTCTTTGACTGACACTTATCAGTAGCGGCACATAAGTGGACCACAGGAAAGCAGTCTCATGTGCACAGCCTCAGCCCAAGGGGTAAATGTCCATGCCTAAGATGTTCTGAACATTTCATGGTCTGTAGAGGACATTCATGCTCTTAACTAGGTTAGGTGTCTGAAGTCAAACACTATAAATATATCTCAAATGATTTAGTTCTACATGTGTTTCACTCATCAAAAAAAGACTACACAATGGTAGTCTTTTTGTGTAGAGACTACACAAAAAAGTAGTCTTTTTTGTGAGACTACAAAATGGTAGTCTCAATGGTAGTACAAATGGTGAGAAATGGACTTCGCACAAGGAGAAGCCCAAGGATAAAATACACCAGATTTTTCCAAATAGGCAACTAATTTACTTGTAGAAGAAATTACCTATTGATCCAGGCACTCTCGCCTAGTCAATCTAGAGTATGGTTAGGTGTGGTCAGACATAACTGTATCAGTGTTTTTACTTCTATCTAGTCCAAAAATTTATTGAAAGACAAAATTATGTCAGCTTCATGTAGCTCACTGAATTAGGGAGAAAACATGAAAGAAAAAAAGAAGTGAAATAAACTTCTTTGCTGTAACCTTCACTTATTCAAATCACCAGTTGCCTGACAACATATTAAGACCTCACAGACACCAGACAAACCTTTCCTTCCTAATTCACAGGATTCTTCCCTGCCTGGCAGATTTCCAGCAGAGTCTAAAGCTATGCTCCTGCGGCAGCTGGAAACATCCAGGAGACACTGAAGTGGACTTGTTTATGGCAAGGATGGTATAAATAGAAGAGCTGAAGCTTCTCTCTTTCTCTCTCACCATCCCCCTCCAGTTCTATTACTACAGTGCTTTAAAATCATCAAAGTTGTGCAACAATCCATTTCATCCTTTCTGCTCTAATTAGGCAATTCTACATGTCTGTCTTGATAGGTGAGGCTTACTGAAGCACTTAATCAGTTTCTGGAGGGGTATCATAGTGCCAATCCAAATGCTTATTTAAACAGAGCTGTAGTGCCAAATCCAGCATATTCTGCAGCAGCATGGAAACAACAGAATCTGTGAGACACAGATTGCCTCACACACTTTTTTTAAGCAGCCTTCAATGTGAAGAAGCACTTGTCCTGTATTCATCCTGTGTAAGCTTAACAGGTCTAGAGATTAAAACATGGAATGAATTTTACATTACTGGGCTTTCCTGGCAAATAAAACAATTAGAGCAATTCCAGTACAAGCCCTTCCTGAAATTGTGCTAACAAGACTTTGAATCTTAAAAACTGCATTTAAGTCAAGCAATTAATTTGCCAACCCATCACATACAGCACATACATAGTAGGTGAGGATCATTTCATTGAAATTAGAAAGCAAATGTCTCTATACATGAGAGGTCACCAGTTGTTGTACATTAAAATCTTTTCACTGTTAGGCATAATTAAAATACTCTAACAGTGGTTTTAGTAATTTAAACATTGCCGTATTGTTGTAATATTTTTCTAGGCTTCACGAGTTCACAACTGTTTGGTCCAATCAAATCTGGGAACACTGGAGAAGTTATCACCCATCAAGGTAATTACTTTCAAGTTGAAATAATTACTCCATCAATGTTAATGGTCTTTCAACTTCAATAAAGCACTCACCTGCCGATAATCACAGCTAACCTCTTGCTCTCATGCAATTCCCTCTCTATTTAGCAGGTTATATTACAGCCGTTAGAGTGGTCACTTGTCCTGAACAGCTGCTGAATTTCACTTTGATCGTCTGTGAACCATAAAAAAATTAGTCATCTGTGTATGATTTCCCCTACCCCATAAGCCCTTGCAGAGCTCAGGAGATGATATTTTGGCTGCATTAGGGCACTGCTGAGCAGCCATCTTGTTTCTGGTGGTGGCCACTTTCCAGTGCCTAACAGCAGTACAGTAGCCTAATTAACTTCTGCCCTCCACTGCCACTTACAGCTTTCACTCATTGCTAAGTACCACATCTTCTGAATTTATGGCATGTACAGGGATTCCTTCACTTACACTCATCCTCTTTTCTTAGGGTGCACTCAATTTCCCAGGCATCTGCAATAGGCATGTATAAAAAAAGTTTTACCAGTGCCACTCCTTGGCACATTTCTTTCCTATTCTCATGATACAATCTTCATTACTTCTATGAGAATGTTGCCATGTACAGCACTGAATACTGCATTACTGAATAGTCTGTACAAGGAAGTTAATCACTATGTGGTATCTCACCTCTAATGCTGCCAAATAGTCTCAGGTCTATATGAGGAAATAGAAGTGAAGGACTACTTCTATGAATGCATTATGTATTTTTAAATGTAATTAGAAGAAAGAAACTAACTCTGGATGCTTGATTCCAGATATCTATAAAATCCTGCATAGGAGGCATGAATATATTGCAGTATTGGCCACTCAAAAATATTTCTGATATATTATTTTTGATATGGAGGTTTTCAACAAGTAAACTATACTTAATATTCTAACTCAGTTTATTTGAGATGAAAATTCTGTCTGCTTATAACAACACAATCATGTTAGCCAAAGTGTTATCCTCCTACCAAAGTCTTTATTACTGCTATTCTGCAATATGTCTACAGATTTCCGTGTCACAGCACCTGCCAAGAGAAGCTTGGCCAGTGCAGTTATATCCCATCTCCCCAAATAATGCAAGGGAAGCCAATATGTGTTCTCAACTGTTAGCACAGCTGCATCCAAATCAGAGGCTTTGCTGGGGCAGTGATAGCAGCTAAGAGACATATTAATTTTTTCACCCCAAGCTGGCATGTTTATGCCAAAAAAAAAAAAAAGCCTTTAAGGATAAGTTTGGCCTGAGAGCCTCATATTGCAGAACACATTGTGAGAAGACCTGTGCATAGGTGCAGGATTTCCCAGGACTAAGGCCTATAATGCTTACACCTATCTCTTGCATGCTCTAACAAGCACATTGCACTTTGATCTACACTTGGCTGAGGTGAATTTAACACACCTTGATTATACATAATAATAATAATAATAATAATAATAATAATAATAATAATAATAGTAATAGTAATAGTAATAATAATAACTGGGGGGCACTGCACATAGCAGGCAGTTTTCCTTTTTAACCCTCTGGATGCTTTTCTTTCACCTAGTGTTTTCGAACAGCTACATATTTTTATGGTTTTTTACTCATCTTCCTGGCTTTGAATTCTCCTGTTCCCAGTAAACAATCAAATACTTTATATAATTGTCATGGGAAAAACAGCATTACACACCCACAAAATGTCTATCAAGAAATGTCCTAACCTACCCACAGTTCTACCTCACAGCAAAATTTGGAATATAGCAGTTAAAGAGCTGTGATGCTTTGATGGCATTTGGCAGGCACTCATTGGCTTTATAATGAAATCAGCTCTGGGTACTGTGTTCACAGGCTTAAGTCCTAAGTTCACAAGAGTGAGAAGCTTGCTTTGACGATCTAGTCACTTTATGCAGATTCCTGTAAGAGAACCTATTGCCAATCCACTCCCCTGTAAACACATCTGTCTCATGTTAATGCTTTCAAGACACTAAATATGATTCCTGCTTTATAGGGTTAAAATGAACTGCAAAGACATTGTGGGAGACACTTGTGCTGCTGTAACCAGTCTTGACATGACTTTGCTCTGCAAATAAACCAGAATGTCAGTTTAACTTGCTGTCACCTAACATCTGTCACTATACTCCTGGCCAAACAAGCTAAGGAAATGGGTGACACTGCTCTTTAACTGTGAAGAATCAAAATGGCTCACGTGTATGTCACTTGCTTCTAATGGTGCAGGACACCCTCCTTTCATTCCAGGGGTAACAGCTTTTGCTCTGAGAATTGAGTTCTCTTTTTTATCTCCACAGGCAGTGTAAAATTTCAAGGGGTCAGTGATAACCTTAAGGTACTAGATAGCCATACCTTTGACATATTAACTCAAATACATCTTAATGAGGAGTAAATAGCTGGATTTGGGGAAAGTATAGTAGATAGGTCTGTTAAATTTGAAAATGCAGACGATGCTTCTCATTGGGCTCTGAAATGGATGAAAATGAAGCTGTCATATAAGAACTGTCTGCAGGGACATTAGCAAAAGCTTAGTTGTATTTCTCCTGTGGTCAAGCTTTAAGTCCCAGGGCAAGCGACCAAGGTGCAATGGACAAGTGCAAGGGTGGGATCAGCCACTGTGATTCTAGCATGGCTTTTTTTTTTCTGGAATAATCTAATGGGATAAGAATGGAGTCTAACAGATTAAATAAAGGACCAAACTCATTGCTTTCTTAATACTTTAAGTCTTACTTGTAACATGGAAGCTTGTGAGAGAGAATGACTAATGGCATATCCCATGAGGGAGCTCCAATAGAGATGCTTTAGGAGATTAAATGATTTAGCCTAGTACCCATGAAGGCTATATTTTAAAGGGGCAGAAGTTTAATCATTGGAATTCTAGTTCCTTCAATGAAATTACATTTTAATTAAAGTATCTCATTCACAAAGCTAAAGTTAAGTGTATATCAGCAATTTCATGATAAAATTCTATTTTTAAGCATCTGTAACTTTGAAAGTTGGTGTCCAGGTTTTTGCCTGCTGGGATAATTGACCAATGCTCCTGCAGTTATCTTTGATAACAGGACTCCATGCACTTTATGTCAATACCTTTCATTCAAAACTTTAGCTGTTTTGCTATATTCAGAAGAGGTAGGATTCAGATTTCAGGTCCTTGGTATAAATCAGCAACAATTCTACTCAGTTAATGCAGCTGCAACAGCTTAAAGTGAGTGCAACTGATGGAGGAGATGTGCAAAAAGATTTTTCTCCAAAGGGTAGTATAATATTTTAAGTAAAAATGGGTAGCAAATACCATAATTGACCCATGTTCAAGAAAAAGAACAGTAGAAAAACCATACACGCCAGCTTTGCTGCAATGCTAGTAGAACAACTATACATATGCTGCCAGAATGTCATTTTGATTCAGGATAGTGTTTGGGGAAAATAAAGGATTTTGGAGCCAGGAAAATACTAATTCAGTAAATAATAGCTTGTTAATCTAAAAGGCTTTTAACTGATGCTGTTAAAGAAACACACTGTAGCAACATTATTTAAAATACCATTTTGGTAGGTTTTATTGCCCACAGTACAACCATCTTGGACATTTTCTGTTGTTGTTGGCATGCTTAGAAGACATTGCAATGCATGAACAGCCAGGTCAATTCTGATGCTCAGCAACACATTGCACGCTGCTGAAGCAGAGTAGTAGGAGAAGCCCTGGCTTTTCACTGGTTTTAAAACCAGTGAAATCACTGTGTGCACCATCACAATTATGACACTCGTAATTTTTCTTACAAGAAGTTAAGGGAGCTAAGTACCAAAATGCCACTGAACTTCATAATCCCAGTCTACTTTTTTTAAGCCTTGCATGCTGTGCAATGTGAATGCAACTGTTTCAGAAAGCAAAAGTATATTATTCCTATAACTCAGTTCAGAAACTGTTCTCCTTTAAAAAAAATTACAAACTTAATCCATTTAAGCTAGACAAAACTGGTCTGAAACTCTTTGATCAAGAGTATGTAAGATTACCAAGCTGGAAACTTCTTCCACTGTGCCATGTGGAGATTTGTCAGAGGAAGTTACTCAAAGGTTACTACTGGGTATTCCAGAGAAAGCTTTTTGGGATCTTGTTTGAATTGCCAACTACATACTTTAAAATTGTTATAATAAACAATTTAGGGTATTTCTGGTGTTATTCAATACTAGCATGGACTATGAAGATTCTAGGTTTATGAACTTGAGTTGGCACTGCTGAGGAAACCAAACTTTATTACAACCTCCTTAAACTTTTAAAATTTATTTTCAGGAGACAACCAAGTGCACAAGCCTGTCCTAATATACAACAGTTCAGTCCAACTACAGTCCAAGCTGTCTTGCTATAGAAAGACTAGAATGCAATATATAGGGGAAAGGAACAGTGGTAAATGCACAAAACACAACTATTTCTGTCACTGGTTTAGACAATGTTGTTAGTCAGTTCACAAAACAATACCTTTTCCCAAATCTACCCTTTCACATACAGAATAGAAACACAAAAAGAAAGGGAAGGAAAAGACAGATCAGCAGGGCAAAGTAACATTCTAAGTCTATGAATTGGAAATAAAAGTAGAACTGCTTTTATTGCTGATGAATTATGAGGGGAACATGCAAATGGGTTGCATATATGAACTATGTAATTACTAATTAATTCATTCACTTTATGATTCCAACTGAAATAAAAAATAGAATTCTATACGAGGAGGAGTGATACTGCTGTTCTTTGTGCAGGTCCTGTGAAACTGTTTTGCCAGTCAGACAAAAAGTTCAGGACAGTATTTTGAGAGCAAGGCTAACAAATGCATGTGCTTAACTCCTCCAGACATGACACATCCATGCTTTTGAGTAATCTACTTGCTTCTACCAGAGCCCAATATTAATCTGAAATGTTTCAGTCTGCACTGGGCCAAACACAAAACTTAAGCCAACAAAACAACAGGTAATTGGAAACCTCGCTTTTCTAACCAGCGTTAAGGGAGATTTTAAAATGCAACAGAGATCAAAGCAGAGTGAAACATCTTAAAACTGGTTTTGTGGCCCAGTTCTTACCATTACGGTGAGTGCTGTGACAGCTGGGGTGCTGAATGTCGGGTCGCTGCGCTTTTCCTGGTAGACCACTCGGTACAGGGCTATGACACCGTTGGGGGACAGCGGCTGGGTCCAGTTCAACCGCACCGAGTAGGCGCCTGTGGCTTGTGCCCAAGGGGCTCCCATGCCCCACGGGGGAGCCTCCAGAGTCTGGGTTGAAGCCCACAGGCTGTCCACAGACCCCACGGAATTTTGAGATCTGGCACGATACTCATAGAGAGTAAAAGGCTGGAGAGCATCGGACGCGTCGATAAATTCCAAAGCTCCTTCAGTCCAGATGAACAAGAGTAGCTCTTCTTGACTGCCCACAGGACGTCTGGAATTAAATCAAGAGCAGTGTGTTTAAAATAGAAAACAACTTCAGCAGTTCCATGATAGTTGATCCTAAAGTTCTGAGTTCAACTTGTATCTCAGAAAAATACAGAAATTATTTACATATATTACACACACACACAAGGAGCTGACTAGCTATCTTTGCATCTTAAAAGCATTTCCTGGAACTTGTGTTAGGTTCTGAGTAGTGAAAAAGAGATTTTTGAGGGAATCAATTATTCTTCTTTATCTAGAAGAATACTATAAAACATGGCAAACAAGTGTGCTGTCACAGTCCAGGGCAGCAGAGTATGTTGTCTTTCTAGGATAGAACACAACACAAATGAGACTTTCAGAACTTAGAACATTAAATTTTAAATCTTTCTGTAGTTGCCAATCAATAACTTAAATTGAAATATGGATGCAAGTTTTCAGCATTTCTGAAAATCAATTTGTTTACTGAGGTACTCACTTCAGAATCCCTCATTTATGGAAAACTTGTGACCAATTTACTGGAGAAAAATGCTACCTAGTGAATCAGGCATAAATATTCTATCATGCCCTCAAAACTAAAGCTGTGCACTTTCAAAATCTGGTTTACGCACAAGAAATGTCCCATTGTTTCTTGTAAATTGAATAAGTAATCCCTTGTGCATAAATTTAGCTAAATTTGCAGCTCCACCACCAAACCTCATTAAAATATCACACGTAGTGTTTTCTGTAATAAACAATGTATTTTTTCCAACACTGTTTTTGTTTAAAAATGCAAACCTAGGATACATGAAGAAAATTCACTTTATTGATTTTTGGCAAAATGGGTTTTTCTTTTTGTATGTATGTACATATATGTATACATAGACACATACATATATATGTGTATATATAGCATTAATACTGCAGATATGCTTGCCTTGGACCTGGTGATAGTCTGAGTACTAGAGATTGCAGATGATCCTCAGCCCTTTTGTAATATGCCCCCTTCTTCTATATAATTTACAGCAGTTTTAATAAGCTGAGTACTCATCTTCAAAACAGAGTTATCAAATCAATTCTTTCACTTGGCAAAAAATGTTTGTGTGAAATTAAGTTTGTTACATTTAAACACCGTGATAAATCTCAGTGGTAGTTTGTCTGTACTGTACATGAATTTAAGTATTTCCTACTCTTCATAGGAACCTTGGCTTTTGCAGAACATAAAAGCACTTTCAGCCTCCATGCCAACAACAAAAATCCAAATTACATTATCTGCCACTTTTATTGCAAGTAGGGCAAATTTGCAGAAGTAAAATTGGTTTGTCTGGCTACTGGGTGTCATCATCACTACACACACACCAGAAGCTGAAGAACATTTCTTTGGCAAGAGAAAATCTGTGTTTCAAAGAATGCTGTTGGATTTTATCTTGTTAGGTCAAACCAGGAATTAATTTAATAATAAAAAAACATTGATTTTTTTTTTAAAACTGATAATCTTAGCTGCTTGTAATAATATATTCCCATATATTAACATGCAAATATGAAGAACATAATGAATGCATGTGTGTACACAGCTGTTTTTTCATCTTTTGTCTATATGCATATATAAGGCAGGAACAAAGACATTATTTTCTCATATGAAACTAAATAAGTATTCGTAAACTCTGAGATAAGCAGATTATATGGACACTGTTAAAGTGTGATTTTTTAAAAAAAAATAAGAGTTTTGAGGTATAGTATCTCTATTAGAGTGAAATTGGAAAATTGTAAGATATGTTGATACTGAGGGTTGGTTGGCAGAACTGGGCAAAAACTGGCAGATAGAAGAAGCAAGAAAGATTCCCTAAAAATTTTTGGTCTCTATGTAAAAGTCAGGGTCCAAAATTTCCCATTATCTCCAAAATTCCAAGAGCAGTTTTTAATACAGTTGCCCATGCTCTATTATAAGGGCAAATTAAACCTCCCACAGAACTCTTCCCCTTGGATGCTGTTCACTGACGTAATGCAAGACGTATAATTTTGAAAGGTAAATCATTACTACATCTTTCTCCTGCACCTAAAAATATAGTTTTTCTCTGTGTACCCAAAAACATGTCTAAAAAAATCTCTGTAAATAAGGGAAAAGAGAATACATTTTAATGCAAGAAAGTCACATTTAATCTGTCTTGCTGACCAAACAGTATGGAACTCAAATGAATACATAAATTTATGTTTTATAAATATTCTACACTCTGTGATAAACAGTTTTTTCACACTGAATGATCAAATATGCCACCAACTGTAAGCTGATTCACAGGCAGAGCTGTACAATGTAGCCTGGTTAAGTATTTAGATCTTATTACTGCTGAATATTTAATGAATGAAACTTATGGTTAGGTAAATGGTTCCATCTGTAGTGCTAAAAACCAGAATATTTTCATGTATGAATAAACTTTGAACAGAAGTGGTTGAACAATCTGTAATCATTTCAATAGTCTTAAGATTTAAGATTCAGCTGCTCATTTAACTGGAAGTATTTCTTGTGTACAATGAGCTGCAAAGGAGAGAATAACATTTCCAAGAGCTGGAAGCTGTCTCTTAATCTGCATAGTCTGATTTGCTGCTTACATTCATTTTGAAGATGTTCAGATAGTTATTTTTATAAGGGCAAATTCTCCCTGCCCCAGTGCCAATCTGAGGCAGATGACACAAGAAGGAGGATATAATCTCCTTTGTGACAGATAACTCTGGAGCTGTGCTGCAGCAGCGCTGACTGCAGCGCTCGCCCCTCGGCTTCCCTGTGCGCACGGCAGCGGTGAATCCCCGAGGTCTCGAGGGTCAAACCAGAATTATTCCTCACATGTTTACCTTTCACCATACAACTAAATTACATGTTTGAGCAGTGCCTGCTGCTTTCCTTAACAGTGAGTTATTTTTAGGAACACTGAGAAGTCTTGGGGTAAAATTCAAACAATCGGGGAATGACGCTGTCAAATGTGGGGGAACAATGCAACAATCACAATGCTCCCCCTCTGCAGTTTCACATTTAATTAAACAAAGAAACCTCACTTACATTTGTGTTCAACCAATCCACACTAATGTAGCTCTTATGATTTAGGGTATTTTTTTTAAACATGAGTTCTAATGCAAAAAAAAACCAAAAAAAAAAAAAAACAAAACAAAAACCATAAGGAATTTAAAGTTATTACATGTAATATACTAGTTTAGATTGGATATTAGATCAATTACAGGTATAAATAAAAGCCTTCAGGAGTTCTTGTATTCAATGACAAAACCATCCATAGGGATTCCTACATTAAACCATCCAGTAACATATGTTCCTTGGAAGCTGTCTTGGGTGCAACTCATGGTTAAGGGTATACGGTTAAGCAATGAACTAATCATAAAGAGTCCGTCTGGAAGGCTCTCTGCTGCAAGTCATGACAGCCACTGTCTTCTATCTTAAATGCCTTTTGATTTTTCTGCTACATTTTCACCAACACGACTGCTCAGCTAATGAGATGAGGGCTACATTTCAATCTCACAAATATACACTAAATAATATAATCTTACTGGGCAGGACATAGACAGTTTGACAGAAAAAATCAGACACTCCCTTAAGGAAGATACCAACCAAAATACTTCTAATTTTACAGGCAATATATCTGTAAGAGTCACCTCATGTGCCTCCTACACAATGCATCCTGTTAATAAATAGGGAGCAGTTCCATTAGCCCATGTGACTTACTAAAATACAGGAACAAATAGAATCTATTTTCATAATTTTTTTTTTTTAGAGTAGCAACTTCTGTGTTTGGCAGAGCAATGTTATGTCATGATGAATGGGAACAGAACTAGATCAGATGATTATCTCATGAACTAGGTCTTTTGTCATTCACAAGCTCTTCTAAGTTGTGGTCCTTGCTAGCAAAGTTTAAAAGCCTCAGTTCTGTGTTTAAAGCTGCTTTATGAATAAAAAAAAATTACCATCTCGTCTATCATAAAATAGCACTTTAATTTTTTGGTTTCTAGCTGCAAACTTGGGAGTAGTTTTATGATGCTAGAGGAAAGCACGAGTCCTGCCACATTAATGCAGAGATCTGCACACACACCAGGTCCCCAAGCATTCCAGGTTTTGAGTTAAATGAATTTATTTTGGTGGCGATGCAGTAAGGAAGAGGCACATACTGAAGAAGAAATTACATTCCATAACCTCCCATAGAAATACTGCAGTCTTGCTGCTATAACAATGTACAGCCATGTGTGGCTACAAAATGAAAAAGAACTATGTGCTTACATCCCATTTCTGATTTTTTTGCAGCTATCTGAGAAAGATTTGATATTGTTGTTGTCTAAGCACATTTAAACTTCAGCTGAAATAACTGCCAAGTGATTCATGCCTATGTAGGTGAATATACCGATTGTATCTGGAGCCCCAGTGCGCCATTTTCATTTCACTTTAAATAAAAAACAAAATGTATCTATGTCAGTCAGTGCCCTTCTGCTGTACTCAGAGGTATCAAACAGGCTACAATTATGATTGTGAAGTGATTGTGTCACATTGGAGGAAGGTTTATTGCTTTTGAGTCTGCTAGGCAGTAACACATTCTGTTTCATATTACTCTTTATATCATTGTTTGGCTGTGACTAGAATAATCAAATGCCATCAAATGCTGTCAAATTCAATTTACAGTATTTTTCACTGAAGCAGGCTTTCTGCATTATATTTCCTGTTTTCCCTTTCTATGGTTGCCATGGAATAGCAGCAGTAATCATCAGCTTTATTTACAAAACCAACAGAGTGAAGACATGTCTTGGGCTATAACATACACTTTATTCCTCTTTATGCAGGGGAGGGACTTGGGGTTTTGATCAGACAATTAAAAGGCAAACAAAAGGATATTTCAAGACAGCAGGAATTTTTGGACACCACTAACATCTTTAAGTGAATTTATATTAATTATCACTGAGGATTACAAAAGGTAATTGGATTTCCTGTCTTCTCAGTCACATCTCTAATATAATAAAAAGTCCCAAACTCTTTGTGGGAGGCTAGGATCAGCCCAGCATGTGTTTGCCACACATACTTAAGAGTTGGAAAACCCAGGAACTTCAGAGTTTAAATCCCTCTCAAATATATGTCTTGAGTTCTATACACTCTGACTTCTGAAGCCATTCAAGATTGCTTTAGTGAGCTTTTAACAAAGGCTCAACAGGCACAGCAGAGATCGGTGCTCTGCTAACTTCCTACTGCCCTAAACACTGCTGTCTGTACAGAAAAGTCCTCACACAGGGCTTAGGAAACTCCTCATAGCAAGTGAGAATGCATCAGTCAACAACCTACATAGGGCAGATGAATACAAACACCAAGGTACATAAACAGATGCACTGTAATCACTGCCCAATGACTTATTTAGGAACATAAATTATCTTGGACGATGGATTTGTTTTAGGAACCTAGATACCTTTTTCTGTCTTTAAAAGTGTCAGAAGTGGTGAATTACTCCTCTTTCTACTACAAAATTCTCAACTGTTGATCAGAGAGGATTGAAGTTTGTACCTAGTGGTCCTGGTAAGCACAGTATAATATCTTACAAACTTTTTCTAAGATTTTTTTTGTTCCCTTGAATTTCTAAAATGTACTTTCACATGCTTTTTGTCATTTGTAGTTCAGGAAGATGATTCTTGCTTGAGTTCATATTCTCAACATAGTCATCCATAGATTAGCTTTTTACCCTAGCATTTGAAAGGATATATAAATATTGTTTCATGTGTTTCTACACCTTTTTCACCTCACAAAAAAATCAAGGAATAAAGAAAGGAACTGTTAAGTAGGACAAAGAATATGAGGTGATAAGGGCATTTACCTGTAGATAAAGTAGTTAGTAATGATGCCATTTGGTTTCCTTGGTGGTGCCCATTTTACTTCTATGAGTGCAGGTCCAATTGCTTTAACAACAGGTGGGCTCAGTTCTCTGGGAGGTGCTTCAGCAGTTCTTGAATATGTTTGACCACCCACTCCACACCCACCTACAGAAACAGAAGTTTGTGTAGGGATAAGAGCTTTTTCCTCAACAACAACAACAAAAAATACATTAAATGCAAATGAACATCAAGCAAAGAAGCTGCTGGTGGAAATGGTATCTCAATTCACCTAATTTCATTGTTAAATACTCCTTTAAATTACCACAGCCCTAATGATTAATTACTCCTGATTTTCAGCAGTGTGAATGAGGAGCAAATTGGTTCAAAATTGTCATTTTAGAAATACTTATCTCAATAGGTTTTTGGAAATTTCCATCAAAGGGAATTTCTAATTTTTGGGCTCTCCTTTCCTGTCTTTATGATCACCACTTCTTGTTGGTGAGTAGTTACAGAACTGATTCAGTTCTGTACATCCTTTTTCAAAGATCTTTAAGCTGCTTGTGAAAAGCTTTTAATAAAGTGCCACATATAACCTAAAATACATATTTTTAACCTCCATTTGATATATTCATAATATATGGACAAGTACACATGATACATGGAGAAACATTTAATGCTTCATTCAGTGCTAGGCCTTCTTTTTACTAGGTAAACATTTGACTCCAATTTGACTCCAATAATGGACTCCAATCCATTATTGACTCCAATAAAGGAATTTAATCTGTTTTGCGGAGTTGCATCTACCTGGAAAATCCCTTCTAGCCACATAGATGAGTGTTTTAAATTGCCTTACCACTCTGGCATGCTTGTATTCTTATCTCATACAGGGTGTAGGGATCCAGGCCATCAACAAAGGCAAAATGTGCACGTCCTACTGGCTTCACCAGCAGAGTGGGACTGCTTGCATTTAGTAGGATGTTGTATTCCAAAGGCACATTGACAATGAATATGCCTGTTGTGAAACAGAGAGGAACCAGTGATTATCTGAAACACTAACAGTGCAGGACAACTTCAAAGAGCCAATTCATCACATGCAATTTTATATGTAAGCCCCCTCTGGAGGTTTTCCCAACTGCTTCTTTTGAAAACTACAATCATTTAAATATAAACTGAAACAGATCCATCTGCAGATTACAAGTTGAAGACAGACATTATGGTTCTTAGGTAAGAATCAAAACTCAATTCAGTCAATGCCTGTTTTGCAATTGCCACTTCTGGGAAGACAGACCTTATGACTTGGAAACAGGCAGCTTTTATGTATTCTGGAGGAGTAACAGCTACTAAGCACTGCTGTTTGAATAGTCATATGATCAAACAGGTGAATTGCAACCATTCAGCAAATTATGCCTTTTTAGCCCAACAGCAGTAGCTGAGTGTAGATTCTTAGGCTGCTTCATCAGTAGAGTACAATACAATAGCTTGAGCCAAGAAACATATAATTTTAAATGATGTAAAAACAAACTGTCCAGTTTTTGTTTAAAAAAAAGCCCCTCTCATTTTTCAGTATTTGAATTCACACATTTTCCCTATCTATTCTTATCCCCATGCTGTTAGTTCTTAGTTTTCTTGAGAACTCAGTTCCTTCAGAAGAACAAGCTAGGCCATATCCCATCCCTTTAGAACAATAGGCTGGTGTTCTTGGATGTTCTCTTTTCTTCTTCCACATGGCATCTCAGAGGGATTTGGTTGATTGATTGGAGGTTTTGTTGGATTTTTTTGTTTCCTTGAGCAGTATTTTTTATTAGGAAATGGGCTGTAGGCTTTTTAATTTTTGCCCACTGTAGAGTGATCTGTGCAAACAGCAGCAATTTCATAAAACCAAGAGGATGACCAAAGAAGAGTTTGCATTTAGTGTATTTCCTTCATTCTGCAGTCACATAAGGAACAGCCTTAAGAAAGGACAGAGTACAGACCAGACAAGATTCCTTTCTGAGATGAGTCAAGATATATCTGATCAGTAAAATCACATATCTCTTTCAAAACAACACCTACTTTAGATGTCACAGAGGTGTCTTTGTGAGTGCAACAAGGACCAGATGCCTGTGAGCAGTTCTGAGACTTGTCCAGACCTTGATAATCTTTCCATTTGTAACTTTGGAAAACAACCCAGCTTTTTCTCCTAATTACAATTTTGGTCCTTTTCTGATAAAGCATCTGTGTTGATACTACTACCCTGAAGCTACAAAGACCATGTTGTTCCCACTGTTGTGCATCTGTTAGATGGGTTTTTTTAGCTAAGTATGTATGTGAATATATATAACAAAAAACCAAAAGTTTGCAAGAAATCAGAGATTTCAAGTTTAGTTCTGGTACTATGAACAACTGATGTACTTTGAAAGATCAGAAAAATCTTTGCAACACCATGTTTTTACAATTCTCATAGGAAAAAGTGAATATAAAAAAATCCCAAAGAAATAACATTCGGCTGCCTGACTAGATGCTAGACAAAGAAAATGCTATTACACTAAAAAGCTGAAAAATAGCCCTGAAGTAGAGCCATGACTTCAATCTTATTCAGCTGCTCAGCTTACAGGAAGAACAAAGATGTTGTTAGGAGCTGTTGGAAGAGGTGAAGGGAGAAGGAGACAAAAAATGCAAAAATTCCTCTGTAAAATTTTCCTTCTTCAGTGTAAGAGTTACAAGAAAAATGCCAAGATATAATCATTAAGAATGGAATAACAGAAATACAACTTTCTAAATCAAGGACGATGCTACATAGTAAACCTCTGGGAGGTGATCTTGAGGTAGACTGGTTTTGCATCAAAGGAAATTATTTTTTGCCTGATATATGGAAGATGAAATGTTCCAGAAGAGTGCACTTGAGTTTGTAGTGTAAAATTTTTCCAGTAATTAAAAATATATTGTTAAAGACAAATAATAATTATTATTATTAGTAGCAGTAGTAGCAGTAGTATTTTCACCCTATAACTGGAGGGTCTGTAAAGTATACAACAGCATATTTGAAAGAGTTTGAAATGGTACAGAGCACGCAATAGAAACCTTTATTTAATCTCCTAGTTAAGGTCCCCTCTTCTCCAGTCCTGAAAACTGACCAGACATTTCAGCTAGAAAAACCCATTCCTTTATGAGAGTGATATAATTCAGTTTTTTGCATCTCATCAGTGCATTTATTCTAGGCAAAAATCACCAGAAACCTTTGAAATTGAAGCTATTCAGAATGCTTGATTTCCCAAGGAAGATTAAATACAAACAAAGACAGCTGAATCCAGCCATCAGTATGCAGCAAGGATACTTATTTCAAAATAAATGACCTATCCAACAACGTTGGACAGTGCTCAGTCCATATCAGAAATTATTAAAAAAAACACCACCTCACACCTGAAACACAAAGTCCTAAAATTCTCCTAAATGTTGCACTATATTAGGAATGGTACCAATAATAAATATGCTCAGGAGAAAAATACTCTCAAGAAGTGAAAATGAAATTGTAAATAAAATCACATAAGCATCCTGAAAAATTCCAGTGTCCAATGGAATCCTTCTATACTTTGATCAAATTCATTGATTACGAAGATCAAAGGGTCACTTTCTAATCTGAAAAATTGTAATATTTACTCTTACAACACAGAAACTTGCAAAAAAACCCCTTTTGTTCAGAACAGCCTTCAGCATCTGCAGCCAGTCTGAAACCACTACCTTGTGTGCTCTGATGACTGAAGGAAATGAAATGGGCATATTTGTTAAAGTCATCTGGGAAACCACACGACTTGGTTAGTTCCAGAGTTCATAAATTTATGTCAGAATAAAAGGAAGCGTAAAAGCACAAGTGAACCAATTTACCCTAAATGCAAATGGCAGTTTTGTTATTTGGTGTCAAAGTTACCATGAGCACAATGACAACCTGCCATAACACATTTTCATGTTCACTAAAGAACAAGGATTTAGTTGGTTAATATTCCCAGCAATACTCTTTTTCATAATTTACAACAACTAGATGCTGATAGGTTATTTAACATTTATGAAGTTAAGATGTAATCAGAAAAACCCTGATTATCTTTACAAACAAAAAAGTTAAATTATTCCACTTTTTTTTTCCTCTGTGACTCCATTTCACAGCAGGTGAATATTTTGCAATGGGACAAATCAATCAAATGAAACCCTGGGTTTTTCTGGGCATATTTGGATAACATTTAATGGAGAATTCTGTGCAAAACGCTGCAAATTAGGTTTGATAGCTCTGTGTGCTTCAAAACTAGGCTAGGTCAAAAATAGAATTTGCAGTACAAGATGCTTACAATTGGGGGTAAAAAGTCACAGACTTACAGACTGGTCACACAGAATCCATTTGACGTTAATTGCTGAAAAATTCTTTACGATTATGTGAAATCAGATCACAATTAAAGGAAAATTGCTAAACTTCTTCACTTATAGGAAACAAACACTGAATCAGGAACATAATTTCTTTTAAAGTTATATTTTAATATTTAAATTCACAAAACGAAACAATCTATTTGGCTTCCTGAGATTAACTATTTACATTATGCTTCAAATATCCAGATGTCTCAATCTGGTTGCATCAAGGATTCCCACCAAGACTCTGAAAACAGTAACAGCTGGAGATGCTGACTGTTTGCAAGATGCAGAACTTCAGATATTGAACTTGAAAAGCTTATCCTACAGAGAGGTGGGGCAAACAATAATTTACTCAAAAAAACCAAAAATGAGAGCACGTGACTTTTTATCAAAAGTTCCATTTGCTAGTCCACAAGAAACCAGGTTAGTTGGGGAAGCTGTACCAAATGTGTGGTATTCAAATGTTTGATCCCACGAAGAATAAAGTAAGAATCCAGATTTCACACAACTGACAAGCTTGTCATTCTGACAACCAAGCCTAGAGGTGGATACAGTGTTATAACATGATGAAGAATAAAATATTTTAATCCAGATGATCATTAACATATGAAGCAGGTATCCTTGGAGCAGAGGACAGGGTCCTGTTTTGAGCATGTTCAGCTTTCAAGTTACCACCAGCAGGAACTGAAGAAACCCAGAAGAATCAGGTCCCCGGTGAGGACCAGTGGGGCTGTCAATGAGGTGGAATGCAGAATGCCTACCTGCCTACCTATCCATAACATTTATGGTTATACCTTAGGAAATGATGTGATGGCGTTTTTTCCCCTTTTGTTCTTCTGCCTCTATCCATGGCACTAACAGCTGTTCCATAATAATTTTAATATATCCCTCCTTAACATTATCAGTGAAATGTACCACACCTCTGAGGTCTGTGCACTGAGGCAATTGCACATAAGATAACTGAATACCTATTTCAGAAAATAAAGCCCTATTTTCCTCAGTGAGAAGGTGTGTCAAACATTTTTGTCTGAATCCATCACTTTAACCACTACTGGGCTACCTTGCTCTTTAGCTAAGTCAGGAGTTTTGAAATGCTACAGATATATAAAGTCACAAGATTTACATATATTACAGATGCTGAAATGTTATAATGAAAGCATCCAAGAGGAAGGTCTGTGTAATACGATATGTCCATAATTAATCCTGAGGGTAATTATTTGATCCAAATTTATTATAGCAGATAAGACAGAATGCCGAAGCAGCTCTGATATCCATAGACAGGAAGACACTATGAACAAGTACCTTCTCATCAAAACTCTCTTAATTAAAAGCACTTTTTTTGACATCGAGTCTACACCAGTGAAATGAACAGTTTTGTCCAAGAGTGACTGCCAAACCTGACAATCCTTATAAATAAAGGTGCATTCTAAGCTTATAAGGAAAACCTAGGTGCCTCAGTGTAGCCTATTGTGAGACAAGGATTTATGCACAGAAAGGCAACAGATCAGAAAAATAAAAATACATACATGGACATAAATAAGCATAAGAAGCAGTAGACATTCCATGCTAATCCTACCAAGCTGGGGATGTACATGACCCCAAACACATGTATGATAGGACATGTTAATAGGATCTGTGCTATTCCAGAAGATCTGAACTTCCAGAATAAACCTCCACCTGCATCCTCTGCAGTCTTAATCTTAAGGGAAAAAACAAACAAACAAACAAACAAAAAAAACCCCAACTCTAGAACCACAAAGGACCTCAGACTGAGCATAAAGCAGGATAATGAAGGGTCAATAAATAATTTCCTAGATTCTGTATAGTACTATGCTTCTGCCAACAGGTTTTAGTAGCATTGTAGCTTTCAGTAACATTTCTCTGCTGTTAGTACTCCCCATTCTTATAAGATCAGCTAGTGGCCCTGAAGTGCTATAACAAAAGGAACAGCAAGATTTGCTTTCCTGTCTTTTTCTTAACGAGAAAGAAAATGAACTCCGTTCTAGCTGAAACCAGGACAATACCCAACAGAAGCACAGTATGAAAATCTCTTTTTTGTATTTAAAAACCTAAATAATTAGCCCCTCAACAAGAAGGCAAAGAAGTTATCAAATATCCACAGAAGTGAGATAAGTGTTGAAAGTGTGTCCCAATATCTGGAAAGAAAGACACGTTCCCTTCCCATCTGAGGATTTCTACAGATGTATGAATACATGAACCATGCATCTTCTGCAGATCCATAATGTCCAGCCTCCTCCTCATCCCTCTGATTCTGACCTTTGTGTGCATAATCTTAATTGCAACATAATGAAATGTACCTACGCAGAGCCTGGTCCTCCTTGCAGGCTTGTAACCTACTATGAGTAACAGGAATTTAAGCAGCTGGAAACAGTCTAGAACAAGGACAAGCTTTCCTGGGAAATATCCCACTATTCACAGCCTATGCCATTCCAATACATTCTTGTGTTTTAAATCTATTTATAATGTTGCTGAACATTTTGTACTTTAAATTATATTTATTATCAAAACTATAATACAGCATGAGTCACTTTTCAATAAAACCAACTGTAGATTATATGCCATTTGAATTCACCTGCCTTCTGCAGGGTTCTAAATCCTTACAGGCAGTAGGGGGAAAAGTTTAATTTAAGATTTTAATCTTTTTCATATATTATAGCATTTCTATAATGGATTTTGTGCTCCTGAAAACTAAAAGATTGACAGCTCAGGGTATTATAGATTTATTAATCATTACTTAAATGGGTAGAGTGAGCACTGCTAAGCACTGCCACAATACTTGCAATCCCAGTCTTGAAGGCAAAATATTTTTTCTAGGTGACTTTATTTTTAATGCCAATTGACCCTTGCTAAGCAAGGATAGAACATCTTAAATAATTAGGAACAAAAGATATTAAAAATTCCAATGAATTAACTGGTAAAACCCATATGGCTATAATTGCAATATGCAAACATCTGAAATTTCTAAAAAAACTGATGAAATTTTAACTGAAAAAACCCAGTAACTACAAAGTGGAAAGCACAGATTTTTGGAAATGAACTACACTAGACAAAAGATTGTTCATTACAAGGTTTTCATTGTCCCACAATAAATACAGCATATCATTTTTATAACATCAGTAAAGGGCTCCAATCACTTAAGCTATGATCTATATTGATGAAACATTGCATATTTTCTCTTACAAAAAGATTCTAGAATTCAATTATTAGTGTTAGCCCAGCTTTATGGCAGGTAAAGGCCACCTGATCATGTTCAGGAGAAGAATAATTAGAGGAAAAATATTTCTGGTCCTTTGCTGATCCACCATACTGCCAGGTAACATATCCACATTACACTAAGGTGCTCAGGCAAGCAAAATTTGTTCAATCAGGTCAAAGTTAGCATAGGATCTCTCTCACACAACCTAAAAGGTTATCAGGTTTCCCTGATGATAACTCAGTTTAGGATGAACAGAAAACTAGTAATTTTTTTTGTTTTTTTTCATTAATATTTGCACTCAGTAATAGTTCATAACACCAAAACATACAGGGTTTTGCTCAGCTAAACCTCACAATACTAATGTCAAGTATCTAGATCAATATTATTAAAATAATATGCCTCTAGGACACAACAGCTTTAGATACTGGATATTTAAATCACAAACACTAAAACTAAATATGAAGAATAAAAATATCAGAATGATTCAGCTGCCTACCTGGAAATATTAATTTTTAAATCCTTTCATTTTGCTACAAAGTACTACATAGAAATACATTTTTACCTGGCACATCCCAAGCTAGAAATATGGAATATGCATCAATTACTGTGACATTATATGGGACATGAATTTTCTCTGGTGTTCCTGCTGGTGTTTGTATAACATATTTATCACTAGTGTTGCTGCCACCCCAAGTGCTGGCTTCCAGCTGGTAAACATATCTGCACAAACACAAAAAGATCAGTAGACACTGCAGTTAGAAGCTTTAGGCATATCAGTAACAGAACATTTCCCTTTTCACCAATTTAAAGTGGATACAATGAGTATTAAAAATACTTCATTAATGAAGATTTTCACATTTAAGTTTTCTTAATGTGAGAAAAGAAACTTAGAATAACAATTATTATAGAACCTTAGATACCAAAACTCAAATACTAATACTAGATGCTGTACTAAATATTAACACTAAAATTTTAATTAGGTTACATAAGTAAGAGAAATATTGACTCAAAAAGTGTCAAAACTAATTTCAGACTTACTTTTATAAAAATATCAGTAGTCACTTTTGAGCCTGTACGTTCAGTTTGTGCTGGAACATTATATATCATGTGCAGTGCTGTTTGTCATATAAAGCCTTACATTTTTCAGAGTATATTCCATGATGGAAAAATACCTTTCATTGAGCTACCAACAAGCCATCCAAGAAAAAAAAAAAAAAAAAAAAGCTTTGCTTCTTTGAATCAGAATGACCTATTCTCAAAAACAAAACAAAAATTAAAAGTGCTTTGATTAATGTCTTTCTAACATTTGAAAGACTCCTGAAAGTGCTCTACCAGTTCTCAGTAATAAAGTAATATTATAAGAGTTTTCTTTTGTTCACAATAAGTTACACTTTGTACATTTCACTAACACAAGTACCTATTTTTTAAAGGTCTTTCACCTGTTACCAGGGCTCTTTAACACGCCTTACCTACTGTTAGGCTGCAGGTTAACATCTGTGAAATTCAGGTCTGTACAGCCACCCAGGAAAATCTGCTCTCCATCACGGAATAATCGATAATGAGTAATGAGCCCATTGGGTTCTTCTGGTTCACTCCAGTACATTTCCACTTCTGTTGAGCTGACTATGATATGATGAGGTTTTGGCCATACCCCTATTAAAATCAAAAGGACACTATTTTAATTTTATGACAGAAATTCAAAGGTGTTTTTTTTTTTTTTCTTTTCCCATACTTGTGCTGCTGTTTTCAGCAATGTAATGAAAACACAAAAAGCTGCCAGGGAGAATGACAGATTTTAACACACTTTTTGTATATATCCTATAACAAATGCAACCAATAAGACAAGGTAAAGATTAATGGAGAACGAGGCCAAAGGCTGCAGCCTTTATATACCCATTAGTCTCTGCATATTCATTTATGTTTTAAAAAATATTAATCTTCTAATTCTGACTCTGTTAATGAAGCTAATGAATTTAGAGATGAATTTGAGGAAATTTTCACAACAAGAAAATAGAAATACAGTGCCAGGTAGTAAGGTTATTGTGGCAAGATACAAAAACTCCAAGAGAGACAGATTCTCTTGTGTAAATTTCTACATGATAGCTTGATGGATGACGGTGGAGTTGTGCACCTTGTTAATCCGTCAGAAAACACAAGCCCATACGACCATCTCTTTGCAGTTGTATAAGAATGACTTTCTCCCTTACCATGAGGAGCAGCTTGTAAAGTTTGACCTGAAAGTGGCTGGCTGGAAGCACACCCAGCAGATGTGCATGCAATAAGCACAAAGCTGTAATTAGTATATGGCTGCAGACCTAAAAAGAGCAAACAGAGTTTAGGCTGAGATGCTGACATCAATCGTTCCAAGAATTATATTGCTGCATAGAAAGTTACTGGACTTAAAGTTAACTTTTAGCATTTTTGGCAAACACAAAGTATGAGCTATTCTGATATTATACCTGAACAATACTGAAATGGTAAATTCTCACTAATTTAGACATATATCCTCTACTGATTTAAAAGACCCAAAAACCAATTCAGACTGAATGTCTGTTTATGCTGCAATGGATCTATGGATATCCCTCATATACCTGAATCAACTTTAAAACAAAAAACTGAGATGACACTTGCAATGCAGAAAAACACCTGGAAGTGCAATTGCTTAGAGTTTTGGACTTGAAAACCTGAATAGCCTTTAATGTTTTGAAAATGTATTACAAATACATTTGCAATAAAAAGATAATAAAATACTCACTTGTACATGAAACCTTCTATGACATTGTAAATAAGTCCAAGGATACTCCTGCCACATTCCCAAGTTCTACTTTTTTTTTATTTCCCCTCTATTTTTCCCCTGTGTGATTCAAGACTTTACAATAAATGCTACAAAGCAGTTAGAAGCTGAACTGACAACCAAGCTCGCATTACAAGATATTAATTTTAGTTGTAATTTTTAATTTTTTTTCCACTGAAACCTTCTATGCTATAGATCCTTGAATGAGATGAGAATATATTGCTTTGCCTTTCCCTTGGAAATTTTCAAACATTCTTGTGCTGTGTGTCGATGACTTCAGATTTGACATCAAATTGCCTGTGGCTTAAGAATTTGACTTTAGGTATCCTCATAAAATTGCACTCCTCATTTGGCTAAGATACTGAGCCTTTAGAATAGCCAATTCTGTGCACCCATTAAAGGCTTCTTGTAGTTAAATTGTTAAAGATGCAGACCACTATGAGATCACCTTAGAGCTCAGCTTGAATTGCTGATCAACCTTCTCTACACAGCACCCTCTAGCCCACAACACAGCGCCATTGGTAAGCTATTCTTTCAGATATTTCTCAAAATTGATCTCTAAGATATCACCAGGCACAAACACCGAAAACCCCTTTCTCACATATTCAAGGACCCCCTTGTTAACACCCCATAATACATTAAATAAAGGTTCCTATTCCTGAATGTAAAGGATACAAAAAAATATAACAAGAAGCAAATTATACACAAAATTTCTTTGAAAATATTAAAATTGCAAAACTCAAAACACTCAAAAACTATGAATTCCCGGTGCCAAGACATTGTACAATACAAACTGAACCCCTTTTGTTCACAGGCTTTGTGGCACGGTCCTTTCTAAAACTTCCTCCAACATGTGGTCTCCGGCCTGATTAATTGCAATTTGAGAATTTTTCTTGTAGTGTACAACCCTAGAGTGTACACATGCTTCACTAACAACAACTTGCTGAACATTCCAAATGTCTTAAAACAGTACCAAAACAAAAAATCCCCCCAACCAACTCTATAAAAAAACACATAAACTCAAAAACATAAAAGAGAACAATTTCTCTCTCAGAATGAGGATACCGACTCAAAGAGACTGAGAACCAAAAATCTCCTTGGAGCTGCCAGGAAGTCATTTGGGATTCCTCGGACCTGACTGGCAGAATACCTGGTGTTATGCAAAACTTTAAATATCCAAGCACAACTGGTGCAGCCTTCAGCTGCAGCTCTGAAAGCTCAGGAAATTCAGGCAATGTAATGAAAATGAAGAAGAGGTGGTTGTGACAAACTGTGAAAGACTGAGAAGTGCCTTCCTCTGGACCACAGCTTGAACAAATAAGAAAGCCCTGGATGTCAGGCTGCTCCCTTTGGCAGTCCACGCCACCAGCCCGCAGCGATCCACGTTTGGTCCCTCTGGGCTGGCACTGTCCCAGATGCCTCCCTCCCTGTGCTCCACGTTCCCATGGTCCTGTCTCCTTGAAAGGGAATGTAGCTCTGGGCAGAAGCACAATTAGGCCCATCTACACTGAGACTCCCAGAAGGAATTAATCCACTAAACACAGCCAAAGCTGAGGCAGCAGTTCTCCACACAGGAGCTTCATTTTATTCCTCCCTGGAAGAAGCACAGACTGTGGACTGAACGAGGCAGTAACCCCATGAACAAATTACTGTACTGCTGTGTAATGTGGATTGTTTGTGTGGAAAAGGCTGATTTAGGATTATACAGGTCAATTCATAGGTATTATATAGGTCAATTTTTAAGCATGTGGCTTTGTGGTCTTAGCAGCATGCTTTTGATGCAGCTCCTGTGTCTAAATGGAATTATTTCAAGAACAATGCAATTCCGTGGCAACAAAAAAGCCTCTGCAAGACCTCTGTTTATAAACAAATTCTTCCTCCAAGATATTTTAATTAAAATATATTATAAACAAATAGAGTGAAAGAAGAACCAGCAACTATGTAGGATGGTAAAATACTGAATGGAAGACATGCAGGCTGCTTAACAAATTGAACAAGATGTGAAGGAGAGAAAATAAAGAGATGACTCAGAGGGACAGCCCTTGCTGTAACCTAATCATGAACTGGAAGAGAAAAAAAATCATCTGAGCACTGTGTATAAAAGTAAGGAGGGAGAAAATGACAGTTGCAGACTGGAGAGAGGCAGAGGCATGGAGGAAAGCCAAGTATTTAACATTTCAGGATAGAAAAGATTACTGTGGCAACAAATTACTTGAATTCCCCTAAAGGGAGTCATGTTCACTTTTAAAGGAAACATGCATAATAAAGCAATACTCATTTACAACTACACTTAAAAGAGAAAAATGAGCACTAAAAAAGAGTACATGGTTTCACTAAATTTATTGGTGAAATTCTGATACTTTTAATTTTAGCCATATATGGAGCAGTCACAGCAGATTTTTACCTAGATTATTAAAGCTTTGGATTAGACACCTTTTCTTATGCTTGGAAAGCTCTGTGCAAATCTATGAATGTGATTTGTAATAAAAATAACAAGTAAAATAATATTGAAATATAAACAGAATTTTGCTTTTCTAATGTCTCTACGTGATTATTCACCAGAGCATATTTCTCCCCTCCTCTTCTGTTTTGGTTTGTTATTGTGGGGAATTTTTAATTTGTTTTTTGGTCAACTTTAGCAGTCTATTATATTGTTGCAGCATTGTCATTTGCCAAAAGGCTGTGGAACAGTGTTGTTTTTTTTTTTAAGAATGCATTGTTCTATTAGCTAAATCAATTCCTTCTGATACTGTTTGTCTCCATTTGTGGGTATGGCTCCAGCAAGGTCAGTAATTAGCTCCCAGGATAACATTCCTGGGCCCTGCTGTGGGAATTTTACTCAGGAGGATGTCAGATTGCTGACCACAGCCTCATAAAACCCCTTTACACCCAAGAGTTTCCTTCAGATAAATATTATTAATGATTCAGTGCAGCATATGGAGATAGACTTGACCAGTGACAACACTTTGGTATCTCTTCAGATTTCATCGCCCTGAAATGGAGAACATGTTCAGATGAAAGAATTTCAAACTATTCAGTCATAAAGTATTCATACTATAGTTTATTTTACTAAAATAAATATTCATTAATCTTCCTTGCTTTTGACCTAAAAATGATTGATCCTACAAATTGCTGATAAAGCCTCTTACTTGCGATATTAACTTTGGTGTATTAAAAGGGGGGAGTTGAGAAGAACCTTTTCTATAAACCCACCTGCTGCTGCTGAAGAGGGCACTCTTGGCTTTCTTTAACAATTCCCCTAATTATTTTCCTCAGTCTTACCCTCTGCCTGGCCCCACTGCAAAGCATTAGCAGGCCCATTTGTAAAGTAGTAGTAACACAAAGTGAAACAATGCCATAACTGTCATCCAAATTGTTCTGTACAGGGTACTGGAAGTGTTCAGTAATAAATGATATAAAAAGGTCTTTTATTGACAAGCTGCCATGTGCTGTTTGCATTAGAGAATATGAGAAGATGATGGCTGCTGCCCCTAGGTCCCAGTGGCATTCAACTCAGTGAGATAGCAGAAAATGCTTCAGTTTGCTTAAAGCATTGATAACACCTCTAAATAATTAACTGAGGACTTCCTGTCTTCAATTACTTAATGCTTTTTTTAACATCTTGAGAGGATTATAAGCAATTTATGGATTTCACATGATGAGCACATTCACCGCTATTCCCACAAAGCATTTGTGGGATCATGTTTCCAAAGCTTTGATGTAATTAAAAATAAGCAGCAAGACAATGGTGCCGTGGCAAGGTGCTCGCCTTCACGTCTGCCATTTGCGAGACCCGAGATTCAAAGTCTCCACAAATACTAATGCTACAGCTTCATTAATGTTCAACTGTTGCTCAGGGAAAAGCAGGCAGTTTTGGAGAGGGGAAATAAAAAAAAAAAGAAAAAGAAAAAACAAGGATAATGGGAAAATCGAAACATACATCCACCGGGAATAAGACAAACAGTTCAAACATTTGAGATTGTGTATGAAGTGAATTTGATTCTTTTATCGTATTCTTTTAATTTAGAGAGCAATAATTACCCACATTGCTAAATCACTCTCATGAATTCCACATTATTACCCAAGGAAGCTCCTGGAGAAAACAGCAAAAAGATTTGATTATGACTGTCAGGAGGAATGATCACTTATTTCATTCCTGGCTTAACATGGCTGCACTGGACAGTGGCTTAACAGAACGGCACACAAAAGAAAAGAAGATCTTTGTTTCTCAGGAATTACTTTCATCTCCTCTTACTTCCAACTGCTAAGTATTGTTGGCATTAAAATGGATATATAACTGCCTTGGAGGAGCATGAGAAATATTTTCCAATGGGTTTGATAAATCATTCCTTTTTGGAATGTTCTTTCTTTGCAGTGTAAACTTACAACAGCAATTCTAAAACATGTACCACCAACTCCAGCTAATATCTCATGTCCAGAAGCACTGAATATGGAGATAGGAGTAATACATCGTTGATGAATTTCACACTTGAGCATGATATTGTCAAAGAGGAACAGCAATCTTGCTCTTCTGTGAGTGAATACAGCAGAGAAAAACTCTTTTAAAGCACTAAGGGATCTACCCTGACTCAGGAGTCATGCTTTGAGGAGTATTTGAGAGTGCCATCTATGCTCTAGAGGATTTATATGCCCTAAGTCAAATTCTGCTCTTTGACTGGCTGTCATATATGGTGTGTACAACATTGGAATCTTGAAATTTCCTACTTTCAAGAAGTAGGGGCAAAAAACTAGGGAAGAAATTAATGCATTTGTGAGATATAAAAATTCAATTAGCAACCTAAGGTTAAAGAATGAAAAAAAATATATCCCATAATGCTTATGTTCCTGCTCTGTGTTCAACAGAAGCATTTCTAAGAGGAATTTTGGCTCAGTGTAGCATTCAAAAATAACTAAAAATTGAATATGTGAAAAAAATACATTTGAGGTCTGAGCTAAACTTTCCCCCAGAATCCCTGTAATAAAGCTTCTTTCATCAAGTTTCTAGAAAATGGCTATAAGCAATATATAATATAAACAGAATTTGGGATCTTTCCTGTTCTCTCTTCCTTTCATTAGCTCAGACATAAAGTACTGGATCCTTCTTGATCCTACAGTGCTACACATTCACAGCTGCACTGCTGCACATCAGTGATGTTAAAAGAAAGAGCTGAATCTGTATGAAGGGATGGCTGCCTACACAGAATATCTAAGTCCTTGAGCACACTACAAAGCATGCTTCAGTTGAGCTGGATAGATTTATTTTAAAATTTGAAATTAAATCTATTAATATTTTAAGAAACAGCAGTTAGAAATTAAAGAGATTGGAAAAAAAGTAAATGTAAGATATGTAAAGTCATGATAAAGTGTTCCAAACTGTGCACAGTGCTGGGGATTTCAAAGTTACTGACAAGTAGCATTTTTAATATATTAACACTGTCTTATATCTTAAGGACAGGACATTAGCCTGTCAAGGAGCTCCGCCTCCTTACCTGACACTGTGTGCTGCATTCTGCCTGCAGCACCTATGTATATAAGTCCTCTCCCAACTTGACTGATCTGGTACTCTCTGATGATCCCATTTGGTTTCTTGGGTGCACCCCAGCTTAAATGTAAGGCTGTGGAGTTCAGAGCACTGACTTCTGGAGGCTGAACGCTCTCGGGGACTCCTTGGACAGTGACTGCAACTACCTGAAGACATATGAATTAAACAGCAATTTAATGTAATAGTACACTACATACCATGATCAATGAGAATGTCACTTTTGTTTTAAAACGTTGTTTGGGCTGGCATATCATTACCAAGGGGCTGGAGAAGTAGTTACTTTTTTCCTCCTTTTTCACAATGAAATCTGACCTTGAATACATTACATAAGTCTGTGTCTCCAATTTATCACAGCAGGCTCACCACGTTTTAGCTCCAGTGTATGGCACAGGGTGAAACAACAAAAACTGTATTGCTTGAAAACTCTTGATAACTCTCTTCCATATGGTTTGTCAGTGTCTCTGCATTTTAACTGCCTGATTTCATATATTTTAAGCACCGGTAAACATGGGGCTAAGCCTCCATATATCCCATGCAATCTGAACTCTATTGTAGTTATCTGCAACTCCATACTTCTCTAAGGGATCTAAAGATTTTGAAAGATAGGATAAGTCTGCACTTGTTAAGTTCTTTCTGTTAAAAAAAAAAGTAAAAAGGTAATTTTCTATTGACACATCTCCACCATCAGCTACAGAAGAGGCATTTCCAAATTACATTGGTTTAATAAGTGACACAGACGGTTTTCTCTTTGAGAATCACTTTTCTTTTCCTGTTATTACCACCATAAAGTATTTATATTATGCTGTAAATATAAAATGTGCCCTCTATAATATATTGTCTTAGTGCATTTGGTGGAATCAGTCCCCACTTGCAGACTTCAGTGTTTGCAACAGTAAACTCCTTAATTACAGGCAAGTGAAATAAGCAGGATTTATTATCAGGTCAGTGGTTGCAGCAACTGTGCCTACATAGTTTCCAGACCATAGCTCTGTGTGCAGGCAGAGGACTATCCACCTATCTTCATGCCTCTACATCAGTGTTGGTTTTTTTTTTTTATTTTAGACTTCTGTCTGAGATTTGCATGAATAGGAAAAACATTTAAACACCTACAAATAATAATAAAAAATCAATCTCACAGATATAATAATTACAAAACATAGTCATTACTCCCCACCTCTGCACCACAGACCTTACCCTTGTAGTCCTAGAAATTCATTTTCAAAGAGGCAAGAATAATATTGTGAAAAAGAGGTCACTAAAGAAATCATTTTTGCAAATGATGAATAAGGCAGGTACTTTACAGAATAAAAACCAGAGCTGGTTAAATAGTAATGCTGGTGAAAGGCATCCATAATTCAAAGTGATACAAAAGGAAATGAAACAGTGAGAAAGGGAGGTAAGAGATCGGGTTTGCTTAAGACTGAAGCTGAGGCAGGTTGCACACAAAGGAACAGTAAAGCCTGAAGCAGGTGCAGATATAGAAAGCCAGCAAAGAGTAATATAGTGAAAGGAGGATTTTCCACTGGAGTGGAAGAGTAAGAAATTTGTTGAACAAATTGCTAGACTATAACTAAAGCAGATGATCTAAGAAATAGCAAGGAAGAAGAGGATATAGACCTCCTAGTGAGAAGCAAAAATTTAATTTCCAGGTTTAGAGAAGGCACATTTTAATATTCTTTACTCTATTCTGCCAAGTACAGCTTTCTCTTTAACAAACATAGTTCCTACAGTGCAATTTCATCTTTGCCAAGAGTGAGATACTGCTTTCTTCTTCAATTTGCTTGTATCAACCGAGGGTTCCAAACATTCACCTGTCAGTAGCTGAATCCAAATCAAATTATTGATGTTTTTTTCACTTACTCAATAATCAGCATGTCTTCAAATTACACCTTTCCAAAAGCATTTCAGTGTTGCCACACTGGCTGATGAATTCCTGGCACCAGTTCCCATGAAGCCCATTTTCACTAACCTTGCTGCTGTCTGTGCAACCAGCAACGGTGCAGGCTCGCAGCTGGTAGGAATACTCTTGGTATGGCTGGACACCACTGGTGTCTGTGAAGCTCATTTCTGTCCCTCTAAAATGCTCCATTCCGTTTCGGAGGATGATGTAGTGAATAATAAGACCTATTGCAGAAAGAAAGTTTTCCCTTTTGTTAGCTGAGGGGTCCTGTGTGATGGGATAATAAACTGCTCTGCATACAGAAAACATTCAGTGAAGTATCTACATGACCCCAGTAGCAGATAATAATTGTGATTAAATGCTAAATGTCAATTACCAGCTACTTTCCTCAGCATCTGCATCAGCATCTGAGTAGATCTCAGTTTTTAGTGAGACCTCTATCAAGTTTCCTCACAGGAAAATAATAAGCAAAATTTCCTGAAATAAACATAAGCACCACCCACCCTACCCCTGAATCCCTAAATATTTTTAGGACGATTCTAATTTTCTGATCATATTTGCATACTATTACTATTGCAACTGTTCTCAAAAGAGGCTTTTTGACACTTTGTGAAGACATAATAAATTGTCCTCTGTGAAGAAGACTCTCCTGTTACTTGCAATGAAAGTTATAGCAACCTTCCTGCAGAGTTTAGGAATATGTGTACTTCAGTGACAAGGGTTAATTAAGATATGTTTCCTGCTTTTGGAACACTGCCACTGGAATGATAGAAAAAACACTTTAAAGAAATGTATCAATACCATTTGGTTGAAGTGGTTCCTCCCAGTCCAGAAGTATCATGTCTTCCCGGTTATCTACTTTGGCCCATTTTGGTGGACTTACACCCTGTGGCACATCTTGCTTAGTGACAGCTCTGCTAATTTCACTGAAACCTCTTCCATAGCTATTCCAAGCAGCCACCCTGTACTCATATGTGACAAAAGGTTCGAGGTTCACATCTAGAAAAAGACAATTACATCTGGATCATCTCAGTCTTATCAAAATACAAAATAGCTTCCCCCCCCCACCCCCCCCGATTTACAAATAGAAATGAATGTTATTCTTTAGACAAGGCCATAACTTTTATTGACTTTTTTGAAAGCAGGTTTACTCACTGAATTACTCATTGCATATCCTTGAGGTCTCTGCCCCGATCCACAGATTACTTCTTAAAAAATTCTGCTTTACTACAATTCATAGAATCATAGAATGGCCTGAGTTGGAAGCAACATTAAAGACCATCTAGTTCCACCCCCTCTGCCATGGGCAGACACATCTTTCACTAGATGAGCTTGCTCAGAACCATCCAGCCAGGCCTTGAGGAGTTCCAGACATGGGGTAACCACAACTTCTCTGGGCAACCTGTTCCCAGTGCCTCACCATCCTCACAGTAAACAATTTCTTCCTAACATATCACCTAAACCTTCCCTCTTTTAGTTCAAAGTCATTCCCCTTGTCCTCTCACTACCTGCCCTTGTAAAAAGTCCCTCCCCAACTCTCTTGCAGACCCCTCATTAGGTACTGGAAGGTGTGGTAAGGTGCTCCTGAAACCTCTCCAGGCTGAACAAGTCCAGCTGTCTCAGCCTGTCTGCACAGCAGAGGTGCTCCAGCCCTCTGAGCATCTTCATGGCCTCCTCTGGACTCGCTCCAGAAGATCCATGTCCTTCTCATTGTCTCACATTTAATTGGGGTATCTGAGAGCATTCAGGCCACCTTTTACTCCAGAGCAAATTATCTATACTAACAAATCACCAGTCTGGTCTGCCACTTCTTCTTACCTGTAAATGAATACTGTGTTGGACCTCCAGTGTAGACAGTCTCCTCTTCTGCTGGACACACACCTGCCTCTACCTCTGTTTCTGTAGCACTCTGTGAACCTTTTATCCATGCACAGATATTCTTAGGATCAAAGTCACACTTTCCACAATGTGCTGTTTCCTCCATAGATAAAGGGCAAAGGACATTAGCCTTGCATTCTTCTTTTACCTAAGGAATACACAGGAAAATTTAAATATATTTCCCACATTTTCCTTTCTATATAAATGCTTCCATTAGTATTTCTCTATTTTTTCACAACACAAAAAGCATGCCACCACCTTGAGTACACCGATACTTCTAGCATATGGGAGACTCTTTCAGCCTTTGGCCTGTTTATTGTCTTTGATTATTGATGTTTCTATAATCCTTTCTAAAAGAAACTGATTTTTTTTAGGGTCCTTGGATGAAAGCATCACAAATTTTAATTACTGGAAGCACAAATGGCTGGATTTGTTGAAAACGGAAGAGTCTAGAATCGATGACAACAGGATTTTATCCAAGAATTTGAACATTCTGTTCCTGCAAAAGCCGATATCCTGTGGCAAATCAGTAGCAAATTCCCAGCCCCTCATACAGCTTGCCAAGTACACAAGAGGGCTCTATGCAAGTCCCTGGCAGCTTTTAAGGCTGAGAACTCTATCCATGGGCTATATAAATCATGTCTTCTGCCACATCACTACTAAACAGAAGCTTTGCTGCAATAAGAGGACCACTGCAAACATAAAGATGTAAGATTTAACCCATAAAGTACAATTCAAAGAAATATACACTGAACATCCACAACTTTCCATTAAAATTCATGAAATAATATTTTTGCCAAACCATAAGCTAGAGAGCAATAATTCTCATAAAATATAGGTTGCTGCAGAAAGAAATGTACTGCCAAATTTGCAACAAATATTTTTACCCATTAGGTCATAAACTTCAGAATGAAAACCAAACAGATTATATCTCATGCTTCCTTAATTCACCTATTGAAATTAGCTTCTTAGCTGATTAGACACTACAGCTAATTTAACTTCCCAAATTTGGCACTTCCACAAAAAAAAAAATACGTTGTGATAGATATCCATATAGGATGCAGGATATAGATGGATTGGATTCCCATGTAAAGTAGCTGCAAAATGTGTCAGACTATCAGCCCTTTTGCTGCTAGTAAATCTATACATCTCAGAGAGCCAGCACTGCTATCTCTTTTCTACTGTGGGTAAGTGAAATACAAAGCACTTCCTTTGTTTATACTTTATACCTAAGGCAGGGATCTGGTGTGTTATCTACCAGAATTCATTAACCTGTTCTCAGCCATTTTTTTCCTTGCATGAGCTACTAATACAATGCATTGAGGAACAGCAGCTGACTCATCACAACGTCTGGATTTTCTCTAGGAGAAAATTATTCAGTCTGAAAATGAAATTACATTAAAACCTTGACATGAAAAGGCAAAGATGTAAAAAATATTTCTGTATTAACTTAGCAGATGAACAACAAGGATATAGGAACACCTGCATATGGCAGGATGGGGTCTGTTTTACTTTTCTTATACATTTGGTAAATTCCACAGTATCTTTCTGATTTCCATATTGTAGAATTCACAATATCTAATGTTCTTTTTCACCCCTCATTTTCTCTCTCTCTCTCTTATCATAAATATAAATACAATTTTATAAAAAGAATATACATATATATAATAAAAATTTAGAACGTTTTTACAGCTTATGTATACCACCAAGATGCTAATTCTTGGATATTTCTGTTGAATTCAACTTGGAGTTGCAGGCAAAATTGTCTCATGCTGATGCCTACAGACACAGGGCAATTTTGGAAAACACCAAATTAGCCTTTATGGTGTTTAGTTCAGTCAGACATTAAAATAGAAAGCGAAAAAACTATATAATTCATTAGGCATGAAAGGACCTATCCTAGTACTGCTGAAATTTATGCCAAAATGGCCACTGATTTTCTGTAGGATCAGGATTAAGTCCATAAAAAAAAAAGTCAATTGCTTTATTTTTATTTTTGAGGTTTTCTTTGTGGGTTTTTTTAGGGGGTTGGGGAATCATGTCCTACTGCCTGCCAAAATTGAAATGTTAGAGCATTTTTATACTTCAGAACTGGCCATCCAATTTTAATTTCCACTTAATGAACATCATCAGAAACAGTGGTCACAGAATGGAAACTGGCTATACAAGTCAGTCTTGTTAGCATGCCAGCTTTTAGCCACTGTACTAATCTGAGGTGCTGGGCAACACTTCACAGAGGCAGCTAATCATTATTAATTCCTTTAGAATTCATTGCAATAACATCAATCATGGCAAACTCATTCGGTATTAATATGGATGTAATGTGAAAATGAATAATGCACACAAGAGTTTTTATATTCCTATTTTAGAAAAATAGTTATGAACAGTGTATTTCTCTTTCCATCATCAAATCAGAGCTACCGAGAGATTTTCTATCAATTACCTTCATCATCATTCCAGCTGAAATCTTGTCAGAGCAAACATATTTCAAAGGATTATATCCAACTCCATTACAGCATTCTTCGCTCTTTGGAATAAGTTCAGTCTCACAGCATTTTACTGGCACTTGGTCATTCTTTCTAACATGTGCTAGGGACTCACCACTGGAACCTGAGCAGCATATGGTATCTGACTTATTCACGTACTCTTGCCCACAACAGAACATCCCTGAAATGAACAAAGAAACAAACAAAAAATCTGAATATGAAATTTAAGTAAACAAGTATATAAGAAAGGAGAAAGCTCACAATGCAATATATCTTGGCATAAACCCACCAGCTGCTGGAATTATGCAGATGTAGCTAAAGTGAGATTAAATTCAACCCTGAGGTGACTGAAGTAAGCATCCTGACTTCCAGACCTACTGAAAACAAAAAAGAATTAGAGAAATAAACAGGGTGCCCTGCAATCAACCTTCACCATTCCTGAACTTTTTATAGAACTTTGCTATGGAATACCACACCAACATACCGGCCACAGTGGGCTGGAGATGGATTATTGATGAAAATTTCCTGTGGAATACAAAAACTGAGAAAGCTTTCCGTGTACTTTCTACTCAGGTTTTCTTTACACCCCCCTTCACATGGGCAATCTTCCAACAGTGCATCTTAGCATTCCAGAATTTATCACATCTTTTATATTTTAAAGTAGGGGTTCATATTAGGTACCTAGAACACAATGGGTCACTTGGAAAATACCCACAGTGAAGCTTCAGTCATCTAAAACAGAGAATTATCATTCAAGTAGTTTATATCTATGTATAATTTGCATTTCTACAGTGGAATTGGTAAGATGCCAAAATTAATTCTGCTGCCTTTTCTTCTGGTTTTAGTAATTTCTTTTCTAAAATGAAAGCTCATCATAACCACTGCAATTTTCCACATATTCACATGAAATACCCAATACCGTCTAAAGAAAGGGGTAAGTTTTAACTCAGAACCAAACACTACAAACTCCTCTATAACTGGCAATGAAATATATGTTTTTACTAGTTGAATTAGGAAGATATCACACAAAGAACAGGACCGTGATATACTGTTACATCTACAAAGTAGTTTGACGTCATTTCTGTCATATGTTGGCATTTAAAACAAGTGCAAGAGTGGCCACTTTCTTCACTGCTATTTATTGCAGCAAACCTCTCTTAGAAGTCATACATAAAGAAAATTAATCTTTAAAGGTGTGATCCTGCTAAAGCATTCAGAAAATTTTATTCCAATCACTGGAAGGGCTGAAAATGGTGATGTTACTTGCATACTTTACCTTTTTTCGGGGCTGGTTCTATTCACAGCAAACTGTGATCACCAGCTCTTCAAGAGGTAAAATATTTCCTCTTGTTCACACCCTTTTTTCAAATTGTCCTAGGATTCTATCAATTTTTAAGAGAGAATTAATGCAGAAAATGACTCAACTCAATACTAATAAGCAACTCAGACAGCCCCAAGGGACTTCTGACAGGCAAACTAAAATTTTGATAATGAACTGTTTTTCTATTGAAACAAACAAAGCTGTATTCTTTCACTCTGAACCTCATCTTTGTTTAACTGAATTAAATTTTTCAGCCAAGATTTCACTCACATAACAAGAAGTGACTCCCTTTCTAGTTTCTTTGGTAAACCATTACTTCTTTAATTATTATCAACCTTGTTCCAGTGTGATAAATTGCTAATTACTTAATACCCTAATCAGCGTTCATTCTTTGCACAGATAAACTGTGACAGCGCCATTAATTTAAATAGTAATTTCACTTAATGGCCAGAACGGCACACCAGATTTTTATGCAGCATTTTCTGAAGACTGCATCCATCACTGCAATATTCTGACATAAAGATGTCTGACGTGCACTAACTCACTTAGGGAGAGCAGATGTTGCAGAGCAGAGTTTGGTAGTAATTCCCAGAGTGCATCACTTCAGCATGAATGAGCTGCAAAGGCAGAGGTAGACAATCTTCTGAAACTGCATTGCATAGCCTCTGACCTTTCCTTAATTTATCACATGTAGCGCTTGACTCCTGAACCTTGACACCTCAAATGTACAATTTTAAATATGCTCCAAGAAAAACAAAATAGGACCATGTAATATTGATGGATTGATTTGCCGTCTAAAAATTGCTTTATTCAATTGCCTAAGGATCCAGAAATTCCTATAAACCCTTGCTGGATACAGAAAAACATCAAAATTTAAACTATTTGTTTGTAACTCAGCTGGAATGTGTGTGTCATATTTTATATATTTATGTTTCATAGGCACGTAATGCATTATAGCAAAAAGAAAATCCGTGGGCTGGAAAAGACACTTCCTGCTAACACTGATTTCTGTCAACAATTATTTCATGTTCATCCCCAGCAACTGAAAAAAATTATAAACCTAGCTGAGTGATGAATTACTAATTTAGTAAATCTGCAAAACCAATGCTTTCAAAAGGGGAAAAAATGAGTATTAAAAGGCTTAGCCTTTGGAGCCAGAATAGAGGATCAACAAAATACAGAGCCAGTGTACATTGAAAACTACTCCAAAAATCCTTGGCTTACATGCAGGTTATTGCAACTATTACAGATCAGGTACCAAAACAGTACAAAGCATCATCTTGCATGAGTCTGGGATCTCAGTATAGTGGTATTCAAAGAAAAAAAAAATTAAAAAAAGAAAGACAGAGAGAGAGAAAATCCAAGAGTCTGATATTATCCTTTATAGGCAGTAATAGAGAACTTTGGATAATCACACTGCAGCAGTGGGGCTCGGGATGTGCATGTTCACCACTGCCAGCCTTTGCCAGTAGATGTCTCTATGGTCACCCCACTAAATAAGGCCAATGAGGGGCGAAAAAGGAAAACTAAGAAAAGAGAAATTAATAAAGAGAAAAAAAAGTAATGTGGGATAGATGAAAATCTCTTTTTGCAAGGTAGACTCTCTGAAAAAGGCATGTAATGACAAATGAAAAAGTTCTATGATTCAAGCTCTTAAACCAACATTCAGTGCAAACCTGGATTTAGATTCAGCAAAAAGACACTGATTTTTAACTGGTCATGCAACAAAATGAGATTGTGTACAAGGCTTGCACTTTCAGCGATCAAGTTTTTCTCATATGTTTTTTTGGAAGGACTTAAAGCTCTCAAACAAAAGCTTTAAATTGGCACTACATTTTTAGCTATGGCATTCATTGCCAAGTGCAAAACAGTGCTTCAGAAGTAATTCAGCTTTTGCATAAAACCACCCGTTACCTCTTCTCCTTCCAGACAATGAGATCAGCCTTCCAATTACCATATTCTTGCAAAATTCTACTTATCCATTTGCCAAGGATAAGTAAATTATGTTTTTGTGTAAGAACATTTTTTCCATTAGAATAATTACAATAATTAGGATAGGAAGCAGGTAGATTTTTGTGCCTGGCTTGTGCATTTTCATGATGTATTTAGCAAGGCTGATTTACTTCAAGAAATTAAGCAAAAACCAATTGAACATGATCTATATGATATGATAAGAAACCACAAAATCTATTCTACATTTAATGCAAAGGAGTACGATCTCTTTTAACTGTGGCGTTAATTCATCTTTCAAACCTGCCCTGCATTTGTGTTCAGCACTGTGCTGGCTCACAGCGTAAAGTCCTCACAGAAAACCCATGAGCAATGAAAAAAGCCACTGTTTTCTTTTTCAATAGCCAAAAAAAATGTCATCCCGACCCATTCTTGGGAAAAATAGTGTAAATGATTGAGCGCTATAGGCTAAACACATTTTAAAAAGAGAGATATAAAGGTTTTTAAAATACATATATTTAAGGAAAAAAAACCTGTTAAGAATACATATATACTGAAATGAAGAACATAACTTTCATCCCAAGATACCTGTATTACACTCCTACACAACTCATCTGCCCAGAGAGAGCAGTAAAAACATAAACGCTACCCCAGCAGTTCTGTTCCAACAGCATCTGTTAATTCACTCCATTTATAAAATACATATTGACAAAGACAACTGAACTGGGACCAGAGAGATTTGATTTGGTGTGAGAAAGTCAATTCAATGTGATTTTGTTAAAGGGCTCCTGCAGGCAAATAAAAGAGTTTAAGTAATAAAGTACATAAAGAGATGTTTTATGAGCCAGCCCCGTCTTGTGGCAGCCGCACAATGCGCGGCCATGCAAGAGGGCCTTGCTCAAAGCTGGCATTGAGAGTGTGGATGCTGTAGATCAAGCACAATTAGGGATCACAATGAGAGGGGGCTAAAATCATGCAAGCAGTGCTGCCCACAGCTCACACCATGAGTCGCCAGCGGAAGGGAAGGATAGCATGGAAACCACAGAAACCATGGTAATACTCATCGGATTAGCTCATCCTGACAGCACCCACAAAGGTGCTCCTAATACCAGAGCCACTGAAGGATCCAGGGAATACAAAAAATTAACTGGAGACAGAGCTTATTTTTGGGGGAAAGGAGGAGTTCAACCTTCAGATCCAGATTCTTAGTTATATATTAAGATTCTTAGCTGTATAAATAAGAGGCTCGAACTGGCACACACCATCACTCAGCCTTGTACACCAAGTATAGCTGGGTAATAAACCTTCCTTATTTCTGTATTTTAAAATCAGGCTCCCTTTTAACACCACCATCGTTTTTGAAGTCTTTTTGTCATGCTGAGAAAACCTAAGGCTGCCGGGATACAATTTGTCTAATAACTGAGGAAAGAAAAGACACATGAAAGTATCTGAATAGGTTTTCTAATAATACCTCCAGTGTCTGTCCTCAGATAGTCACCAAGTGTTTTATAAGGAAGTAGGGTTTGGATTGTACCTCTGAATGATGAAGTAATTTCCTATAATATCCAAGAAATTAATGGGATATACCAGGTGAGTCAGTGAGTAGTGCTGGGGATTAATTTTTTGTTAATTTTAAACTAAAGCAGGTTTACCCCATGGGAGGGATGAACACAGGAGAGTGACATAGACCACCAAGCAGACACCATTGCAACCTTCAGTCTCCAGGTGAGTAACCCCACATTTCCAGAGCAAATGGAAAATCCCTGCACTGGGATACATGGTGGCATAAGGTGGTCAATCTAGCCTCACAGAGGGGACCAGTCCTGTTTCCTGACTTGCACAAGGAATGATCATTCACTCCTTTTGAATTGTGTGGTTTCTTCAGCCCTTGCAGCTTTTGCACAAAGGCAAAGAAGGGTACTGCAAGCTCAGCATTTTGTAGTATAGCAAAATAGGTGACTAAAGTGTAACAACATTTTAACAAATTGGCACATACACTTTAAACCTGAGTGTGTCACTTCTGAATGGCTGGTGTCACAAGAGACTTAGAAAGATTAAGATCCTTTTTTCTTGAGGACTTATCACTTACCCGTGAGAGGTCTGTATGCAGTCCCTTCCTTTTCATCACCACAACAGACTGAGTCCATGCTTATGACCCTTCCACCACAGCACTGCTGATTGAAACTGTCATGCAGGGTTCCACCACAGCAGATTTGATTGCCTGATGTGGAGTAAGGCATTCCCTGGCAGCAGGAATCACCAATTCCAACTGAAACTCTGTTTTCCTCTTCATTAGGGCAGCATACTTCTCCTGTCAATATAAGAATACAATGAAAGATTTTATCCATTTATAGCACTTGAAATTCCTGAGAGGCTTTCATTAGATGGCAACAAATCTGGATTCACATAGTTTCATGTACAGAACATTCCATGTGAAAGCACAGAATCACTTGGTGCTTTAGAATGCTATAAAAGTATTATATTAATTTGTAATAATGATTAAAGAAATGTGCATTCATTAATTCAGGTCAAGACTCTGTAAGATATCAAAAGACAAGCATGACAGAGACAAAGCTGAGAAGAGCAATGAAAATAATGTCTGTGCATATGACAAATACAGAGCTAAAAACTCTTTGCAATTGCAGCTGCACAGTAGAGAGCACATTCTTGCTGTTTTTAACAGAACTATCTGGCTACTTATTCTTTGCAAAAATTTTCTTGTCTCCTTCAAAATCATTCCAAACTTGTCTTGATGAATCAATTCACAATGCTGAAAGCATTTTTCATGTTTGAGTGTTGCTCAGGACTTCATCTCACAGAGAATGTAAGGATTAAACTCACTTTAAAAATTAAATACCACCATCACAATTGGTGAACTTGGCTGTTACTTAAGCAAAATCATCAGTTTTTGCAAGAAAATACCTTAGGATAAGACTGCCAATGAGACTGACACTGTAATGGTGGGGTGGGGTGGAATGAGCTGTGGACTGTGAACAAAATACATACTGCTATAAAGGATACAAAAATGTTGATAAATGGTAATAATTTTCATTCACTAGTGTCTGCACTTGAGCTGATCCAATGTTCCAATATTTTTTTTTCTGTGTTGCAATGTTTTCTGTGGCTTCTTTATTTGGAAGGAGGTGTGGTTTTGTTTTGCTATTGAAGACAGGTAGTAGAGTTGATTAAAGTATTTTGATTCCTGAATCAAAATACTGAATCAAATAAATGTGTTTGGACTTTTAAAAGTCATCCTTCTCATTTAATAAACATCTCAAGTTATCTTCTTATGAAAGGTTGGGAATTAGAGACAGAGAGCTCCAAACTCAATGCAGCTTTTGTCAGAAATAAACATGTGCTGAGATTGTAACAGATGAGGGAGAACATGATTTAGTGTTCTTAGATTAAAGTGTTTTCCTTTCTCCCCATATTCCTTGCCAAAGAGGTGCCTGGGTGGTAGTAGCATTATTTGTTCTGCCTCTCATCTTAGTTCTGGGATGGATGTTTGCACTTCTTTGTGCACTAGTGTTTCAAAAACTGAGATTCTGCCTTCCTAATTTGTAATCTTCATGCCTCCAGCCCAGTATGCTTCAGCACATCCCAAGCTATTGAGCTGGCCAAACAACATCTGGGAAATATGTATGCTTAGAGAGTTTATTGTATAAATAACTTTATCAAATAAAGCCAATAATAACCAAAAAAAAAGATGAGAACAAATTTTTAGAATATAATAGATACGATCCATCTAGGTACTTCATCATATTTTCCTGCATTCCTTGGAAGCTAATTTAGTTGCTACACAGAGAAAGTATTAAAACACAGACTGTAGCTTACATCTATTGGAAATAAAACTATTTTTTTAAAGAACTATTAGACATAAGACACAAAGGATCAGTAACCTTCTCATTAACCTCTCAAAATGGGTTCCATTCCAAGCTAGGCTTGAAAATGTTCTCCCTCTGAAAACTACTATGCAGTCTTACCAGTTAATTGTTATCCTTATCAAAGAATGACCCACATTAACATTTAGCTTGAGGATATTAGCATATTTATAAAAATAAAAAAGAAAAAAGTGACCAACAGTGTTCATGTTGCTGCCCTTTAGAATATAGAAAAATAATGCAGCAAGTATACTTAGGAAAAAATTGTTTAAAATCATGTTCAAACATTCACGGTCTCATGCTTGTAGACTGCTGACTGAACAAGAATTACTTTCAGACATAAAACATTTTGTTCCACTGTGCTTTTCTTTCTTGATGTAAACAACATTAAGCTAGTTAACACAGACCACTGGATGGGGACAGAGGTCACAGTATAATCTCTCCATTTCAGTACACTGAGATTAATGAGGTCAGCAAAATACACTTCTCTGGTTCTTCCATGTGATAGCACTTTTCTGATGACATCATGGAAGGCCTTCTAATATTGTGATATATTAATTACTTTTCAAAAGATCAGAACTTGGGATGTGCTAAACAAGTTGGCAAAATGTCAAGCATTTCTGAGCCTACAGAATGTATGCCAGCTCATGAGTAATGGAAGCATTTTAGCTCCTGACCTGACAATTTTCTACAAAGAGTTATACACTCTGAACACTGGCCCCATGAAAGGGATCTCTCCTCCCCTTTTTCCTCCCTTTCCTGTCAACAGTGACCCACCAACAAAGTGGAAAACCAAACTCTGGACAGTAACACAGAAGCCCAGTTTTGGCAAGCTTCCCAATCCTCTCAGAGAATAAGAAAAAGGATAAATTACCATCAAAGTTAATGCATGTGGGAGGTATATTTTAATAAGTAACATTAGTAGAAACAAAGACTAGACAATGTAGAAACAAGTGGAAGTGATGTCATCCAGAATATCAACACCAAAGGCTAACAGTTGGTCCACAACAGAAATGGCTATGGAAAATCCTGTGGGGTCAAGTCAAGCAGAGAACGAAACTTCACAACTAAATTGCCTGACGGTGTTCCTATTAAGCAGAACTGCTTTCCCCATTATGCAGCACTTACTGCAATTAAGTATAGTTTGGCATAAATTAGTTCTCCAGGAGATGACCCAATCATCAGGTTTCATCAATTAAGCCTTTCTTGTATAAACACAGTATACCATGTTTAGAAGGTAGAGTGAGTGCAATTTTCTTTGCACTGAGCACAAGTCTCGAAGACATCTATATAGCTTGATAAATCTCACATTTATTGTTTTCATTCTCCTTTTGTGTAACATATACATCAACTTGGTTGTTTTTTTTTTTCATTCAAGCAGTGGAAAGGAGTTGTCTCTTACCTACTAAAATTCTGGTGTAATAACCACCACAGCACTGATGTTTCGGTTGCACAGCATGTATCTGCCCACCACAGCAAACCCCTGGTGAATTAAGAATAAATGGAATGTACTTGTCCTCACAGCATTGGAAGCCAGGTTTATTGTCGTGCAGAATCCCATTACAACATACCTAGAAGTAGTAAAAAAAAAAAAAAAAAGAAGAATAAGGAGAAATAAAAAAAGAGAAGATCCATAAAAAGGCAGTATCTGTTAAACAGAACATAATGTGTTGTCTGGCAAAACAATGTATATGAAAACATGTATCCTAGTGCAGACACTAATAGGACTGCAGCCAAATAAAATGTAACTTGGCTAAAATTCTGTGCCCTACAGCATTATCAGACTTCAATAAACTACTGTGTATCTGACAGGATGCTGCTATTCTGTGGCCTTCAACCATACCGCACCTTAATAAAATAGTCCATTAGTATGAATCATCTTCATATGCCTTGCAGGCTGTTTGAGTCTCTCAGTGTGGAGTAGATTGCAATGTGGATTTAGTCTACCATCACCTGACCCTTTTTTTCTTTCCAATTCTTGTTTGTTTTTTCTTTTTTTTTTCATTTATTATGAAACCCTTTCAACTGAAAAACAGTATTTCCCAATATGAGCTTTTGGGTTTTCTTTCACATAAAAACAAGTGGAATTATCTTCCCATAGCACATGAACACTTAATTATGACCAAAGTTCTTCAGACAATGTGATCTCAAGAGAATAGTATTTATATAAGGATTTTTTTTCAGAATAAAATTTATATGGAAATGAATTTTGAACAGGCCTTTTAACTGTGGACTTCTTTCTAGGTGCTGTCGAGAAAATTATATGCTTGAACAATCAAATATTTATTTGTACACTTACTCCTGTGTCAGTGGAGTGGCACACTGAATACCCAGCAAATCATACAGAACAGTCAGTAGAATAACCATAAAAATGGTAAACTTGGAACCTACAGCCAGTGCAACTTATATCAGCTTCTTCCAGCTAGACATGAAATGGAGTTGTCAGGAGAACAGAGATGTTAGAGCAGAGCTCCTCCTTTGTTTTTTGTTTTTTTTTGAAATGGACCTCTTCCACTACTGATTTTTACCATGTCCTAAATCAGGGTTAGCTTAGCAAGAAAGAAAGAAAGCGTTCCTCTGAAGGATCTTTTGTTTACCTAGGTACTTTAACTTGAGAAACTTTAACTTGAGAAAAAACTTTTTAAAATGTATATTAATAGGCTCAGTGTGGCAAACACATTTCTCTCACTCTTAGGATTTTTCCTAGAGGTGCACAGAAAGAAATGGAAGACAAAACAATTTCTATTTCTGCTCCTTGTTTTTCCTATGTGGAATGTGTTTGGAGAATTGTTTACCTGGAGTGAGTGCTTGATTGGATTCTGGTGAGGATTGTTTGAGCCTGATGGCCAATCCAACCCACCTGTGGCTGGACTCTCACAAGCAGGGTCACGAGTTAGTGAGATTAGAGATAGAGTAGGAGAAAGTAGTATGTAGTTTTTAGTATCCTCCTTTTATATAGTATATTAATGTATTTTACCATAATTATAATAAAGAAATAATTCAGCCTTCTGAACTGAGTCAGACATCGTCACTTCTTCCCACTGGGTTTGCCTGCATCCACAACAGCTCAGGGCATCTCTTTTGTATTATAATTGTAATGTTAATAAAAATATATTAAAAAAAATATTGGTTTTCTGATGTTGTAAACTCTATTTGACTTCAAAAAGATGATGCTTTGTTTTGTTCACTTTTGACTGGCCATTATTCCATGACTCTTGGGAGTGTTAGGTTAGGTTCTGAAGGTACAATTTACAATACATAAACAATAGGTAATCCACCATTAACATCATACACAATAGGTAACCCACAATTAACATCAGGAGGTTCCTGTTTCTCATTATATTTTTAGGCTTTCATAACTTTGAATTGTGACACTGTTTTCTGCTTTTCCAATGCACTTTCTCCTTCAGCCTCTATTTTAAACTACAAATGTAGCTGAATTTCATAATTTTTAGGAATTTTGGATCTCAGAAGGCACTATTATATTATTTTGCTGTCCACTTTGTCACTGGTAATATAACCCAATCCATGAATTTCATTAACCTACTGTTCTTTCTTCCAGATCATTAGCTAAGATGTCAAATAAAACTCTGCTTTAGAACTCTTCTCTGCTTCCTAGCTTTTGGATATTTTGCAATGACTGGCATGCACTCCAAGATGAGGTTTTTTTTCATTTACAATTGGCTCCAAAGAAATCTAAAAGTTTACCTGGTCACTCTGTATTTCCAAGTGGCTTAAAAGAATTCTTAAAAATACAAACCGAAGTCCTATTGGGCCACATTGCTCAGAATACGTCACCTTTAGTAACAGTTCTCAACATTTGGAAAAATGCCCTCTGTCTTGTCCATTTTACTACAACCTGAGCTTAAGACAGCAGTCAGAAATTCTGTATCTGCTTGTGTGAAAGAAGGCCAAACATTCCTTGGGTATTCCTGGTCCCAATTGTACCCCTTGGGATCACCTGGCATCTCCAACCCAATGCCACTCTTCTTTTTATGGATTTAATTTGTCATCCCCTTTTTCATTCTTTTTACTGTTGGCCACCACTCAAATTTCACTGAACACATTCTTTTCACCTTTTAGATAAAGAAAGGTGCACATCTTTGGCTTTATCCAGGCTCAAATGCTTGAGCAGCCATTTTACTTTCCATGAGATGCTTCCAGTTTTAAGAAATGCCACTTGCCTTTTGAATCCTCTGTAGAAAGAGCTGCTCTGCGTATTTCATACCAACACTGGGAGGGCCATTTTTGTACTAACTCTAGACCATTAAGTTTGAAACACTCTTTGAAAGATTTCATTATTATTATTATTATTATTGGTGTCTCTCCTTTTCCGCCTCAATTCCTGCACAAAATCCCCAGCTGTACATCCAGATGTGCTACAGAAGTTTCAGCAGCTACTTTCTGTTGTTAAAAATACATAAGATTCTCAGTATTCCTCAACAACCTATGGAGAGTTTCCAAAGAAGGGCCCAGTCAGTTCTAGAACACATTCAGATTCTCATCTAGCATTACCAACCAAAACTTGGTGCTTTTATTATGTAGTTTCGTAACATCCTCTGCAGTCAGCTATAAATTGTTAAAGAACACTTTTTTGGCAGTCTTCTAGTTTCTATTTGCATCAGTAGGCAGCCCAAGGATTCTGCATTATGAATCTATAAAAAATCCCAAAACCATTTGAGTAATACTAAAATTGCATCATAGAAAAAGAAGAAAAGCAGATGGATTGAAAGTTACAGAGGCAAAAGGTTATTATGAGCTCACCCTCTTACATCTAAATGTGACAGCCCCAACTGGGTGGTGTTATCCTGTAAATGGAAGCCCTGGAGTGAACAAATACAGTGCTGCCAGCATTTTAGACAGGTTGGAGATCTCACCCTTGTAAAGAGAGTCGAATGCTCAACATACCCCTTGTAACCAGATTTTTACTATCCATGGAGATGATACAAGATGTTCATCCTTAGCTGTCACGGGAGCCCTTAAAAATATCAGTAACTTCACAAAGTAACTCACAAATCAATCCTGTCATTCTCTTCCCACTCAAGCCCACAGAGGGACGGTGATGCAGGAGCACAGGGATTGGGAAGGGTTGGGCACAAAGGAAGGCTTATTATGATGCCTGAGAAAGGCCCAGTCAGCCATGACACTAGCACAGAGTACTAGATATCAAATCTGGCAGGCAGGATTACACAGTATTGTAACAATTTTTAAAAATACCCCAAACTTATCTAAGTAACTCTCTTTTAATTACAATTGTGTCATCCCTGATCCCTCTGCTTGCTGAAGATTTTGCTGAAGGATATTATCTGGCCTTATGGACACATGCCAGTTGAGCTAAGACTGATTTACTCAAATAAACAGATGTGCTAGGCAGCCATGTTTATCCTTCTTGTCAAACGCTTGCTGCCAGGGCCACTTTGTGAAATAGCAATTCACAAAACACTCCCAGGAATTCCTATTAGCTACAGGAGTTCATTAAAAATTTCTGCCTGTGGAGCAAACACCAGAGTAATGATTGACCCATCATGTTCTCATGTGAGAGGGAATATGTTAAATTAGTAAGACTCATTCCTTTTTACTTAAATTATCTCTGAATCTATACAGACACCATTTTTAGCTAAGTATACTCACTAATACATTTCTTTTCTTAAACTGTTGTTCTCTTTTGGTAATTGATACAGACTTAGATCTAAAATCCATGAGCAGAAATTATAGTTATTCTCTTACAAATCACTATGTATTATCTTCCTAAAATGAATTTCATTTCCTGTCTTTCAAGTGTGTTACAACAAGAAGTGTAATATTTTTAAAGGTTCTCTATGCCTGAAAGAACTTGAAAAGAATTTGCACAATATTGCTAACATTAATAGTAAATTTTGCATAAATATTGATGGGATACCCTTCACCAGTATCAAGATGTGTTACGTTTCACTGCTGACAGCTTTTGAACCTGGCTATCAAGCCACTGTTTCACTCCTATGTCCTTAAAAAAAGAGTCCTGCTGGTGTTTTTAATAAATAGCACATTAATTACAATAGTAAAGGTGTAAGCCTGTACTTCCTACTAATGCCAGTTTTATTTGATTAGTTCATTAACTGCAGATTTATACAGCTTGTTGCACCTGAAAATAAAAAGTGCTAAAGCTGTATTAACACCTTCAGTCAGGTCCCTTTTAACCACTGGTGTTCAGACTCATGATGAAAAGTAAGCAGAAATCATTAGCCTTTATGCCACTCCTTTAATTACATTTTTACCGTACCTGTCCCCTTATTTTCAGAGTTCACCTCAGGATGTCAGTAAAAACAGATGCACAGTTTGGTACCTCCATTTGATAATACAGGAATGCTTTTCCTATTGATACTGAGATTATGCTACCTGATGGGTGAAACTCAGGCACACTCCCTTGTTAACTGAAGTATCTCTGTAAACGTCATGGTCATGAGACTTCACGTAAGGGTAGAATTCTGGATCACATCTTACTGAAAACAGCTAGAGAAAGACTGACAATTGGCAGCTTGGGAATACTCAAGCAGCACAGTTTGTCACTGTAAAAGGTCCACAGGACATAGGAACCCTCCTGGCAGCAGACAAAATTCAACATCAGATTGTATTTTCATTTCTTCTGCAAAAATACACACACACAAATATTTCTAAATTCTTTCTGTGCTCAAGGAATAAATCCGTGCAAGGTTGATTAAACACCAGGGTAAGGATACTAGGAACAATGTGTTAGCTTTATTTAAAATAAGGAAGAATCCTAACATTGAAGCAGAAAACTGGATAACAACTAAAAAAAAAGTAGTAGGGATCTGATGCAAAGATTATTTAGGATGAGATTAAATGTTTGGTCTTCACTGGGCTTAATATCAGCGCCTGTGCCTATGAATGTACATGTACACATATCCCTTGTAGTGAAAAGGCCACCTGCCCTTTTAGAGATTCCCCAGATGGCTTGGAGTGAGTTGCTTTATTTGCAGAGCACAGTCCTGAGCAGAGGCTCCAACCTGGATCCCAAGTGCAGAACACACACAGCAGAGCAGCCTGCCAGCCAGGCTGCTTCCCACTGCCTTTCTCAAGAGCTGCACATCTTGGCTGGACCCAGCTCAGCCAGTGTTGGATGAAGAGCCCCTGCATCCCACTCTGCTGCACACTGACAATACACCCCGGTATTTCTTCTGCTGGAGTGGATTAAATTTTGGTAACCTCTTATATAGCTGAATCACAATAAATCCCTCTTTTTCTGTAGTGCCTTACAATAGCAAGCTGATGATGCCAAATGTAATCCATAAATCCATAAGAAAATATTAATAAATAGCCATAGACATATCTCAAAATAATTTTATATAAAAGGCCTGGTTTTCCATCACTTTATACTCATTAATTCAAGAAATTGTAAGAGGGAAATTAGATCTAGAGTTTGTCTTGTAAACAAGGTGCAGTAAGTGACTCAAGCAAAAGTGAGAACTCCACAACCTATTTGTCTATTTATATACAACTATCTGCTTTTGCTGACCAGTCTATCATCAAAAAACTTGTTTATTATTCTGGATCTGGATATTACTAAAGCTGCTCACCATTTAATTCTCAGTAGCATCTCTTCACATTTGACAGTACAATCAACATATGGTGAATAGTTCAGGTTGGATGGGACTTTGAGCAACCTGGTCTAGTGGAAGGTGGGCCTGCCCATGGCAGGGGATTGGAATGAAATGGTCTTTAAAGTCCCTTCCAACCCAAGCCATTCTGTGCTTCTATGAAGTGCAGCTGGCATTGGGATAAAAGGCTTTTGGAACAAGTGCAGACTGGTCAGTGTTGCCTTTCACTTCTGTCCAGCAGACTGTCAAATCCAAGGACCACAAACACCAGCATAAAGCCTGACTGTGAATTCTATAAAAATTTGAGAGAGGTTGCCACTGTCTTATGTTGTCCCTGTCATAGATTCGAGTTTAAAAAGCACAAAAGGCACTAAGAGCTCTGTAGATGTCTCTTACAGACATTTTGGGTGGCTAGTGTAGATACATGTAGCAAACCAGACAAAGCACTGGGAAGGGAATTTTAATAAACTCATTCACAAAAATTACCCCATGTCATTTTATGCATGAGTGCTTCAGCTTCCTGTGGACTTTCCAGTAATTTATTATATATCCATTACTTAACAAATAGCACCCATTCCTAATTCTCTCCTAATCTGGAGAATACAGAGAGACCATTAGAACAACATAATGAAAATTACTTAGAAAAAATTAGAAAGCCAGGAAGCTATAAAAATAAATGAACACTCTCCAAGCTCAAAGTTACCATAAATGTATAAAAACTGAAAAAAATAAAAATGAAGACGAAAACTTCTAAAACTATTTTAATACAATTTTAATTCATGCACATGCCAAGATGTAGTAAAAGTCTACCATGCCCACAACCTGAAATAAATAATTTTACCTTTTAGAAAAAAGGGCTGCCCATAATTCTCTTGCAAGACTTCAGAAATGCTTATATTTAATATAGTAGTGCTTTCAAGGGAATTCAAAAGCTAAAGCCATGTTGGCTGGAATAATTTATATTTTGATTTGAACCCCTCAGATAACTCACTCCCTTAATTACTGTCTTGTCTGACAGGGAATCTTGTGAATACATATTGTTTGCTTTAGTAACAGAACATGTGATGATGTCTTTGACAAATAGAGACACTATTTCACGACATTAAATCTTACTTTCAAACTAAGAGTTTTCTACCTCATTTGTCAATAAAAACCATTACAGACTCCTGCTATGCTATTGATCCTAGTCCTAAACAGGAACTCATATGAAGATTAACCTGAAAATAGCCATAATTTAGAAATGCCTCTGACAAATCACAATAGATTCCATTCAGACTTGCTCATCATTGTCATGTAACAGTTATCCACTTGTAGCTGAATCTAAATATATTTTGTCTACTGAAAAATCTGGTCATTAAGCATTTAGCCAAGGAATAATTTAAGAGAGGGAAGAAAAAGCCCCAGCAAACCAAGTTAATAACCACCATTTGCCATGTAGGATTTAAGGCATGATTCCTCACACAGAGAGAAACTTTATAGATTTGCTAGTGTTTCTCAAACCCTGCATACACCTAGAAATTTCCTGTGGCATTTCAGTGGTCAAGTGCAATGACTTTATGCTAAAGGAGCCATAAGAACTACCACATATGTACAGGGGTTGCCTGTTCCAGGTACAGAATCCAGGACTTTCCCTTGTTAAACTTCATAAGGTTGGTGGTTGCCCATCTCTCTTAATTTGCAGAGGTCTCTCTGCAGGGCCTCTCTACCTTTGAAAGAGTCAGCAGCTCCTCCCAGTTTGGTGCCAACTGGCCCAAGTAGGATGAAAAAGTACATCCTGAGATCTATGTATCCACCATGGAATTGGTCACAATGGGACTGTGTCAGTGGACTCAAGAGGTGACACTCCTCAAACTTCATTATCCATGGCTTGTGTGATTTACTTGGGAACACCTTTACAGCCTGAATTCTTGGGATGAACATCTGCACTATACACATGAAGCAAAGCTTTCTGAAAGGAAGAAACTTCAGAAGTTTGATGTTGTGGAGTTAAGTGGTGCTTGTAGTTGGGAAATGGAAGTCCCCATCCACACTTGCAACATATCTGAAGGGTTTTTGAAACAGGTTCTGGCTTAGCTTCCTGTGCAGGGAATTCAATGTACATGTGTTAAAATGACTTCTACCCTTAACCAGCATCTTATAAATGAAAACAATTTGGAGATTCATTTCAACACTGCACCAAACCAAAGTGTTAATGAACACATTCATAAATGCTTATCAAAAGGAAAAATAAGGTCAACAAACGAAGACTTAAAATAGCATAATCACTTGTCATCAGCTGACTCATGCACAGCTATCCTTGTAATGAGCTCAAATATCCATAGTTGATTTTAAAGAGTTTCAAGATATCTATCAGAGCCTTGATTTTATGTATCAATAGAAGCAGAACCCTCCACTTTGTTTTCTCTGACAACTAGAGGCTTGGTGTACACACCTCTTCCCAAAAATATTATTTTTCATTATATAAATAACTTAAGAATATAGAAGTACCTCCAGCTCTGGATGATAACACACTTCTCCACAGATATTTTCATCCTTTTTACATTCTAATGAGATGCACATTCTATTACTTCTGCTGTTCCTTGGAGTTTTCAATGAAGTACACTTCTGCCATGCTTTACGTAGGAGTTCATATCCCAGGATAATGCCATTTGGCTGTCCTGGCGATGCCCAGTTGATTTGAAGAGATCTGCAATAAGAAAATCAACTTCTGTTCAACTTTCGGATGTATTTATGCCTCTATAGATACTTATATTAAATGATTAGTACATAGCACTTCCTTTTTACACTATGTCCCATGGAGTGAAACACCTTGAAGTTTATAAAATGTTCTTCTGTATAACAAATTCCACAGATCAAAGGTCTAAAAGTTTCTAAAAAGTGTCAATATGTGGTAACACTCCATGAAAACTAATCACACACACAAAGTGCTTAAATGTTGCTGTTTAAACTACATCTCATGACCACTTCTGTAAACTTACGTGTAATCACTCTCTAGCATTTTACTCTTTTAATCACATAACTCCTTTCTCTCTTTGCCTTTGCCAGTGCAGCTTACTCACATTGTGCTCAGCCATCACTTAGAACAGGCTTGTCTTAATCTTGCCCTTCCCTCGTTTAAAAAAAAAAAAAAGAAAAGGATGTTGCTTTGAGATGTATTCTTCAGCATAGAACTGAAACTCATTATAGCATCAGTAAGCACTAGTTCCCTTCTGTACTTAAAATATTTTCATTGACTTTAAATTAAAAGTAAAAGATTGAAGTGTTGATCATGACTAAGACTCAAGACTTCTGACTGACTGCAAAAGTATCCCTGCAGCAGCCTGCAAAGACTGTCTGTAAAACAAAATTCTGTAGCTGATTTCAGCTTTGATATCAGACCATTATCAGTTTAAGGAAGAAAATATCTTAAGGGATATTAAATCATGCTCAGCTGTAGCATGCCTATCACTACTAAAAATGTGTAGCTATTTCCTTGAAAAACTCACTTAGGGCTATGATAAATTAAAAAAACAAAAAAAGAGACGTGAAACAAAAATACAAATTTTCCACTGATATTTCAAATGAACGCTTAATTTCTTGTGTAATCACTGCAGAGTCTTCCATAAGACACAAATTCCTTTCACTGTGACTCTCTGGGTAGAGAGAAGGAGATCCCAATACTACATGTAGATCAAAAGGGGGACTGACAACACTGCATAGTTAGGATCCAAGTACCTCCTTTTAATCTCCATGTCCCAGTTACACAGTCACTGTCAGAATGCCAGTGACATCAGAAATTAGCATTAATTTGAAGTGAAAATGCTGCAATGAAACAGCAGCTGCTGAGATAAACTTTGACATCATAACAGAATAAAAATAAGTGAACTATTATTTCACTTGCTTGAGGTATAAATAGAGGAATACACAGTGCAATAAGGCTTTGCAGACCAGGAATTAATGTCACCTGTGAGGGAATAAATTCACAGGTGGCTTGTAGAATTGCCATTATCATTCTAAGGTCTTCACCTGAATCATAGGTTTAATTCCATATTCCATCCATTGATATTTTGTATTCTCTACCTATTCTACCACATACACGTGAACACATACACAAATGCACTCATCCACATTTAAATAATGTTACACTTAAAAAGAGAAAAGCGGGAAAATACATTGTACAAACTTCAGGAAAAAACACTAAAAAGAAAAGGAAAAGAAGGGCAGTACTTTAACCTGTATAGATGCCATTGCAGCTCTCTCCTGGTCTTTGCACAGAATGGATCACAGGAGCAAAGAAAGCATTCCCAGTCATATTTTTGAATGATTTGCTTTCTGCAAGTTTCACTCAGACCCTTATGAGTATATTTTCAGAGTATTGTGCCAGTTTTTTGCAGTTTTTCAAGTCATATTTCTCTCAAATGTAATTTAAAATTAGGCCCAAGAATTATAACATTTATTTAAACATTTTGCCTTTTCAGCACAGCGCAGTATGTATTTCCTTCCTTTAAAAAGAAATCACTTTATTATTCTTGGATAGATACAACTTGGGGTGAACATAGCCTGATATAAAGAAAAACTGCAGCTCAACAAGAAAAGTGTGTGGAATGGGAATTCACTGGCCAGTGCCAACAAGGTAAGGCTCAGTATGACCTTCCAGAACAGGCTCACAGACAAGCAGACTCTTTCACAATTTTATGGGTCTTTCAGTTATGCCTAAGCCTTCTGATGCTTGCCACCCATAGCAAATCGTGGCAACACAGCAAGAGCAGTGCACAGCTCAGCTTAGAAAAGAACAGCAGGGTTTTCATGGTACTGCAGAGGCTTTTTGACATCCCCCATCTGAAGGCTGAGCTGAAAATCTTCTTGAGCAGGTGCAGATTTAATGGGACACGATGGGCGCTTTAGTGTGCAGGCAGCTGTGTCGTGTGTGGTGCATCTGACACAGCTGCAGGAACACGGGGACAAGAGCCTGCCTGTCCTCTCCTTCTACCCAGTTACTCCCTGTGGGATCCACTGGAGTTGTGTCTACCCTGGGAAGTACCCACAGCCTGACCTGCTGAAGCAGACTCACAATTTTTTTGGCATAGACAAAAAAAAAAAGTGCAATACCACAGAAGTGGGGTATAATCCTTGTCTGTCCAGAGAACACTCCAAGTGTCTGCCATTAAGGGATGTTCCTATGCTGGAAGAGTCCCACTGCTGTCACTGAGGTGAAAATACTGATGCAGGCAAGACAGCCTAGCCAGCTTCACAGAAACAATCTGCTTCAGACTACAAGTCCATGAAAGCACTTTCAGGAGATAAAGAACAATTCCAAATTGATCCATGAAACTGTATTTGCTTTTGTGAAGGAGAGCAAAGTAAAATCATTAGGCTCAAGAATGTAAAGACAATTATTTTTGACATGTTCAGGTAGATTTTTTTTTTAATCCATGAAAAATAACAGTATTTTTAAATTTTGATAATGCTTCAGATATATTTTGATAAAAAAGACTTTGGAAATAAACTTCTGGGGTTTCCCTGCTTCATCACTACCTCCAAGTGCCTATAAGGCAGAAAAAGGACTCCTGATTTTTATTTTTTTTCATCAATACAGTAGGAAAGGTTTAACAGTGATATTTTAAGATATATCAAAGCTTCACTTCAGAATCTTGATAATGAATGTTCCATTAGTCTCATCACATGCAGGAGTTATATTCAAAAAATCAAAGATTTAATGACTTTTCTTTTTGGGAGCTAGAATTAGAAAACAAAACAAACAAAAAAAAAACCCCACAAGATTCACCTGACAGTCTTAAGATAGGGAACACTGCTATTATGAATGACTAGTGGGTAAAATATTTCCCTCATTAGGAGATCACACATACTGAGCAACTGCTGCAGCAGAGTTGCACAGGAGTTAAGTACCTGCTGCATGGTGGGTGCAGGGCTGACACAATTAGAGAAGGCAGTATGACACAGTCCAGACACTCTGATAAATGGCATCACGTCACTGCTATTGCTACAAACTTCCTGGAGAAACCTTTCAGTGCTTCGTGTTTCCCATGACTACAGTAGGGACACCAATCAGGTGTCTTCTGGCTCACTAACATTTCCACAGTATGGAAAATCAGACTCCCTGGTCTTTAGTTCCCAATATTCCTTTGCTGAAATCTGCACTACATTTTCTCAGCTTCCATTTGTCCAGTGAGGAGACCAATTTAAAGGCTTTTTAACATGGCACAGCAGTTTGACACTTTCATATTTGATTTCCTTTAGAACTCATGAGCAAATACCATAATCCCAATAATCTGTTGCTGTGTTTTATCTATTTTTTTCTTAAAATCTTTTTTCACTAGCATATTCATTTGAAATAATTCCTCCTCTGCGTTCACCCAGAAACAGTAGCAGATGCAGTAACCTGGTAAAGTCCCATGATACTGAACATCAAACCAAAGAATTCTCCCAACTTTTCTCCCATGGCCTTATTTTCTTTGAGCTTTCCACTACACCCTGTCCAGAGTTTCTGGTCCCCCCCCCAAGATACTTAAATGGCCCTCTCTTCATGAACCTGTGAAGGATTTTCCCTAGATTACCTAGATTAGGCCATGGTGTTTTCTGAACCATCAGCCTTTGAATTAGGCATGCAACAGAATAGCTGCAACAAGGAAAAAGAGAAAGAAGATTATTTTAAAGTGGAATGAACTACTTTCCAACACTACTTTCCATGAGAATTAAATCCACTACCCAAACTTTCAGTCAGTATCCACACGCATTCAGTACTCAGAGAACTTTCTAAACTGTGCAATAAAATACAATACTTGTCCACAGAGTCAAATCTCGAGGTCCTAATTAAAACCAAAACAAACCAAAAGCATAACTGCATTTGCTTCTACCTAAACATGGTCAATGCAACCTCTGCCCCCAAAATCCCTAAATGCAGGCAAGAAACACAGCAAAGCAGAACCTGACTTAGGACTCCAAGATTGGGCACCACACTGTTCTCTATTTGAAGTTTGGCATTATAAAATAATTATATCAGGATTGCGACCTTTTGTGCCAAGTTTCAGCCTGAAGCTGAGTTATTAAGGGGTGGAAAACTAAGGTATTTATAATGGCTCTGGTGGTATAACCTTCATTAGAACAGTGTGGATGGAGCTGCTATCAGGAAGACTTCTAAGTTGGTAGGTGAAATTATAATTTCTGTCATGTAGCACCTTGAGGCAAATTTTAAAACAATTATTTGTGAACGCTACAAAGACATTATCCTACAGCATTCTCATCAATAATACAGCCCCCCAAACTGATTCAGAAGAGGGGAAAAACGTCATGATTCCAATTAAAGACAACAAACTGCACAGGCTTTATTATATCTCAGGTATCCCATGAGCCTATACTCTAGAAAAGCCTTTTTTCACTCTCTGATGACAGATATGCATTAAAATGTCCTCTTGTTCACACAAACTGGGGTTTTTTTTTTGCCCAAGCTTTTTCTTTTTTGTAGGCTAAATAAGCAAATTCATATTCAGCCCAGCAACTGCCAAGGCTGTCAGCTGTAGTGTTTGTCATATTTCAATCAAAGCTGATGCCAGCTAGTCATTTTTATACTGCACAATCCCTACATACTCGAGGACCAGAATTAATGAATTAGCTATTGATTAAATTCCACTCTAGCAAATCCACCGTGGCAAATAAATGAACTACCCGGGGCACATGTAGGCCACGGCCAGACATGTCCGGGCAATCGATCAGTAGTTAGTATTCTTTTGGGATGTAAGAACAGCTGATGATAATATGACATGTAGGAAAAGGCAGTGTAGAAACATAGTCTGTTTCTGGCTGAGCAGATTATAAAGTAGGAAGTTATTTTTGATCCTTTTGCATTCATGTGTTATGACATATTTAGTCTATATATAATAGCAGAAACATGCATAAGTGTTTGCAGTACAGACAAGTACAGACAATACAAAGGCATACATAAGTTAAAGCCAAGGGCAAAAGATGAGATCCTGAATTGGGTTCTTATTATCAAATAAGCTTTGACTGTATCTATATGTGTGACAGAAAAATAGCAAGCTTAATTTCACCCTTATACAGAGACAAATGCTCAATTCAAGCAAAATATACAAATAGCAAACAGGAAGCAGAAGTCCTTAAGAGACTGGAGGAGCAACTCCATTCTGTTATCCATTTCTGAAGGCTCAGATATTAGATACTAGTTATTTTCAAAAGATCTTTTTTTTCTTTTGATGAAAGAAACACTGCTAATGAGTATACTCCACCAAAAGGCAAAAATCACAGGAACAGTAACACAAACACAAGAGGTTAACTGCTTTACTGTTGGTGTAATTCTGAAAAATGGGTTTGCAAGTTGAGTTTTACTTTGTATTTGGATGATATTAACTCTCAAATAATCATTGTATAAGCTACTATTTGGCTGCTTCTAAAGACTGCAAATTTGGCGCTCCCTTTCCAATTGAGAAGTTTGCCCATTCCTGTGGATGTAGAGGATAGGCAGTTTGCAAACAGTGGTTCAAGGAGACATAGATATGCATGCCTTTTCAGATAGCTTACTAATTCTTACTGCTGTGATAGGTGACTTTTTTTTTTACCAAGAATTATTCTAAGTTTCCATTATCAGTATCGCATTGCTCCCTGAACATTAATCTTCTTCTTCTTAACTGACAGCAGAATGTGATAATTTTCATTCCACTACACTTCTTCTCTTAACTATTTCCACTTATGCCTTATTTATTATCACAGCACAGTGATACCCAAATGGGTATGTACAATCAACCAAGGGTGAGACTTCTTTGATTGATCTTTCAGTGAAAAATCTCCAAGACCAAAGATAACAACCACTGAAAACGTTTTCACAGTGCATACTGAATTCTTTCACGCACCTTACTCAATTTTGAGAAGACAGCTCTACATTCTGGTCCCCATTCTGGCTACAAATGTCCCTGATACATGAAAGCCACCTATAGCACAGTACCTTGAACCAATTATGTGAATAATGGGTGCTGACAGCTGCTTTGGCTCATCTTCCACAGTGGTGATCTGGGACCCGTTGCTCCTCACGCAGGCATACACCGTGCAGGCTTCAACCTGATGGAGAGGAACGTCAGGTTCACATACTCAGCTGCAGAAATTTTTCAGCTCCACTACTTGTTTAGACTTTTTCTTCACCTAAGATATAATTCTTTTCTATTTAAGAGATTTCATACAGCCAGGAAAATACTGCAGCTTTGAGATAAGTATATCTGCCAGAGATATATTGCAGTGTATCACCTTTTCCCACACCATTTTCAAAGGAAGAGTACATGCAGCCCTATGGCACTAATTGCTCTTTCTATTAAGTTATCACCAAAAGAGTTGCAGTGAACTTATTTGTCTGCATGTATATGTAAACCTCAGTATGCAATACTGAAACAAATGTGCTTTCATTTGAGGCCTTGAGTAATTCTTCTATTCATACGATATATTCTGACATAAAAATAAAAATAATTTTTCCTTGGTGTGTTCTGTTCCTTCATGTATATTTTGTAAATTAAAAGTGAGAAATGCAAATAGAAATTATACAAATTTTTATGAAAACATGCCACAGAAATAAATTTATATTCCTTCAATTCTTGGGATTAAACTAAGAAGAGGAAAAGTGAAATAGGTAGTGAAGGATCATAACACTGCTTCTTTATAGTCAACAAGGAAGTTACTCCAAATAAAAAAAGCATGAAAATGAAAAATAATGCAGTGAGATTACCAGTGAGATGCACAGGCATCCAAGATAATATTATTTACAGGAAAATAAGAAAAATAATCAAAAGGAAAAAAAATAAAGGCATCTTATTTTGGTTTTACATACCACTTTGATGCAAATATAAATACTAGCATAGCAGAAGAATAATTAATATCTCAAGCAACAGAAGGTGGCCATGGTAAATTAATATAGAGGGTCTATAAGTGAGGCAGTACACTGAATTTGCATTGTTATTGAGAAAAGACAAATGTGTTTCCAAGTGGCATTCAGAAAGTCATATGTGTATTCATGGATGGAGCTTTGCTGCTTCAGAGGGGCTGGAACATGGAAATCTGTTATGGTGTGTATGTCTGTGATGTTTATTTATAGCATGGAGTTACTGGCTGCAAATTTTCAGAATTGAGTATACATGGTACTACTAAGTTTATCTAATATATAATAATATAAACCAAACCTTCATGAAATATACAGGAATATTTACAATTAAATGTCAAAATCCATTTCTTGAAGAAATTAATACAAAGTCAGGATAGAAAGATTTATTTTTTTTATTATTTTTGTTATTATATTTCTGCCCACAGTATTTTGCCTTTCACTAGATATGTGACTAGTAAGGCAAAGAGAGAGAAAGGAAAAAGCAAAGAAAAAATGTTGCACATATTAAGACCATAGAAAGTACTGTGATGATTTCAGAGATCAGCTCTGCTGCCTCCTCAAAAGGATAAGGAAAAAAATGATAATGGGATGTCAAATGCAACATCATTATTTCACTGTAGAGATATATAATGCATGCCTGATGTTTCTTAAACAATTGCAATTTTCTTTTAATGAGTAGGAGTAGAATCTTTGCCTCTTTGTAATATATGTTTGGGCTTTGCTAATGCTGTAGCACAAAGCATTTAAGGGAAAGTAAATGGAGTTTTGACACTTTGAAGAGAGATAATGGAAATTTGTGATGAAAAGTGTACACAAACCAAAACATGCTAAAAATAAATGTATTCCTTGTATGGATATGCACACAAGCATCAGTGCAAACACATGTCCATGTGTGTAAAGAAATTTACAGAACTATATTCTTCTTGGAAATCCAAGCAGAAGTAAATAATTAAAATTAAAGTGTGTCACACAACCCAGAAAATATATTCTAACCTGAATATCATACACGGTGAAGGGAGACAAATCTGCCAAAAGAAAGGATCCTGGCTCGCTCATTCCAGTCTTGTACTGCTGGTTATTTACATAGACAGAGTAGCCTGTGACAACACCATTCGGGTTTGAAGGCGATGTCCAGATGACACGTACAGCTGTACTGTTGATGATGACAACCTCTGGAGGGAACATGCCCTCAGGCTCTAGAAATAAAGGAAGAAACTGAATAAACTCCAGCTGTCTCTGCAAAAGCACTTGTTTAACCAAATGCAGATTAGTATTTAGGTTTAGCAAAGGGTTCACTGCTTATCTGCTTTCCTCTGATGAAGTTATCACAGTCTGTAGTCTTCTGTAAATTGGCTTATTATACTCTCAGTTAGAAATCATGAGAGCTGATGGTAAAATGCTTTATACCAGCAGCACAGTATCAATCATCAGTAGTATGTGGCCAGTGAGATATAGTGATAAATTACTCACACATCTGCACTGCCAACATGCAAATATTATTTTTATGTCTCCCGAATCCTAATTCTTAAAAAAATAGAAAAAAAGAAAAAAGAATAGAGCATTTTGCTTTTAAAGTAAAACCTGAGACCAAAATACCTTATGTCTGATGGAACGTGACATTATCAGCCTTATAGATGAAGCAATATGCAATATTGCCATTATGTAAATGGTTTAAAATGTTGATTACTCTAGGTAATGATGTAGTCTAACATTTATTAAAAAAAAAAGAAGAAGAAAAAAACCAACACCTTCCTTAGCGTTAAATTACATAATTATCTAAGCATGTCAGAAATAACTATGCAAAGGCCTATTTTTATAATAAGAAACCATCTTTACCAGTTGAAAAATTGCCCTTACCATCAATTCTATTTTATAAACAAAAGGTGCTGACCTTTGGCATGAGAAAGGAAATGGAATCCTCCCTTAAAGTGCTTTGCTAATGACCTGGAACACTTGCTTCTGAGGTAATGATATTATAATGTTTATAATGAGACTTTATAAAGCAAAAAGATTAGAAAGACCATTCTAAACACATTTCAGATGCACAATTTTTTTTTATTATTATTTTATCCTCAACCTCCACCCCCAGCTCTGCACTTGCCCACTGGCATAGAAATGACTCATAAAGAATTTTCTTAGAGGCTGAACTTGCACCCAGAGTTTCTAGTGACTCAGGAAAGGCCTTCTGTACATCTGTCATGTCAAAAGCATGTCGCTTCACAGAGCAAATGTTTTAAAAAACCCTTTAATTGTTTCTAAATTCCACCATTTATTGATATGAACTCAGTTCCAAACTTAGTGCATACAGACAAGAATATGCAGGAGAAGATGAGAACAAACTGGGTTAATATCTGCTATTAGAGCTTTTGCTTCTGTCTCAGTGGGGCTGTTTATTGATCTACCACATGATGACAACTAGCACTTAAGCATTTTAACGTTTTAGACCTTTTTCCTTTTATACCGGAAATTTTATAATGGAAGGATGACTGATCTCAACCCTAACAAAAATCAATCAATTTCATTCTCAGATTTTAAGCCAAGCTGCATTCACTGCTAACCAACCTCCATCTGAGGTAGTCACATGAACAACTTCGCTGTTGATGCTGTGGACTCCATTAAAAACTTGAGAAAATATCTGATACTCTGTGTTGGGCTGCAAATCATCTATGACTACAGAGTTTACATCAGCCTGGACCCTCAGAGATCGTCTCTCATCAGTAGAATTCAAGAAGAGGGTGTAGTAAACAACATCTCCTTGCAAATCCTGCAGTGCTAGGAAAAGAAAGGAAGAACATTGGGACATCAGCTGGGAAATTTTCAGTCAGCAAACTTCTTATCAACAACATTCATTGTGAAGAGTAAACCAATTTTTATGCAGAACCTCTTATATTTAAAATAGGAATGATTCTATCAAATGCCTCCAATTTCACCCTTTTAAGGAGTGACGCAGATTGCTGTCCCTAATTTGTCAAAATCATTAATGGTTCATCATCCTATCCAGCACTGGAGAAAGCTTTCTTTCTTTAGACAGCCTCATGAAGACAATGAAATAAATAGGCAAGACTCACTGCAAGTAGTGGGGTGCAGGCCTTTTTGCTCCTTCCCTTCAAACAACACTTCCCAGAGCCCACTCCAATCCTGTGTTATTCCTCTAGCCATGAATAAAGGACCTGTGCCTATGCCATAAATTCCAGTGACATTCAGCTTTACCTAGATGGCATTTTGTTCATTCACAGTACAGTGAGATACTATGTGTTATTGTTTCAGAACAAGCATGAGCACATCATCTACATTTAAAGCTGTAATACACCCTAAAACATTATACATAACAGGGCAAAACCCCCAGATCCTCAGATTTCTTTCTAAACTGTATTTTACCCAGCACTATCTTCCCCAGAGAAAGACAGTAAAAACAGTACAGTTTTCAGGCTACACAGGGAATGATATTCACTGGTCTGAGCTGATGGATAAGCACAGATTTCAGGCAAGTCTTCTCCATTTTAGTGACTCAGATGTCATCTGTTATCTTATCTGTCCTTTGTCAAACAGTTTAAGTTCAGGTCTGACTAAATGCAGCTGCTTTTCCACTAGGCATCGAGATGAAAAGTATAATTACAATGAAAACTGTAAGCACTAGCACAAAAATCTTGAAATGACACACCATGCTACTGAACAGGACTCAGCTCACTGAGACAGAGTACTGATAAAAGCCAAAAGCTTTTTTTAAGATTTAAAAATATATGGGTTTGTCATCAAAACTCTTCATCAAGAATGATATGCTATTTTTAAGTGGTACTGATATAAGGCCTAGATCCTTAGAAGTCAGAAATTTTCAGTAGGGAAAAACAGCAAGGCAACTTATATTGAAACTTCCCAGAGTTCCCAAAGAAAACAAAAAACTAATTTGAAAGCTAACATTATAAAAAAGAATAAAACACCGACAAACAAAATAGCTAATGTTTATTTGCAACATAAGAAGTAATGAAATACGATAAGGTTTTCAAATAATGAATGGCCTTGTCTTGGTGTTTAACTTCTACATTCACAAATATATATGGAGAAAATTTCTAAGATATGAATGAAAATAAAACCAGATTGCATTAACTACATCTAAAAGGTCAGGGGTTTAGACTACCAAGGTAATGAAACTTCAGTGAGCTGCTTCAGATATATTACATTTGTCAGTTTTTATAAGCATGCTTACTTCAGGCATGCAATTATAAAATAAAGAGACTACATTTGTTGCAATTCAACACCCAGTCCTTACAATATCATTTGCATTTAAGTTATGAAGAAATTCCCCTCTGCTGTATTAACAAACCAACTAGAGAAATTGGCTAAATTCGTTTTAAGGAGCAGAGCATAAAGAAAGGGAATCTTCTCGTTGTGAAGGAATGCAGATGTAAATTTTTATACAAAGGGATGAAATAGGCCACAAAGACAACAGGATTTTGTGTAGTACTGCTTTATACATGTCTCACGAGTTTGCATTGACTATTTCTTCCTTTTCACTATTCTCATACTGCAGAAAGAGCATATAATAAATACAAACATGACTGAGAAAGAGCAAAATGTAAACCTTTTTTTTTTCCCTATTTCCTTCCTCTCCCTTCAAGGACATTTAGATATATTATAAATCAAGGCAAGGACTGTGTTTCCTCTGAGAGCAAGGCAGGCCATGGTAAGTGATGGCAGGTTAACATCTAGTTACTGGAATAAATACTAAGCACACTTACTTGGTTTTGACCATTCCACTTCCACGGCAGTGTGATTAAGAGCACGTGCAACAAGGACACTTCCCTTCTCTGGTAATCCTGCTAATGTAGTAGCTCTCACTTCTTCACTTGATGTATATCCTACCTCGTTGTGCACTATGAGCTTGTACTCATATGTTGTGTACCTAAGACATTTTAAAAATAATTAAATGGAATGAAAAATGCAGACATAGAACATATTTGCTGTAAACCTTCTGCCCATGCCAAAGTTTTGTTGTTTCTTGTCCCCCTGCACAAATATTCATCTGCATGGGACGCACCATTGAAGACTTCATAAGAGGCATCTATTTTGTGGAAATTGTTCAGCTTGATTAACATGGTAACAAAAATAAAACACATTATTTCACTTCTTCATAGTTTTAGCTTCTGAGGTGTTGAGAGATTATAGCTCAATTCAATATGTAATTACAGTGGTGGCAACCTGCCAAAATTTGGATCAGAATTTAATCAAATGAGGCTTTTTTCATCTTTTGGGAAACCCATTGATTTTAACTTGCAGTATCTCATTTGTAAAAGGGATTCACCACACAGTCAGGACTCTTCCACTACAAAAACACCCCAAAAAAGGCACCTAGGAGTTCAAAACCCATTTAATAAAGTAATTTTCCTCAGAACAGTGCATATTCCAATTACAAAGACTTATTAAAAATTACATGTGTATTTAGTAAACTAAGTGACTGTCACATCGTAATTTCTTTGCTATAGCAAAAGGAATAGTAATGTACTTTAAGTGGGATTTCATAATCTCAAATTTAATTTCCTCATAAAAACCCTCCCACAAAACTGCACAAAGACAGAAACTCAGGATCATCTTGTTCAAATTTTCACTGAAGCTGAAGTGGGATAAATGTCTACAAATGCAATAAAGAAGCATACAATAAATGCCTAATATTTAGAGATTTTAGTACAAAAATTACTTACCCACAGTGTATATTTACTTACTTTTTGTATATATTTTAAATGCTTTACTATAACACCCTGATTTTTGAAAGAGCTTTAGCAGTGCCACTGCAAAGAAAGCAACTTAATGAGAACCCTCTAGCTCCAACTCTAACTAAGCACTGACAAACAGGGAAAACATACAAAACACATCTTATTCCTCTCTCTGCTTCTTCAGTCACTTGCAGACATTTAATTCTTTCTTGGATATTGTAGCACGCATACAATAAAAAGAAAAAAGAAAGTACTCTAGTCTTGGAATTTACTGATGAGAATTTGTGATTCATTTTTTTGATCCATATTTCCAACAATGAAAATCACATGAGTCTGTTGTAGCCTGTTAGAAATGAAGAAAGCATCTGACAAGATCAGTAATCCTGAAACATGCTTAAAGTATGACAAATAAAAATAAATGCTGATATATGAATTTTCTTCTTCTGGGAAAAATAAGGCTTCAGTGCTTGAGCCTCTCTGCAGCATCTTCTCTCCAGCCACAAACTCCTGAGTTGTTAACTGCAAAACCATAGCAGCAGTTTGCAGAACCTTCTCCAGGAGAAGTGTTAAGGTATGTCCAAGGGTTAGGCACACTTTTTTGGCCATAGCTCATTCAACCCAAAATGTCATGGTGCCTAACAACCGGTCACTGAGGCTCTGTCTCGGTGTATTGCCACCTCTGAATTGCTGACATGACTGCTACATACTCAAAAATATACTGCAGCACTAAAATATTCAAAGCTAAAACTAAGAGCAACTCTATGCAGACTTTCAAGCATGGCTGAGAGTAAGAAATGAACACTTGGGCAGGATTGGTACCAGAACAGCTCTGGAGCAGTTATCTCTGTGTGTGTCTCTGACAGAGCAGAGGTCACATTCTGATTCTCAGTGTGCTTAGGAGGGATGCTCACTCAATTTTTACAAAAGTAGAAGGAAAGAACAGATATTTGAGGGTCAGTGATTGACATGGAGTTCTCATAAAGCACACCAGCACACAGAACACAAACACACCCTGAAACCATGCATGAGGGTTTTCGTGAGACTTTACCTAGAAAAACTCAATGCAAAATCAATGTTGAATCCTCCATTACAATTTCTTTATTTGTGTATTTTTTCTTAAGGAGCAACTGCCTTGGCTTCAAGATGTAGAAACTAAGGTTGATCAAGAATAAATGCCTTGCTCTACCCCACACAGCAGGTCTGTTACATACTGAGGAACAGAGCACAATTTCTCTATTTCTCCATTCTAAATACCCTGCATTTAATGGTGATAAAGCTAACACAACAAAAACAGGTGAAAAAACGTTGCTGAAAATAATTTTCAGGTGTTTCCCTCAAACATGCATTCTGCCTGTGCTATAATTTCAGCAACATGCAAATCTACAGCATCTGTATACATAAATCTAAATAGTTTGATTGCATGAGCATATCCATGGTAAAATTTCATGAGACTTTTATTTTCATTTGTCTTTTAATGCAAAACAATGTATGAGTCAAGAATGACACACTAATAATTAATCCCTGCATATTAGAATGATTAACACCAAAGATGATGACAAAAAATATTTCATTACATAATTAATATGTTCACTACATAAAGACACAAGAAATACTTTGAACTATTAAACATACACTATACAAAATGCCAGCATTTGTTTTTATAGTTTTTGTAATCTCACCTGCTAAGACCCTTATCTTCATAAAACCACTGAGTTCCTGAGTAAATATTGTGCCACAGATTTAAATCTTCAGGGGGATTTGATGCAAGTGGTTGCTGGATTTTGCGTCTCAGGAGCTCATATCTAACACAAAAGACAAGCAGAACACCAGGATTATCTCAACTAATGTTATTACACAAAAAAAAAAAAAAAAAAGAACCCAACCAGGTTTTTTTAAAGCCACATATTATTTTGTTTTTACAGCTGTAAACTTCCTGAGATAAACATTCTTTTTAATGTTTTGTGATTTAAAACATTTAATTACTAAAAACAAAACAAAAAAAAAAAACAAAAAAAAGCCAAAACTAAACTACTTTGAAAATTAAAAATTTAGCATTTCCACTTGAAAAAAACCCTAGTTTATTCAATGATTTATGGATTTTAGACTTCGTGGAAATGTTATCAAGAGCAAGTCCAAATAGCCTGTAACAGTGTCTTATGCAGACTTGAGTGATAAGCACAAGTTGCTCCAGAACATGAAATGATTATGCCTCCTTCTTGCAAATGCACTGAAACAAAGAGCACTCCCATTATCATTTTACTATTAGTAGTAGCTTAAGTGTGCCTTTGTACTTAATGTGTCTGAAAATAACCAGAGTGTAAATTACATGAAAAAACAGGCACAGAATGAGTTAACTGTTCCAGCCATCTGTAGACCTTAGCAAGGCACCTTTGTGTTTGGGTAGAAATTCATGATGTGAGCTTGAAAGACCAAATTATTTCATCCTGGTTTTAATTGGTATCTGAAGCAGTATTCCTGTCTCTGTTCCAAACAGCAGGTCAGCCAAAGCCCATCTTTCATCAGGTCAGCCATGAGACTGCCTGATTTGGAAAACATGCTTTCCACCCAGGCTGCATCACACACTCTCCATCATCTTTTATACAAAACTTTTATGGAATTTAACAAAAATTAGATCACTTAGTGCAACAAACTAAAGGGGATAATATTATAGTTTGCATTTCCTAATCATTCTAGGGATTACAAAGGAAACTACACTCTAAAAAATTAGATATATTTGTTCAAAATCTTTAGGTTTATTACTGGACTGTTTAGTCCACAGAACTGTTTAATTTATTCTTTTAATAATTGTTTTAGTTTGATACCCCAGAAAATTAGGGTCATATGCATATATATTCCCTTAAATACATAACTTGATTCTCTTAAGTGCTGAGCTGCTCTATTTCATCTTGTCCCTGCCTCCCACTCTGGGAAGGTGCTTATTGCTAAATTTTAGACAGAAGCATGTGGGTAGTCAGGCAGATTTTAAACATTCTCATTTTAAATGCATATTTGTGAAATATTTTCCATGTTTAATTGTTTTGCAGAATACCTTGCTGTGGGTCACCACTCTGTTGTAATTATCACACTGACCAATGACTTTGTGTGTAATTTGACAGTTCTTAAAGTTAAGATCATCCCCAGTCTGATAAGGACATGTTGGACAACACCATCCCAGATTTGAGACCCTGAATGAAGAGTTATTTAACAGGTACTGCATACTGTGATTAAGTGTTGCTTCAAAACCAGAAATCAACTGAGATGCTCTCATGAGAGATCTGACATTTTCTGTGCTCCATAGTAGCTAGGGAGTCCATTCATAACTTCCCACAACTTTTGCCCTTGAGTTTAGGGAACAATCTTCAACAGGTACAAGCAAGCATTGTGCCACTTAGTGATGCCAAACTGAATTACTGCACAAGTTCGGATTATAACTTCAGAAATTAAATAGCAAAAACTAATTAATCTCCAACTCTGTCCAAAAAAATCAGATTACTTTATAACAAGAACAGCTCTCACATGAGTGGTTCATCAGTGTCAACCCAAAGACAGATCATTACAGCTTTATAGGAAACCATCCTGGCATATTCTGTCCAATATATTTCATAGACGAGTCTTGAAAAACATCAAATCTTTTTGAACACTGAGTGGTGCTCATGTGTAAATCACCCCCACTGGCAGCTGCTGCTGCTGCTCTGCTTGCTGCAGACTTCTTGTTCCATCATGCTGTACAGAGCAGCTGCTTCAGTGGTTGTTCTTGTTGAGGGCAGCATGGCACACCATGAAAGAAATGAAATCTGCAGATGTAGGTCGTGCTGAATTACTTCAATAATCTATGGTAAAATGGTCATGTTGTTAACCCCAGAATAACAGACACTGCTTTTCTGAAACTTCAGATTTTACTGTAGAGCAATCATCATTTCATCCAGTTGTAGTGTGCCCTAATTAAGCCTGAAGAAAAAGTCAAGCTACTGTGTTGTAATAACATACACAACTGAAACAGCATTACATGATAATTATTGAACCCGTCAGTGCACCTAGAAGAGAGCTACTAACCAGAACATATGGACTACAGAGCTATAATTCCATGCACAATGTTTCACGATACATTAAAGCACTAGAATGAAAGATTTGACATTTTTTATTGTGTATATATAAAGATATATTTGTCTTTATAAACCTTTATGCACTCAAATCCATATTTCTTTAATGTATATCTACACACACATGCTCAGTATTCAAGTCAAGAGTCCCATCCCATCATTCCAGACAAATCTCAGAGGAGATTCCTTTCTTTGGCTCCTGTGGTGAAACCCAGTCGGCTGTACCCAGCACTTCCTTGAATTTCCTATTTTGGCTATGCTCTCACACTTCTAGCCCTTCAGCTGCCATTTTTCTCATGCACTGTCTCATTTAAAATTTATTCATCACCTAATTTCTGAAGATTATTTCATGTCATCATCCTTCCAAATGGCAACTTTCTCTTCATGTGGAATAACCCTGAGTATTGAGAATATTGGATGTGTTAATTAATCATGTTTACAAAGATCTTATTTTTCTTGTCATTTTATTGGTGGAACTTGTTGCCTGAAATCGTCACCAAAGAGTAGCCAATGCTGCAACCCAAACCACTTATGATTTTGCAAATCTCCTGTGCTTGCTCCTCCTTGTTTTTCAGACAGTATGATCTAAGATCCAGAGCCTTCCAGCACAGACAACACACTTGCCCTGAATAATCCTGACTCTTTTCCGAGCCCTAAAGAGGAATTTCAAAAAACCCAAAATTAAGAGATCAAATGATGAAGTCTGCATCACTTAGAATTTTCAGAGTCAGATTTAGGTAAGGAGAAGCAAAGTGCTCTCTCAGTCTCATCTTACCTCAGATGGGGACCATTGGGCCTCAGTGGTGGTTGCCAAGAGATGGCAATCAAGGATTCGCTGATTGGAGTCACAGACAAGGGACTGACGCTCTGAGGAATTGTCGAGGGTGTGGTCACTCTTGTGGGCAAACTCTCGGTGCAGCCTCCAAGAAATCCATCGCCTCCCGTGCAAGCTATCACCGTGACCGAGTAGTTGGTGTAGGGGACCAGGTTGGTCACCAAGTGGCTCAGCCTCGATGAAGGGTTCCCAGCGATGACAATGCGTGGGTCAGGCATGCGAATCTCGTAGTTCAGGATTTCTCCATTCGGAATCAGAGGAGGCTTCCAGGAGACCTGAAGGAGGAGGGGAAAAAGAATAAAATTAAAATAATAGATCTCTTACGGTCACATTGCAGAAATACAGACACAGCATGCTACAGATGGACACAAGCGGGATCTAAAGATGTTCTTTTAAATCAAAATTGACGTTTATTTTTAAAGGGAAATCAGTTAGAAATCTAATCCTTAGTTTTAGTGAGATTCTCAGTAACTGTTGTAACCATTGAAAAATCTATTATTTTGCTTTACCAATAAAATGTGAACACTCCACATTACTCAAAATTCCATGAGATGTTCAGATGCAATAGCAGAAGTACAATAATTATGATAAGTATCACTGACACTTATTTTCTTAGGGTGAATTGCCTGGCATGCTTGACCATGAGTAGCAGAATAAAACCAAATCTTTGTTTTTCCACAGTTTTCAAAGAAATGTAATTGCATTAGCTTCTGTAAGAAAACAAATGTTTCTGCACTTTTCATATGATGAAATAGGGAGGTTTTCCCTTTTATTTTTAATTAACAAATTACACTAGTAATTATCAGACAAAGAACGGACAATTTTCTATTTTAGGAACTATAAAATTATACTGAGAAAACTTGATTGCAAAAATATTACATACAAAATTCATGTTTTTTATAGATTTATACACACACATGCATACGTATTTATATATATACATACTGCTACTCTTACTGTGGTTTTGTTCTTCCTGAACTGTGGTTAGGTGAGATTTTTCAGGGTTTTTTTTGAGGGAGGGGGTCGATAGCACATTAACATATATATTTATTCTTACCAGCTCCACTGAAGAATCACACACAAACAATTGCACTATAAAGTTCATGAATGTTCTAAATTATTTTTTAAGGCTTTTTGCCATGGTACCATGATAGAGGAGCCTTCAGACTGACACAACGAGGACATGTAACCTAATATGTATTAGGAATCTCAAAGTTTCACAAAGACAGTGTAACAGCATCTATCAATACTCATTTCCCGAGAAATCCCAGTGCAGGAAGCATACGAGTTTTGCTTTGCTCTGGGACTGTTTTCCTTGCCATTTACCCACTCATCTATAACAATTGCTGTCTCTTTTTCTCCCAGGCACGAGATAATTAAGGATTGAATCCAACACAGAAAAGAACACAGAAATGGAGAAAACGTAGTCATGCCTAAAACCTAGGTATATATCTAAAACCTAGGTACAAGAAAGAAAATACTTAAGTGTTAAACAGTAATACCACATTACTTTCATTTCTGTTAATTTGAACTTTTTCCTTAACTCTCTTAGTTTCAAAATAACTATCTTTAAAAATGCATATGCACAATTACATAGGGCCCTGGAAACAGAGAAGCTTGATTTATAAAACGATATTTTTAAAAATGGGATTACAAAATGTTGTATTTTAGGTACAAAAGGACCTCTTAGGCCATCAGACTTGTAAGAAAGCTGGCAGCAAAGTGCTGGAGAAAGCTGAAGGATTTTGATAACAGATTCTGGAATACTATTAAACAGAGAATTAGAACAGGGTGATCTTGAGTAAAGACAGCAAAACCAAGATTATTGGTGCCCAAATAGGAAAGGCTTAGCTCTGGCTAATTATCAAATGCTGTATTCAGATTTCTGTTGCTTCTGGCCTCAAATCATGTTCAAACAAATAAAGAAAATACCACTGATAAAGCTGTGCAAAATTTCACACAAGGTAGGAATTGATTCTGCACCATTCTCACAGACATTGAGCAGAATTCTCTTTTTGATGTATTTAATGTGATCCAGTGATAAGCTTAGGAAACAAAAAAATGGATAATTAACACAGACAACAGAAAAAGTTTTCAAGTACAAGTATGTGCTGGTTTTGGCGGGGAAGAGTTAACTTCATAGTAGAATGGGGTTAATATGGGGTTGTTTCAGATTTGTGCTGAAAACAGTGATGGTAACACAGAGATATATTTGTTATTCCTGAGCAGCATTTACAAAGGGTCAAGTCCTTTTCAGCCTCTCAACCCAGGAATGGAGCAAGAGGCAAGGGACACAAGTTGAAACAAGGGAAGTAAATGTAAAGAAAAGTAAGTGATACAGAGTCAGAAACTGGAACACAGGTTGTACAATTCTTGGACATGTATGGATGAAGTACATATCCTGGAATTCTGTTTCAGCGAAGGTAAAGTATTTGAGGTCTTTTACCTCAATAGTAATAAAGAAAATCTGTCATTATTGGTGATTAAAGCCTTCTTGTTGCTTAATGTTAGGTGGCTCCTAAAAAAAGAACTCTATGCCAAATACTTTGGAAAATGGTACTACCCTCCCAGAAGATAAAATTGTCTCAAATTTGGTACATTCACTTAGTACCAAAACTTATTTCCTGGAAGAGAGGCTGAGTTATTTTTTAATCACATTTCATTTCTGATGCCTAACTTTTATGTCTAAACCTACAAAATTTCTCTAACACAACTTGTGCAAGACTCCCCATACCCTGTAACCCCTTCACGTAAAAGAATAGTTTAATGGCAGGAGAACAGAGGCTGCTCCATAACCTGAGCTCCTGAGTTTCACATAGTGTGTGCCCTAGCTGGTAACACCATCAAAAACTCCCAGGTGCTACTTCACAGCATTTTTTGTGCTCTCTCTGGTACAGTAGCTCATACTGTAGCTCATAGCAGATAAGCTCTGTGGGGCTTACACTGGGAAATTTCTTTACATTTTAATGCTTTTTCCCTGAGAGAAATAAAAACCATTCTGAGCAAAGTATATGCGGCCAGCAGCACACAAAGTGCAGCTTTTTTTTTTTGTCTGGGTATGGATATCTCATGCAAAGATATGAAGATCTGTTGTTGCTCTGGTTAATAATTTTTTTAACTATGTAGTGGGATGACAAACGATACTCCCTAACCCTGCTGTGTCACTTGAGCTGCTTAGAATTTCCTGTGTCACCTGGGAATGACAGGACGTGGAATCCCTCACAAACATCTTTTGTCAAGAGGCAAGGGACTGCCTGACCCATAAATGAGGATGATGGAGCCAGCCTGGTTAGCACACACGTGGCACTACTGGACCTCTTCTCCTCTTGGATGTGCCAAGGTTTGAGGTAAGAACTTGGCAATGCATGAAAGCAGGAAAGCTCACTAGACAGGCTGTGTTGGAAGCAGTAACAGTTTGTTCATTGATTTGAAGCTCAGCACTGAGACCATGAAAGAGGATGCCCATGAGGAAGAGAGAATAAGGTAACTACTGGGAGAGATTAACTGATTCAATGTAATGACTCTGGAAGCTTTCATTTAAAGATCAAAGGACCTTATTTTCTCCACCACAAAATTTAGAGACAGAAATTAGCCATTTTCCCCCCATTAAACAGTTATAACCTTGGAATTTTTTTCCTTTTTTGACAGCAGTTGGAACCCTGCAACTTAATTCTGAGCTATCTGAGGAGAGGCATTGGCACATGTAGACTATTTTACTGTTCAGGCCTGGCTTCAATAGTTTGCTTTTAAATCAGTGTGTTTGGCTTCATTTTATTCTCATTTCTCCTAGATACTGCTTGCAACCTCTACAAACAGAATGTAATAAATACACTACTGAGAGCTTTTCACTGTTGGTCTCAAAGCACATTGTAAGTCTCAAATTGCAAATATTATTATTCCAGTTTTAGAGATAGAAAGACTTAATCCCAGACTAAATCATGTATCAGAAAGAAGCAAAACTCCAAACAAAGACCTGCTACCCTAATTCTGCTTTCCAGCCACTGGACTAGTCCTCTGACAATGTCCCAGCTCCCCTGTAAGAGCTGGGAGAAGAATTTCCTCCAAAATTCTTATCTGTTTTAACAGAAATTATTGTGGCTTCAATCACGAGCCAGGATCATACTGGAAATGCAAATTCTGAGAAAGGTCACTGATAGTTCTGCTCATAAACTTTGCACATGAGTTACACCCAGCTTCAGCAAGGACTACCACAGAAGAATAGCATTATCAAGTTTGCAGTTACAGATTGCTACTACAAAAACTCCTAGGACTTGGCTTGAGTGGTGGGGAAAACAAAAGGACATTTATGATCCTAAACACCAACATCAGAGAATTTCAACTTTATCCGAGGCAGAGGGATGATGTTGATGAAACCCCACTGCATAATCTATACCAAATGAGCAAGCTGTGCAAGAAATCACAGTCCTAACATGTGGAAAACCTCTAGTGTGCAAGTTAAGGTTGTTCCTATGGGTGTTGGAATATCCTAAGTCACTCAAGCAGCACTTATGTGTCAAATGAACCAAGGTCTCTCTGACCTTAGCAGCATTACAAGGCAATCTTCACACAAGGATTGATCACTCCTAAACAATTTCCCTGATGCACCAGTCATACCTGCATAAAACTGGAAGAGTGGTGAACAAAGTCCAAGCCCTTTTTTTTCCCTTTTCTAGCATGAAGCTGTTACCTGGGTGTGCTGCATCTCCCTTTAGCAGACACAGTTTAGGAATCAGGGTTGTTTCTACTCTCAAAATTGTGTTCTGGGGTGACCGAGGACTGAAGTGTTTGGAGAATGAAATAGCACAAGGGAGTTTTAACCTGGAACAGAGGAAGGGTCATCACAGACTCATTCTCTGACAACAGTGACCTGCAGAGGAGGAACACTGAAGGATCACCTCACTGCTAGCACTGACTTCAGTGACCTTGGAGTAATTAGCATTGCACCTAGCATTCTGTAATCAGAATCAACTTCCCAAGACAGCAAACATTAATGTGTGAGACAAAAAACACCAGCTCCAGAACATGTGCCCATAACTAATTCTGTGGGAAATGGAAAATGGATTAATTCTTTGTCATGCATGATACTCAAACTGTAACTACAGAGTATGTTGCTTCAAATGTGTCAGTGATATCTGTTCCTTACAGCTGAAATCTTTCTCCTGTGTATTTTAATCCCAGCCTATTTACAGAACAACAGGCATTTAGCAGTCCACTATCCAGCTTCTGGGCTAATGAAGAACAGAAGACAACCATAAAAATAGACTTGTTTATTTGTGTTTGCTCACTTGCATATCCAATTTAGTAGTGAAATCTGAGAAACAGCAACCAGAAAAGTTTATCACTATTGCAATAAATGATAATCTACTGCACTGAAAGAGTACAGATGGCAACTTCTGAAGCTACCGTGACAGCAAATTAATGACATTGTTCAGTCTGGTGGGTGGAATAGCAGCTTTCTCTACTTCAGTTTCTTCTATACAAATAACAGAATGGCAGGTGAACAGTAAAGTAAAACACTGTCATCTCTGTGGGTAACAACAAACATGAATGACAATTGAATGAAAAAGCCTATAACCCTTCCTCAGTCAGAGAACTCATGAGGAAATACTTCAGAAAAATAATCAATCCATGGAAAATCAATAACATTATTGAATCAATATGCGAAACAAACAAACAAAAAAAAGAAATTAGAATAGCAATTAAGTGCCACAGAATCACCACAGGCCTGCATTCCTCACAGGCAACATATATATTAAGAGAGAAGTAAAAATAATTCTAATTTTTCTCATTTTGTATCTAATCAAATTGCAGGGAGTTTCTTTAAATGATATTATCATGAAGGAATAGCACAGCACAAGAACTATATGTCAGTGAGGTATTTATTCCATCCAACCAGGAGGAAACCATTCTCTTATAAACTTTATAAACACTAAAAAGAAAAAAAAATGTTTCCCCTGGAGAGAAACATCAGGATTATGCACAACTCATGCCAACTTCTATCTTGAGAAAAAAGTTAAATGAAGGATGATTGGAAATGGCTGCAGCTTTTTATCTATCAGTAGTCCAGTTGGTGGCAGTCATCAGTGATGGGGAGCAATACAGGCAATATGAGGCAGCAAGTCTCTGGTTAAGCCAATAATTAAGACTACAGCTGCCTTCTCCAGGCCAGAATCCTCAAGATAGAATCCCAGCAGCAAAAGGGAATTCCTCCTACCAAAAGTTATAAGGCCAAAGTTGGAATATTTGCATACTACAGTTAATTTAGTTCAGCATACCCAGCCACATAATGCCTTTCCTACACAAAGAACTCTATTAAATAATTATTCACTGTGTAAACCAGCCTCTTTCTCAAGCCACCCAACCTAGCTACATTTACGAATGTCATATCAGTGTGAAGTGTGAGATTGAAGCAGCACAGCAATTGCAACCCTCACAAGAAAAGGAAACAATTTCTTTTCTACTTCTGTACATTAGGGTATAGCAAATCTTGTGTAACAGGAATAATGTTCATGGCATTGGCATATACTAAATAAACGGCTTTTGCAGTTGCTGAATACTTCCACTTCACTTTGGCATTTAATCAGCCACAAAAGCAGTTGATTGTGCATTATACTCTGCTACGATGAACATTATCAATTCAGCAAATATTAAAAATATCATGCAGGTGTCACAGAAATGGGTACTTCAAAAATTATCGACAGCTTTATACTTTCTGTTGCTCAAAGGAAAGCAAGTTAAATGTTATGGAGAGATACTGGTCCATTTTGATTAAAATGAAATGTTAAAGGAGCACACACATATCAGAACTGTTTATCCTGACAGTGACCTGCAGTGCTGATATTCTCCTCCTTGCAGAGTGAAAGCTTTGGTCTATGAAAATAAGCTGTACACTCAAGTGAGTACTATCCTAGAGCACTTTGAATTCTTCACATCCTCAAATCATTTTTATTGATTCAATGAGTAAATAAAGTAATGGAAATATATTTCTCTTGTTTTGTAATTTCTCTCCATTTTCAGCGGAAATAAATATTTGCACTCATGGTTAAGGGATTGGTTGCACTGACAGCTGAAAGCCTCTATTGATTTGCTACTGTGGCTTGGTAAAGGAGCCTCTTGCTAAACTTTCCCACAGAGCCTTTCCAAAACCTCCTCCTCTAACCTGGGAGGACAGCTCTCTCTAGGGGGAGAGGTAATTAACATCTCCTTCCCAAAGAGATGCCTTGTTTTCCACCCTGTGCGTAAGAGTTGCCACTGCAGACACTGAGGTAAGAGCACTGTAAAGCACCAAGAACTCCACAAATTTCATTTGAACACCACATAGGTGATATGTGGGCTACAATTGTTCTGGGCTTGAGCTACACAGGAGGGAAAGTAAGCCTTGCTAGGACTCTTAGGGGCACCAGTGTAAAGCAATTCCATAAGAAAACCATCCTATTTCCACACAGCAAAACATTTCAATCACTAAGGCAATCCTCGCAGAACACCGCACAGTTGCTCTGTCTGGGCAACTAGCAATTTCTGGGATGAAGGGACACAGTGGGTTTACAGATCTCCACCCTAGTTCTAGAGAATTTGGCCAAAATCCCCAAACATATTGTGAAGAGGTGCTCCCTTGTTCTTCTTGTACTCTCCCAGTACACAGCATTCACACAAGACCACCTCAGGGGCACAGTGAAGCCCTGAGTGCTCTCCGAGCCCTCCTACTCTGACATGAATTTGCCATAAAAATGCAGGGAAGGAAACAACACCACCTCTAGCAAACTAATCCATTTGACAGATCTGTAAGAAGACCGACAAGTAAGATGAAATCCCAGTTGCTTCCTCTGGTGTTCCCATCTGCAAACAAGCAGAAGGCGAGAAAACTGCTGGGTGCAGCAAATCTTGTCTATTATCTCATTGGTGATGAAGTGCAATGAGCTATTCTGCAACTACAGCTTTGTTTCAATTTTTTAAAGACAAGAAATAATGTATTATTAGAATAATAAATGCTAAAAAATGAAATAAATGTCTTGCTGACCTGGACAAGTGAGAGAAATTTTAAGATTTTGAAGAAGTCTTAGAATCTTAGAAATCAGAACTGAAGTAATATCTCAGCCATGGGATACTCTCTGCACAGAAACTGCACCTGACTTTCTATCATTGATGATGAATATAAAATGGAGCAACATTAAGTAAATTAAAATACTTGATAAATACAAGAATTTTATGTCGATATCAGGGAAGAACCAATGCTCTGTACAGTAACAGAGAATTTAGCAGAAGAGATACTCAGGAGTGAATATATTTGGAGAGACATATACGTAAGTCACTTTTCTCAATTCAATGCTGGCACCTTAAACTATTCTGAATATTTTAACTTAAATATTTAAAATTAATGAAAACTGACAGTAAAACCGATTCATGGAAATAAAAACATCCAGGCTTCAGCATCTTTGACAAAAATTGATCTTAACAGATCCAAAAAATATATTGTCTCCAGGTGAAAAACACATGTCTAAGACTACATGAGCAACAGTGACACTAAATTTGACCACCATTCATAGAGGAGTTCATACAGTTTGGACATTAAAGGGCTTTAAAGAGTTTTGAATATTAATGACAGGCTGGAGAAGAAGAAGGAAAATAAGCATCTGAACTCTTCAGTAAGAAAGGGAAAACAAATTTTAAAAACAATCCTGTAGTGAAATTTAATTATTATAAAGTAAAAACTGTATTGTCTGAATTCAGATTTCAGAAGAAATAAATGACTCAACTAACTTTCAGTACTGGTAGCTTACTTAATCTTGGAGTTGAGAAAAATACAATAAAATTACAACTGTACACATGTGTCTGATCTCAGGAAAAGATATCCAGTAAAGAATGACACAGTCTCTGATAACCCACAGGCTTTTAAAATAGGATTGAGTGTTTAATGCACTCGGAGGAAAAAAACAGGGGTAAGATATAAAATTATTATGTTCTTACCACATTAACTGGAGCTTCAAAGGTTGCAGTGAGTCTTTGTGCTCAGGGTTGAAGCCAACGCAAAAAAGCTCATGCAGTGAAACGTGGACATGTGGGGAAACACGCAATAGAACTAAAGCTACTATTTACTCAGCTTCTGGCAAATCCATGAAAAATGCTTTACTAGAAATTGTGGGGAATATTAAGATATATCTACAGAAGTACAGAGGGCAGAGTCCTGGAAGTAGATTGCCCAAATCTTCAATAAGCAGTCTGGCAATTCATCATAATTACTAGTGGTCGATCGTTATTAATTCTTACAGTAACCATTGTACTCATATTGAACTGATTTGCAATTAACACAGAGGTAACATGCAATTCCTTAGACATTAAAACATAATTTCATAAGCTCAGGATTTTTTGTCTAATAGCATTTTTTATAGTTTAAAATTATGTGTGAACAAAGAAAAAATATCAGCATTGGTTTAGTGCTGAAATTCATACCCTCGAAATATTCAGATTGCATTGGTAACACCACTGTGTTTACCTTTTGAAAATACAATGTATACCAAAAAATAATAAATCTAACAGATGAACTTCAATCTTATGCAAATGTCCTTTGTTTTGTGCTCTGGTGAGCAAGCTACTGTACCAATACTTTTGGCATTAGTACAAGACTGAATCCATGGAAGCATGTGTGTATTTACACAAAAGAGGCTTCTAAGCTACAAAAATCCCTCTTGTTTGGTTACACTAATTTCCCTTGAATGAAGTTTGTATGCAAGCCAAAACAATGGTAGTTATCCTGTCCTCTAGAGTTCATTCCCAACAGAACGATGTGAATAATTGAAAACTTCCTATGTAGTCCTTTAAGACTCGTCTTTCGTAAATCAGGAGAACAAAAATGCTATTTTTTCTTCATTAGCCATTAAAAAAAAATCTGATAATTATACAGAAGACTTAATTACAGAAAAAAAAATTACTTCTAAGCATTTTAATGAAGTCTTGAAATTTTGGAGACAGTAGTAGGTAATTTTCTGATCTGATTAGGAACTTAAAAGTAATCTTTTAAGTTTAATATTGAAAATACCTCAGGTGTGCAAAGAAGAAAATGAACTGGAATATAATGCCAGAGGCTGGTGTAAAGAAAAAAAAAATGGAAAGGAGTCTAATGCTTTTGAGCCAAAGCACAGACACTAATTATTCAACTACCCCTGCAGCAATGAAGCCTGTTGGCTCAGCCAGTAGATGTCTCTCTTAAATACACAGTTGCTACAAGGAAAACACGTTAAAGCCATGAGGCAGTGAGAATTATTCTCACCTTGACTGAATAGGGTCCCAACGCTTCTGCGTCTGGTGGCTGGACACCGGCAGGTCTTGAAGGCCTGGTGGTAACTTCTGCCCAGGCACTGCTGTTGGTGCTCCCGTGCAGGGTGCTCATCAGCACTCTGTACTCAAATTTCTGCCAAGGGCTCAGAGCAGTGCTCTGGTCAATGTAGCTCATGGTCTGGCCAAAGGGGAGGCGTGCCACAGTTGAGATTTGCTCTGTTCCTTTGACCCTCCTCTCTATGGTAAGGTTTTCCACCAAACCATTTGGGCGAGCAGGTGGTTGCCAGGATATGACCACAGAAGTTGGAGTATCAGAATAGAGTTCTGGAGCAGGAATATCCTCAGGGGCATCTGGAAGAGTCTGTATTTCTGGGGTTGTGGGTGAAAGAGAGCACCCTTTAGAAGTGCATCCTTCTACCTGAAACACATAGACACTGTAAGGATGCAAGTCTTCTACAGTGCAGTTAGATGTAGTTCCTGGCACTGTAGCATGCAGCTGGCCATTTTGGTAAATATTATAATGTGTGATGATGCCATTTGGCTTTAAAGGATGCTGCCAGGCGATGCTCACTGCCCTTGCTGTAACATCCAATAGAAGTGGTGGATCTAAAGGTCCAGGTTCTGTAATAAAATTAAAAAAAAAAAAAAAAAAGGAAAGATAAATTACTAACAATTTGTGATTTTTAAAATCAGTATCAGCAAGATGTACTCACCAAATGAGGCTCAAAAATCAGAAAAGGAGCTCAGGTCTATTAAACAGCCTGTGTCTTTTGAAAATGTAGGCCCAGACATTCAGGGGATGAATGTGGCTCTCTTCTGAAAGGCAAGCTGCTCACCTTTCCTAATCCCAACCCTCTTCTTCTGTATCCCTTTTTCCTCCTGCCTCTCAGAAGTGCCCTATCAATACTGTTTGCATGAGGAGAAAGTGTATGGCTCAGTACTACTGTAGACATGCAGTCCTAGCTTTTGGGGATGTTTTTCTAGAGCTCTAGGTACTAATCGCAACCAACAGCACAAGCATAACAATGCTGTGAATTTTACAACTCAGTAAGCCTCTACTGCATCTCTCATTATATATTCAATATTTTGCTTCATTCTGTTTATAATTCTAATCCATTTTTTGCAATTTATCTACTCCCTGTTAATATTATAGGTGATTTTTTACTTCGACTGTGACAGAAGCTGCCGATTTAGCTCTTTCACCTGCTGATAAATAAACAATGCACAGATCTGACCTTTAGGTTAACAGGTTTTATGCTTGCTCCACTCAGCACTCTAACTGATTCAATTATCATAAAGGTTCAGGAGCTTCCATGAATACTGAAAAAGACCGACCATATGCCTGCATAGGTGTTGTGGAACAGCAAATACTCTGCAGCCCTCCAGAGAAATTCCTTAATTGTAAATAATTTCACCATGCGACACAATCAAGTCACCTTGAATGCAAAACCCTCAGCCTGTGGAGGCAAAGTGTTATTTAAGCTTTACTGGGCTGCGTTAAATTCTGCAATTTGAAGGGCTGTTAAGTTTTTCAATTGAAATTTCATTTAAAATGCAGGTGCTTTTTATTATATTGAGGCTTTACTGCTCTCTAGGTACAAGCATGAACATGGTGCAATAACACAAATCTGGCTCAATCACTGATCAGTAACAGCTGTAATTCCAGAACATTTAGCATTCTTATAAACCACATCCTGAAATCTATAAATTGCTACAGCAAATCAAGAAAATACTATATTCTCCCCTATTCTGCCCATAGCAATATTGACATTTATGAGATTTTTCTGTGAACGTTACATTTTATTGAAATCTTAAAAAAATATATACTTGGATTTAGTAATTGTTTAAAATAGCTTTAGATTTGGGGATTTGCAGGGGGAGAGGGAGAAGAGAGGACCTACATTTAGAATTATAAGGGTTCAAAAATTTAAAATTCATTAGTGATTGTGCCAAGACTTCAGGGGAGGTGACATAGCGTATGCTGAATTCCGTTGTAGTCAACAACACTATTATTTAATTCCTGTTGTCCAAACCAGAAGGAACATTATAGGAAGAATAATTTACTTCACTGGAAGTTAAATAATTCCTGACAAATTTAAAGGAAAAGGGGGGGGGGGGGGGGGGGGGGGGGGGGAGGGAATGGGGGAAGGAATCAAATAAATCCAGCAGAATTAGTTGCTCCTTCTATATTTTAGAGTAACAGTTGAAGGAGTCAGAAGTCCCTGTTCTCCTCTCACATACAAAGAGGTAAAGAGGTACATCAGGATTGTTCCAGTGATGTCTGTGAAAACAGTGATGTAAAATTTGGACAGCAAGCTTTTTTTTTTTTTTGCTATTGAACTTGAAAAGTAACAGCATTTTTTTCTTTCATTATATGATGCATCACAAAGCAACTCCATAAATCTCTGCTGTATCACGTATCCTGCTCTACTCACAGTGATAATAAGGATGGAGTTCTGTATTTAATGCTTGTGCACACTAGGATTAATTTAGATCTCTGAATTTGCAAGTACAAAAGATGATCTGTTGTAAAGAGTAATTAAATTATATTTGCATGTACTCTTGGGTAAAATCAATTAGGTCGTAAGTTGGAACAAAATTTGGTCCATTATTTAGACCTCCCTGAAAGATGGAGAGGTGGAGGTGTAAATCTGAATTAGATTTATATTTATATCCTGTAAACTGAATTTTTTTTCTGAGGTGGAAAGGAAGGAGGAAAATTTGCTTTGGAATTGAAGACCTTGAAAATCAGTTGCTGCAAATTCTAGTTTAGTGGGGGAAAGGAGCTGAAATACAATATTTACCACTGAACGACAAATTTGCATTTCATCTAATTACGGCTCATGAGCTATTGCACTGTGAGCATCTGCAGGAGGGAGGAAAAAAAATGCAACAGAAAAGCCCCCCAGTATTCAAGCAGTTTGCTGTAAGGGAACAGCCAAGTCTTTATACACCTACTGAATAAGTTGCTGGCATTACAGGTGAAACATTCATGATAATTAGTTGAACCTGAGCTTCAACGCCCCCTGAGTTCAGACTTATTCCTTAAGGACAATCTGTAATGTACGGGAGGAGCTGTCAAACTTCAGCTTTGGGTCCCCCTAGTCCCTCCCCTTCCCCTCAAAAAAGCGTATTTTGGTAGCTAGCATACCTACCCACACATTCCCTACTGCCCTTTTAAAAGAGAGACTTTTAAGACTTTCTGAGTTCAAACAAGACGTTTGAGAGATGCTTAATTGGCCCCACTGGATGGGAAAGAATTAAATCCTGGTCCCCAACTCTCATTCAGTGCAGCTTCTTTTTAAATGGCAAGCAGAATCATCTAATTCTATGTACAAATCAACTAGCACGATACTGCTTGGTTGAAAGGGTCACCACAATTATGTAAAACATGAGTATTAACTATAATTGGGATAGTTTGCTAATACAATAAAAAGCTCTGAACATGAAAAAAGTTATGCTCGCAGCAGTAGCTATCACTTTCTAAAGTAAGAATTCATGGATGAAATGACATGAAAAAGATGGTTATAAAATTTTAATGGAATGATAAAAGGCAAAAGTCATCCTCTCAGCTGAATTCTTAAAATCCCTATATATCACAATCAGCTCCTTAACTGTAAAATCAATGTGGAGTATAACATGTTGTCAGTGTGGTTGTCACTGGAGGGAAGACTGCAAAGTATGACAGCTACACAGCTCAGCCTGTCAATGACGAAAATAAAATCATAAAGCTTTTTACATGGATGAAACTGTTTATAGAAGTAACTACTGAAGATGGAACAATGGGCATCTTTGTCCTTAAGATTCTTAGTTCATATTTCAAACCATTTCATTACAGTATTAATACTAGAAGGTAGTTTCATTTTGGCAAATGAAATTATCTTTTATGGTAGACTACTTCGCTCATCTATTTCAAAAGTTCAGACTTCATTTAAAATAAAGGCACAAAACTGTCATTAATCTTTCTTAATTCCCTGGCTAAAACAATACATTTGTATACTTACTGTGAGATGTGGAAAGCAAGGAGTTATACTCTCATGTTGTATTTTTTGGGAGGAACCTACATTTACATTTAATATACTAAGACATGTACCTGAACTGATGCCCTTTAAAGCTAATGAGAAATACCTGATTTGTGGGCAAACTCTCTCACTAAGCAGAATAAAAATTCTGTGCCTTTTACTCTTGAATCATTTACTCTTTTTAGAAACACGGACAATGAAATTATATGTATTAACAGAGTGTGGTGCCTTTCATGTACTGCTGACTGTACCCAGCAGAAAACCCAAATTGTGAAGCTCTGGGCATAAGGGACCACAGGAATCTTTTATCACATGAGATCACAGAGCTCAAAAGTCGTTAAGTTGTTCATGCAATGACATGCAATCCATATGAACCCCTTCAAATATATATTAAGAGCTGTCTTCAGACTATTAAGACTTGTTGCCCACTACTGCTCCAAATGTACATTGGTTCCAGAACTTCAGTCAAAAGTTCTAATTCCTAATCTGTAGGCATGTATGGGCAGTTTGCATTATATATCATATGCCCATCTTATCACATGTCCCACAACTACATCAGCTTAATTTGTTCTGTCCTTCTGCTATTCGTCCTGTCAGGTACTTCACATGATTTCTCTTCCCTTTGTCACCTCACCACGTTTTGTCTTCTCTTGCTTCCATTTCCATTTTTCTTTCTTGAGCTCATGCGAACACATTCGCATCAACTATTTATGGATTAGTTTATATGCCTCAATTATATGGACCTAACTTATATAGCTAAAGTAGGAAAGCTGTCCTCTCAGACAACAAATGTCATAGGCAGAGAAAGCAAGAGCTTCCAAATGTGGTAAACTGCATTATTTACCCTCTTGTTCTGCATTACCTATCTTCATTGTCTACATCAGGAAGATTTAGGAGAATCACAGAATCATAATCACCAATCTTGAGCTGGAAGGGACCCATCAGGATCATCAAAGCACAACTCCTGACTCTGCAGAGGATATTCCCAAGAGTCACACCATGGGCCTGAAAGTGGTGTCCAAACACTTCCTGAACTCTGCCAACTTTGGGCTGTGAACACTACCCTGGGGAGCCTGTTCCTGTGTCCAGCCACCCTTTGAGAGAAGAACTTTATTCTAATACCCAGCCTAAACTTCTCCTGACACAACTTCAGGCCATTCCCTCAGGTCCTGTCACTGACACCACAGAGAAGAGATCAGTGCCTGACCCTCCTCTTCCCCTCATGAGGATCTGTGATGAGATCTTCCCACAAACTGAGGCTTTTCATCCTGGAACCAAAGCATGCCAGAGAAGCACACCATAGCACTCCCTATGATAGGAATAATGCTTCCCTGATTTGACAAGAAGTAGCTCAGCTGATACATTGCAGGAGTTCTCTTTTTTTAATTTTAAATTGCTTTTGTATCTCCAGCAACTTCAATATGTAATTACTTCCAGTGACTACTGTGTGCTTTTGCCCTTACTTACTGTGAAGAAACATTGGGCTGACCTGTAACTTCATTATGTATAAAAGACATGGACTTGAAGTCACTTATATAAGAAATAAAAAATTGGACTATCTGCTAGGTAACTCACAAAATCTTCTTTTCCAGCTAGTGCAAGCCAGGCACTTTTAACAGGGCTTTAGTAAGAGCTCTCCATACTCGAGTTGTACACTGACCCACAGAACCAAAATGTAGCCACAGCAGAGAATATGCTGCTGATGGAGATGTTCTGCTGTATGCAACTCACTGGGCTGCAGACAGGCTCTGAGGCGTTCAAAAGCTAATCACGTAACAGTTAGCTTTTCTTTAAAGTAGAAATTTTGCTATCTTACAGCTTGTCCAAGTCATGGTGTATTTTCTCAAGCACTAGAAAAAGCACCTTTCTCATTTGGGAGATATCCCTCTGAACAGAAATCACACCATGTGGATTGCTATCAGACAATATTATTTTGCAGTCCTAAATCTACACCATAGGAACCCGGTTATTTCAGGTAACTGTAATCAATGTCTTTGCAAATCCCAGAGAGCTCAAATGCTCCCTGTAGCTAAAGGGAAAACCAAATTTGTATCTCCTTTATTATAACTGGAAGATTTAGCTTTACTTCTGGATACAATATATGAGATTCTGCTCTCAGTTCAATGGTACATACTGACCTCTCAGTTCAGTGGTCTTTACACTGATTACAAGAGAGCTATCTGAAATTTACATTCATGTTACTGAAAGCAAGTTCTAATTCAGAAACTTCATCAATTGTTTTTATCTGTAGATATTCCGGCAGTAAACGATCTGATGCTATACTTATCAAGATCACTGGAACAAACATATTTTATTAATGCATGTTTAGCAGGCTTTAAAATATTCATAGTTATGTATACTTTTGTTATCTGGCATGGGCAGGTTACACTTTAAAAAATGCATGGAATCAGTTAGTAGTGTCACAATCATGTAAATTGAAGTATTTGAAAATTCTTTACTGCATTTTTTCTTGCACTAAAAAATACCCCAAACCTACTAATCTGTATATTAAGAACTTCCATTGTCACATTCAAAATATTTTTATGGCATCATTTGCTAATTTTCTCTTAATTATTCCCAATATCCTCCTCTTTTACCACATATTTATAATAAATAAAATATAATACAAAGATATATTGTGAAATCATCAGCTTCTATTACTGGAACTCTACTGACTTTAAAAGTGGATGTGTTGATTCACATCTACTGCTGTCAAGTGTATGTGCACACAGACACAAACACATGCACATATTATATGCCTACAGATACTTTATGCTTTGGTGAGACAAAAATTACATATATTTACAGAATAAAATTCAGTAAAACACATAGATACACATCTAGTTTAACAGAGTAAGAGATACAGAGTAAGAGGTGGGAAATTTCCACTATTAAATTGTACTTTAAAAAGTCAAAGTCTGTTGGTTAGCAGGTCCAGGAATTAAGTGTACTTCTTCAACAAACTGTCAGTATAGGCAGTTTCATAAGAAACATGTTGAAACCTTGACAAAAATACTGCTTAGACCCAATGACAATCATTCAGTCTTAAGCAATTGAGCTGAATATCCTTTCACAGATGGCAGCTCTCCACTATGACACCACAGAGCCCTCTGTCACCACTGAAAGTTGGGTGGTTTTTTTTTTTAAATGATGAGGGCTGTTGGATACTCTTGCATCTCCTGTGTGGGCTTTCCACCCCACCGCTAACTCCTCAAAAGAGAATTTTAAAATTGTACATCTACTACTTAGCACAAAAAATAATTTTTATACCAGTAACAAGTGAAACCTTTGAAATGTACTTCTGTCCTTGTATGAGAAAAGAAACACAATGTGAACTATGACACCAGAGCTAAATAATTATTGCAATTGGAACAAAATAGTCTTAGGAGACTGGTTGCAGTTTTACTATGAATGCAGAGAAGTTCAATAGTATCATATACACTTTTGTACTGAAATAACTGAATCTCAACAAGAATTGCCACAGGTAGATAACACAGCTCTGGTATCTAAAGACCGAGTTCAGAATTTGAATTTACTTATAGGTAATATGTTCATAGAAGAATTAATAACTTTGGAGCTCAAATGAATTTATCAGATAAATACACTTCTGTTGTGAATTATTTGCTCAGCTTCAAAGAAAAAATGCTTTAAAATTTGGGAAAGAAACCCATTTTCTGCTCAATGTTTTCACAACATAGACTGCTGACCATTTAGAGAAGTGACTAACATCAAGTTGAGTCACTAACACTGAGTATTTGCCAATGTTAGATATGCTGTTACCTTGTTTAAGAAAGCTAACAGCTCAGTTCCTTAAAAAAAGAAAAAAAGCTGGAAATTGTATGTTTTCTATTTGTATTACAAACAACAAGCTCAAATTTTATCATAGATTTTTGCTTACATATTGAATCAGGTGCAAAATCCTATCCTGTCAACTAACTGGTTGTACCTGTACACTGACAGATGGTTGCTAAATCAGGGGACTGTTGAAAAAATTGTGGGGAGTGAGTCTGGAGAACACAGAACTATTAACAATGAAAGTGACGGGATTGACAATGACAAACCCAATTTCAGATCAGTAGGCCACTACTTTGAATTAACAAAGATCACTGGGAATGAAAAGTTCTGTGGTTGCTTGAGTGTTCTCAACACAGAGATAAGACAACTGTCATATACTATTATCTTCAACTTATTTTCTCTGAAATCAGAATCAAGGCCCTGAACATAAAGGAACACCACTTATAAAGCTATACTTACCAGTGTATCTTAAACTATATATTGCTGGAGGGACATTTTATACAGAAATAAGATACTGCTTCACAAAATACATATGTAAGTATCCATATTTTAAAATTAATACATAAGACAACAGATACTTGATGCTTTAGGAGTTTTTACACTAGGGAAGGAAATACATTACTGCTATACAACTGAAAAAATGAGATAACTTAAAGAAATTAAGTACAATGGCAGCTGGACTGTTATTTGTATTTTCTGCTAAAGGGAGCTAAATAAGATCTGACTGCTTACTGTCCTCTGCTGTAGTCATTGCAGTCCAGTTGCTATAAGCATTGCCATAACCATTGGAGGCAACCACTCTCATCTCATACTCAGTGTAAGGCTGCAGGTCTCCGACCCGGTGCTGTAAGGAAGCAGTAGGGCTGGGATGCAAACTGCAAAGAAACACAGCACGAGTTACTTCAGAACACATTCCAGCAGGTCAAGAAAGACTACAACATTTTGTCTTGTTACAAGACCAGCCACCCTGAAAGTGAGCTGTGTTCAAGGGAAGGGGACTTTTCTTGCTCAGCAGTGGATGGTGGCCTCGCTGCGCTCTGCGTACTCTAAAATGTCACCAGCAGAACGCCGCCGCCGCATCTGGAGTCGGTAGCTGGGCGTGCCTGGGGCGTTGTTGCGAACTGGTGTAGACCAGACAACCTGAAGACTGGTTGGAGTGGCAGATGAAAGCCTTGGAGGCATCACGCCATCTGGAGCTGTTGAAAAACATGGATGAATTAGAGCAGAGAAAACCACGGAGAACATATGCCGTGTGGAAACAGAATGCTCCATATAGTGGAAAAACTGTTCCTCAGGATCAACAGTAATGTTAACATGGTCCATTTAGTTTAACATTTTCACTACTGAACAATGCTGATTCTTAATTTTCTTCTTTCCAATACGTGAATATCATCTTGCTAAAAGCAAACCTCCAAACACCAAAAGTAATTCAGAAGCAACATATTTTCTACCACCTGTTCAGATATTATCTACTTCTCCCTGTGCCCAGCTCTGCCACCCTGAGAAGCTAAAGAAATGCTCACAGAAATGTTACCCAGCATGAGTAAAATTGATCAGACTTTTTATCACTCAGACACCTTCTCACCCTTACAAATTAATAATAATTTTAAAAGAAAACAGAAGAAATTGTAAGTTAAGAACAACTTTAGGTAGAAATCAAAATAGATTCTCTGAAGTCTCAGTCTGTAGCCCACTGTTTTGTTAAGGAAATTAATTTTTATGAAGTCCAAGAACTGCAGATCAAAATGTGTCAGTAATGATACCACCAATGACCTTTAACTGCTGCAAATTTCACTGCATGCAGTAAAAAGAACTATGACAATTTACACCTGTGAGTTTATGGCTTTGCTTTTTCTTTAACAAGAAACCAATCTGTTGAAGAAACTTTCTGTATTTAAACACATCTGTAACTTTTATATACAACACATCTGTAGCCATATCTCTGTAGCTCTTTTCTAGAGTTAAAACACTGGAAAGTTACTGCCTTTGTAATTTAAACTCTTGTATAATAGTTTTGCTTTTCATGGTCCAGTAGTTATAATTTGCTTTTTTTTTCCTTTGGTCTTTCCAACAGAAATCCTTTTTCATTGCTGTCATTTTCTTCTTGTCTCTATTGCAGAAAACCAGTCTCACAGATCTCAAAGTGTAGTTGTAAGCCTCAGGGCCTAAATTGTAAGTTTTAAGATGAACAAACAGTAATTTACAGTAAGCTTTATGATTTTCATTTACCACCTGTGTATGAGGTGGTTACTAAGAGGGGAGAAACAGACTTTGTGATACACTGTCTGAGTCATTCTCTCCCCGAGACAGGTGAAAGGATGCATCAACTCTGAAAAAGAAAGACATCAGTCACATACAATAGTTTTTATTTATACTGATATATACTTTAAAAGATACGTGAACTAGAATCTGATCTTTTTACTCTGATTATACTTATATCTGGGGCACTTCAACATTTTTCATCTCCAGATCTAAACTGTATTACAGGGCAAGGCACAAAACATATCCTGCTCCAACCTAAGAAACTTATTCCCTTTACACTTCAAGGTCTGTCAGTTCTCATACAAAATTTTTACTGAAAGCTGGCTTCTGGGGTACTGGAGTTATCAGGTACTTCTGATAGTTGGTCCCTAGCCCTACATCTCTCCTGGTTGTTTTCAAGACAAGATGAAGTAGAAGAGAACCTCCAGCTTCCCTCATTCCCTTCTGCTCCCCTCTGTCACTGTGAAAAAGAAAACATAATATGGGGGCCTGTGTTTGGATGCTCCTTCCTGCTGCTGTTATCTACATCCAGGGAAAAAGGCTCTGGTAAATCCCTAGTAAACCTGAAAAATCCTCCTGTTTCCAAATCCAGAAAATCTCTGAGACTAACATAATTCATGGTCTGCAAATCCCATGCCAACACCTTCAATGCCTATAAAGAGCTTGTGAGCACTTCACCTCAGAGGGAAGAAGGTGGCTGGCTTAACTTAAACAGCCCCAATATCCCTCCAGCTGAGCAATCAAAAACAGGTATTTGCACACCAAATGTCTCTGCACAAGACATTCAGTCTCACAGTAAAATGGAGAACACATTTATTTACCTTACATAACATTGTTCTGTTTAGCAGCAACATAAGCAGAGTTGTGTTTAAGTTGTGCAACAAAAGGTTTTCAAACTTATGGATGTAAAGTGCAGTACTCACAGATAATCATGTATTATTTTTGCATCCTATATAAGGTGATTCCTGAAGTTGAAGTCAAACAGAGATAGCACAAGAAAGATGATGCAATTAAAGTAAAAATTTTTAGTTCAGGGTTTTTAAGTGTTTTTCTAAGCTGACACCAACAGAAAGAATTAGTATCCCTTCAAAGCTGGGTACTGCTTCATTTGAAACTAAACTGTCTGCAGATTAAAATACACCAGTTTTTAAAGTTCACACAGAAATTCTACACAGCAAAAAAGGCTACAACTAAAAATGAATCTAATTATCTGACCTAGTAATTTGGCCAGGAAGTCAAAGTTCACGTTATTGAGGGGACAGTGTGAGGCAACTCACTGAGGAGGCAAAAGCGTTAAATATATTTGCAGCTCTGTCAGGACACATCACTTCACCTTTGTCTTTCATTTACCAATCTGTTAAATGGAGATAATAATACTTATCCCTCTTTGTAAAGCTCTCTGAGATCTACAAAGTAAAAGCTCAGATTAAGCTTTATGTATGTATAGAGGTGGTTATTACAGCGATACAGTAATGTTCATCAAAAAACAAAGATGTAGCTGCCTAAATGTCAATAACAATTCCACAGTCTGGATGTTATTTTAATGGTGTAGGTAATCTCAGCTAAATGTTCAAATCTCTTCTACCAACAAAAGCACAGAATAGGGAAGAGCAGAAAATTTGGACAAATCTCTACTGTGAAAGTCGCCTGACCCTGAGTCTTGTTGGTAGAACAAGCCAAGCCCACTACTTTCAAACCAACATATTTCAATATACAGCAATTGTATTTACCTGAATGGCTTCCTGTAGCCCACAGAGAATTTCCTCAGCAATGTACTAGTGAGTGTTCTCCAAAGGAATGGGGCAGGGGGGCAGGAGGGTACAGCAAATAAATTGTCAAGTCTCTGCTGAGTCATAATGAGAAAGGTGCTCTATTAAACTAATCACGATTTGCTCATTAAAACAGCAGAGCACTTACCCCCCAAAATGGTAATTCTAATTTGCACACAAAACATCCTCTGACTATTTCAAGCATTCCTCATCACCAAGGTCTTCAGTGTAACATTTCCCCCAGCTTAACCCTTTTTATCCAATTCATATCCCCAAGAGACTCCTCACTACCCAAGTAATAACTGGCAACAAGCAATAATTCTACTGTGAATTTCTCAACAGAAGAGCCATGTATCTATCAGCTTGATATATCGTCTTTAAGATGCAGTGTTGCTCAAAAATCTCCCCTCGAGCTTTAATATGACCCTCAAGGGGCAAGCACTCCACTTGCAACCTACTGAATCAACATCTAGCCCAGTAAATCCTCACTTAGCAGGGCAGAAAGTCATGCTTTGTATATCAAGAGACTACAAGGCAGAATAAAATACTTAATCAGATGTCAATTCTAATCAAATAATTAATAAACAGTTCCACGATACAATAAAAACTGAAGACTGTTTCAAGATGACAGTGATATATTGTATTCCAAATATTCAGGTACATGCAGATGGATTGAGAAAGATCTGATCCCTCCTGAAGCCAGTAATGTGCTAAGAAGCCTCTGAACAGTGTTTCAACTTTTTGCCTCAATTTCTTTATCTTCAATAACATATGCAAAAACAGTCAGCTTTTTAAGTATTTGTTTATTTTAGGACAGCAATCATTGTGTGGAATCATTGTGTTTACATGTTTATTCCATGTTGAAAGCTTTTTTTTTTTTTCTGAGGGGTATTCATTATATTTATCATTAGGATTTATCTGAAATGTAAATTTTTTGAAAGCAGATGACTTTGAGCAGGACTATTAAAAGGTCAACTACTATTAGGCCAATAAATTATTATTTAATTATAAAAATGTCTCTTTTCATAAGAAGAAGAAAAGCCAGAAGACAAGCAGAGCTTGATTACATATCTAAAAAATTGGTACAAACTCACACCGATTTTGAAGTGAAGTGTCACCCTTTTTTAACAGTGATCAGATATACTGATCCCAATGTATCCATAATATCTCCAGATAGGCATCTAGAAGATTTTGGACCTATGAATATGTAACTCTATAAGTTGCCACATCTGCATATATAAAATGTTTAGCATTTGTATCTTATCAAAATATATTTCATACATATGGATATAAATGATAACTGCAGGGATTTAACTATAAGGGAGAAGGAAAACAGGCTCTCAAGCATATGCACCAAAACAGCAAGGAAAAGTTCCTCTCAGTCTGCCTTTGGATGAGTGTCTTGCTCTGTCATGACTATTCTTCCTCTTTTCCAGGTTCAATTCACAAACCCTGTTTCTTTATCTTATGGCAGTGCTCGTTTAGGTACTCCTGATTAATTTTCTATTTCAGGTGCCCACACTGAGATCATCTTATTATGGCACTTTTTATGACAATACATTCTGCACTTCGACATTTGTTTCTTCTGATTTTCTCAGGTATACATGTTATCTAGCAGTTTGCTCAGTCCAAATAATTCCAGTCATTGCACTTCCCATAATTCTCAATTTGAGCATGTGTTTTAGTTTCATTTCAGAGAAAGGCCATGATGCTGGGCCATATGTCATCACTAGAACACCATGCTAGTTATAAACCTTTATCTCTTGGCAAAGCAGATTGCTTTTTTTTTGTTTCTTATCTTCACAGGTCCCCCAAAGTTTACTCTGGTTTGGTTTTTAACTCTTTCCCCACTATTCTTCTTTCTCAGTGTATATCAAATGTAAGATTTCTTCCTGATTTTTTCATTTAATATGTATGTGCAACCACATTATTTCTCCCACTCTCAGTGACTAGAGAATGAATAGAACATTTTTTGGATTTTCTAATTTTTTAACTTCACTGTTGGTTGTCTTCAGTTAAAGATATAGCTCCACCCAACAATACATATACCAAGGACAATACACCCTTATTTAATGCACATCCTTGCATTGAATCGCATTTGGAACACATCTTTGCATTTGGAACACATAATGTGCAATGTTCATGGTGGCCCTCTTGCTATCCCCTCTCTGGCACATTTATCTTAGGAAGTAAGGGAGCCCAGTTTTGGCAAAAAGCAAATTGAGAAATATAAAGAAGTAGCTAAAAGCTTTTGCAAACCTAGAGGAACTCCAAACTTGTTCACACCTCATGTTAGTGAAATTTTCTTTTCAGAAGTATAATATAAACAGGGTACAGAAATATCTTGTTCTCTCTTCATTATCTATCCTGTTTTATACCTCTGCTTTCTGCTGTAATTGTAATTTCATTTAAAAATAAATAGCTTTGTAAATCTATTCAGAAGAGCATTTTAGCATTAATCCTTAATGTTACCTATATGGCACAATATCATTAAGAAAAATTAAAATGAGGTGTTTGAAAAATATCTAAAATCTGGATTGTATGTAAGCTCTAACTGGGTTTTTCTGCACTTTCACTATTTGATATTCCTAGCCGCAGAGCATAAGTTTGATAAGGCCCTAAAAATCTACTTGGGCTTTACTCCATGAGCTGCAGACATGAAGCTTAAGACAACTGTCTTTTGAAATCCCAAAGCAGGCTTACTTATTCTTCATTAATACTGTTTCAGCAAAAAAAAAAAAACCCAAAACAAAACAAAAAAAAACCAAACAAAAACAACCACCAAAACCAAAAACCAAAACAATCAGACCTTCCCCTTCTTTTAATAAACTTTTCTTCATGTACAACCTCAACACCTGCAACCTGGGCATGGGTCTCAAGTGGAAATACATGTAAGGAATGCTTCTTTCCTGAATGTAACATTTCACTGCAGTCAACACTATAGAAAGGTCCTATAGATTTGTCACCTCACTTTTCCATAAGAAGTAACCCGCTTTCTTACCCATGTTAGGTGGAAGTTTGTCCATCTTACTCAGCAAGAAATTTACTAAACTCTAAAAGCTACAAAAGAATGCCAATAAGCAATTAGCTGAATGATTAATGATTTTAATACCTGTAGTAAGGTCATTGGCTAGAATTTATAACTGTATAGTAAAACTAATTATTCAAAAGGACTGTTCAAAAGGATGGCAAGCCAGTAACTGCCATATAACAAAATTCTTTTTTTTTTTAATACTATGAAGAAAAACCATAAGGAATGCTTTTACAAAATCAGGCAGAAACTTCAATCAAACAAACAGCTCTTGCTGGTTAACTGTGACTCTGGCTACTGGAAAATGAAGTATCTCTGTAAAACAGCTTTAAGAAACTATCAGATCTGCCTGTTTTTACTCAGGGGGACACATGTGGCAAGAGCAGTGGGAATAAGATCCTGTCTATCATCATGCAAGAACTTCAGTTTCCTGCATGAAGTAGCTTTAGAAATTAAGTTCAGGAGGTTTTTTTGGATTGCACTAATTATTAGTATTATTGGTATTTTTTGTAGTTGATTGTTTAGCAGTTTTGAATTTAGATTAGTTTTTCTTTTTCAAAGGAAAAAGATGAATCATCTTCAACATCTTACAGCGTTCTTTATAATTAGTATCTGGCATCAGAGAGCTATAACCAGAGGCAGCCATGGTACCTTCCACACTGATGGAAACATCTCTGGTGATTGCTGGAGGGGAGGAGACTCTTGGCTAAATTAAAATCTCTTTCTTAATGTTGATGCCAGAATTTCAGAGTACTGCAGGGTGGCTTTTAAGCTTGTAGCTTCTTGTTTGAAACTAAACGGTTCTTAGATAATTCTGGAAATCCAGAGACTCCCCAAAAGCAGCAAAAAAAACCCCAAATGTTATCACTCGTGGCTGGGAAAAGCCCAGGGAAGAAAGTTTAAACCTATGTAGTTACAAGAACAGTAAGGACAGACACATTAGAATATTCAGCTTCACAGAAGTTTTGCAAAGACAGAGAAGGTTTCCCAGGACACACAGCAACAGGATTAAACTTCTGCAAAAAAGTTTTCAATTCTCCATCACACTAAACAAATGCTTACTTTAAATGAGATAACTTACAATTTTGAGGAAAGAAGATGGCAGAAGCTGATTTCCCAGTTAACTCTTTTTCAGCATAATAATTCTTTAAATGGAGATTCTAACGTCATAGAAGAAAAGAAAGATAAAAGAAAAAGGAAAAGGCACAGAGGTGGTGATGTTACAAGAAGCATATGCATTGTTATGAAGCATAATGTCTTAAAAATTAATCTTGATATTGATTTATTCTCTGATTGAAGGAAAAAGGATAATGCCATATATTCAAAACCAGAAAGCACCATTCTACTTGAACAAGTGGATATGGCTTCAGCAGATGATTACTAGCTACACAGGGTAGTCAAGCACTGGAACAGACTGCCTGAGCCTGGAGTCACCATCCCTGGAGGTATTTAAAATGTGTGCAGGTGTGGTGCTTAGGTATGGGCATTCTCAGTTCAGTCAGAGAGAAAAGGAGAGATTTCTGCCAGGTTAAGCCTGGGAAAAAGTCTGAGAGGAATGTAAACCATTTATTATCTCTCTCTCTGTTCATATTTATAGATATGGTCTACCACCATGTGCTATTCATAGTGCACCAATGGTGTGAAAGGTTTTCACTTGGAGACCAATCATGTTTCACCTTAGCAATCCTGGTTATAAAAGAGGAATGCTAGTTGTTAATAAAGCTTATTCTTTGCCTTCTGAACTTGGAGTAATTTTATTCCCATCCCTGCCTCAACAGTGACACTTAGGGACACGGATTAGTGGTGGACCTGGTCATGTTAGGTTAACAGTTGGTCTTGATGACATTAAAGATCTTTTCCTACCCAAATGATTCTGTGATTCTGTATCTCCATCCAAGTGGCAAAAGGAACTAAGAAAATACAGCAACCTGAGCTGAATGGTAAAGAAAATGGGATACTGGAAAACCTGCAGTATGGATGTGCTGGTGGACTGTTAAAGAACAGACAACCCTGTTAAAGAACAGACCACCCTCAGTGCTACCAGCTGATGTGCATTTTGACAGATGCCTCAGTTTATATATCCCTGTGTGTACAGACTGGAGAACAGTGCAGGCTGCAAATAAATTAGCTCTGCAATAAGATTACCTGTAGTTATTTTTAATCCATAAATTTCTCTGTGGTACCTAATGGATGGCAGGAAATACTACCATTTCTAATGGAAACCAAGCTCGAGAGTGCCCATAAATAGAAAATGGATCTGACAAGATGACAGATTAGCTGGTGTTAGGGAGCCACTACACACAGTGGGTGGTGCAGTCTTATTATATCTTGAATATCCTACAGGTATCTGTGAGATCTAGGTCACTGGACTACCTTTTGGCCACGAAACAACTGCAGCCAGAACAGACTTCCATTTCACAAATGCTTTCCTTACTTGCAGAAAGCGAAGGAAAAGAGATTCCCTAAAGTTTCTGCTCCTAGTAATCAAGGCAACACAGAGCTGGCTTTTGTTCACAGCTATTACTTAATTCTTTATGTATATATGGTAATCACAAAAAGACTTTGACTCAGTGTCAAAATGAGTCAAAAACTCTAACTTTACAGACTGGGAGTATTGTTTTTGCTTAGAAGTAATGTTTGTTCACCTCAAGACAGTAGAAGTCATGCCAGTAGAATACCAAGTGCAAAATTCTTTGAAAATTGTCTTCTTAAAGTTCCATAAAGGTCTTGTAAAATTTTGCTCCCTGGAAGTCTGTTCCAGTAGCAACCACATTCTCACAAATGGAAGTTTAAAAAAAAAACAACTAACCAAAAAAACCCCAAGCAACCTCCCCCTCAACAATATACTACTTTGCTCCAATCTTCACACTATTACAAAGCATATTAACTTTTCCTGTTCACCTGAGTTGGACAAGGCTGAAAACAAAAATAACAAAGCAACAATATCTATTAAGTAGAAACTCTGGTTTGTGTGTCATCTTAACCTGCTTCCCAATTCACTCTATGGCATTCAAAGCATAGAGACTTTGAAGCACCCTATATTCTCTAGTTTTCTTCTGCAAAGTATAGCATATGTCAGATTTAGCTAAAATACCAAAAATGACTGTATATTTTATTAAAAGCCTATTTTTATTCTCTCTGTCTCTTTTTAACAAAAGTCTAATTTAGCTGTTGTTCCCTTAGGTACGAGGTACACAGTTCATAATTCATTTGATATAAAATGTCAGTTTAGATTTTTGCACTTCTTTGATAAATGAGAAAAAACATGTACATTTCAATTTCCTTCTACGAGGTTTCACTAACAGAAGCCCCCCTCCCATTGTGCTGCTCAAAGACCTTTGCGTTAAATTAAACATCAAGATTCAGAAACTGTAGGGAATGATATTTCCAAGACATACAGTACAAATACATGAGACTGGGAAAAAAGGTAATGATTTTTCCTACCAGTAAAGTGATGTCTCCCAAAGAGCATCTTTGATCCTTGAATTAGTTCTCAGTTATAATTTAATATATCAAAACTGTCAGCAGCTTTCCTTACATTTAAACATAAAGTGATATAGTCAGCTCCACAAAAAGCAAAATACAACATTCAGGGGTTTTCTTCCCCCACCCCCAACATGTGATTGTGACTCTGAAGTTCATCAATATTAATGAGGAAAATCTGTGTACATCAAAGGAGACAGCAAAGAATTAATTTCATTGTATCTGTCATCATTGGAGTGGTTTTTTCCTATATAACCAAACCCTGCCGTTGATCAAGGTGCAAAACTCTCAGGGGTGTAATCTGCACAATGGAATAAAGAAGAATCAAAATTTTAGTTCTGGAAATAAAACTGATTTAATTAGGAAAAATGACAACAAAACACTGTGTATTATTCTCTTATGTAACACACGAGGCCAAGGCTGACAAATCTGAACTACCACATTTACAGAGTAAACAAGAATTCTTATCACTTCTCAAAATGCCAGCTGCAATGCTATGGCTGTCACTTCACGTTACGGTCCAGTCCAACAGCTGCAGTATCAATAAATTAAGCTGTATTAGAAAATAGCAATAGGATCACATTCTGATGCTCGTGCTGAGCACCAGCACTGATGAACAACATGAATCCAGAGCCATGAACCACAGAACTCAGCATCCTCTCCTCTTGCCCTCTGTGTTTCTGCCATGCACACTCCCTCACCCCTGCCTGGGAAGTGTCATCAGCCCCACGTTACAACAGCAGAACCCAGAACCCAGAAAATAACACACTGCCCAGCAATTGGGAAACAAGATGAATGATCCAGATCTCCTTTTTTTTTTCAGCCAGTGTTCTCACAAGGAAAAGCTATGAAAAAATATAAAAGCTAACACCTCCATTTCACCTAACTGTGGCAGAAATCCCTGACTGTTTTTAACCCATCACAGTTCCCCACTAAATATAGCATTTCAATTGACAGAAACATGATCTAGGTGTTATATACTGAAGCAAAATACTTAATATTTAGGGTGAATAAAAATCAATTCAGGCAAGACTATTCCCACACAGAAGTAATCTGTTCAAAATATACAGCTGACTTCTCTGATGAATAGGGTAAAAGGATTACAACCTTTTATAGCCAAGCTATCCATATAGGAATGTTCATACAGCATTATTAAGTAGCTACACATCAGTTAATGCCCTGTTCTAGACACTTTCAACAAATAACCCATTTATATGAATTTTCTCTTCATTTCCTTAGATAATACTGAAGAACACATGAGTTCACTGGAATTGATGCTAGTGTGTCAATATACAACAATAAATGATCTGCTCACATGTATTTTTACTGAAAAGACCTCGGCTACCGTTGTCTTCCTCAAAATCAATCTTTAATTGATCAAATGTCATTTTAACACCACTGTGCTTTATTTAAACCCAAACCAGGCTGAATGTGTTCTGCCTTCTGTGCCACAAGACAATGCAGAACATTCACCCCAAAATGCATGCAACTATTCATCAGAGGTTGAAGTAAACTAAATACCTTGGCAATGCTTACTCTTTAAAATACAGATTTTCTTCAGTCTTTTGACAAAAAGTAAAGAGCCAGAGGAACCTTCCTCTCCTTTGTTCATTTTTCAAACATAGGGCTAAATTCTCCGTGCAGAAAATTTACAGCTGATTAATTCAGATTACAGCCATCAGTTGAGTATTTTGGACAGCAGTATCAATTTCTTATGAATAACCCTCTCAAACAGGCTACTTAGTATGTAAGAATGCTCATAACTTCAACATAAAGAAAAATGCAGAAAAGAGAAGTACTTTTTCTTTATATAATGCCATCTCTTCCGTTATTCAACTTCTTTTCTTTATATATTATTAGAAATTTTTAGATAATCTACACTCCTGATGCATGCATTTTCTCTGTACATACTGGCTGCATTAAACTATGGTGACACCTTTCACAGAGAGGCAATCCCCCAGCCTAAGCTAAGAGACAAGAAAAAAGGCTGACAAACTTTGTGACATGTATATTATGCTTTCCAGCATGAGGAGGAATTGAAAATGTTCTTTTTCCTTCTTTTGCTAACACATGCCTCTCTCTCTCTGTCTGTAAAATGGGAATAGCAATCCTCACCTGAGAAGCCTACTGGAAATCTGAATTAGCAGATACATTTGTAAAAATCATCAAAGTAAATAGGTCAGTATACAAACAGTAAGGATTAATGTAATTCAATACTGGACATATCCCTCAGCAACATGAAATACATTAATTCCCTTTCTCATTTTGCTCAGCTGGAATTAATCTAAGAGCATAGTATTTCTTTGTCAGAGGAAAAAGCATGATCTGCATAGAGATCCAAAGATAAAAAAAGACAGAAAGCAATAATTATACTTGAACATACATATACTGAAATAACATATACATTTTTGTGTGCACCTGCACATGCATGCCGACACAAAAATAACATCCAGAAAAAGCTGCCAAATTCCAGGAATCAACCATTAAGGGCTAAAGACTCTTATAGTTGCCTCTGTTGAATGAAAGAGGGTAGCACACACCAACACTGCATTACAGGAGCACCAGAGGAGAAGGGGTGACTCTAGTCACTAATTATCACTCAATTTCCATTTTGTCTCCCTTTTTCCGCCTTTATAGAGAAGCTTATTTCTACTCAGGTACTCAGACAACTAAGCTGAATTTAACAATGTAGATGTAACAGAACGAGGAGTGCTACACTAAGAAAAAGTAACGAAAAGTCAAACTTAAAACGCTACCAGAACAAATAATTAGCTATATGAAAGAAAAATACTTATTTTCTGAAGTGTTTTAAAAATTCAGATATAAAGTTTCAGATACTTTTAATTCAATTTCAGATCCTTTTACAAACTACAGAGAAAACTCCCAAAATGTATTTACTAAGAGTAATTTTTAACTGTATATAGAACCAGCAAAAAAAAAAAAAGCAAAAGCACTTTTATGGCAATGATGTTTAAGAAAGATTATCTTTAATTTTTTCCCTAGCTAAAGAGAGGAAAAGAACAGTGATTTGGTTTCCTGTACATTTAAACCTCAGTAAGGTCTTAAAAAAAACCCTTAACTATTCCCCCTCATTAAGCTTTTTCCCCTAATATGTTAACACAAGAAATATGTAACAGGGTGACAGAACTTTGCTGGAGGTGTAGAGTTCATTGCAGGCAGAGGAACTTCAAAACTTCATGAACTGTGCAAAGTGGGTCAAGCCTTCAAAACTTGCCACTTTACCAAAATGTTTTATGATCAGCAGGCTAACTTCCATAATCTAGATGCTTCAAGTGCAAAAACACAGAATGACCTGACCAAAAAAAACCTAGCAAACCAATGAGCAAACAAAAAACTCACAGATATTTGCCTTTGCTGACAGTTAATGGAAATTAAATTTTATTCCAAAAGAGTTGTCAAAAAAAGAAAGTATAAAAACATGAGCTTTTTAGAAAAGCAGTGCAAATAATTGCAGCAAAGTAACACAAAAATTGATCCAGTTCCTCTGGAAAATGGGAAATGTTTCTAAAGACAAAATTCATGTTGTGATTTTTCAGATGTCTTCTGTGTGTTTTCACCAGGAATTTCAACAGCATTTTATTATAGAATTCCTTCAGCAGAGCCTAACTTATCACACAAGCATTGCTGACTTCAGTTACAGTACTGAAAATTCTAGTTCAGATTTGCTCAGAATGAAAAGAAAAATCAAAATTAAAAAAAGCCCAAGAATGAATAAGCTTGAGTTTATATAAAATTGCCACACTTCTTCTAAATTGTGTCCTTTTTTGTGTACAATGGAAATTGGTCTGAAATAGGTTAATGTGATAGTAGGTAATAGTTTTAAATAATGATCTACCTCTAAATTTCACAACAGCCCATTTCCCTCATTTCTATATATTCTTCGGTATTTCTGAAGTAAATCAAGCTGTAGTTTTTCAGCATGGCATCTCCCCTAATACAGATTTCTTCTAAGAGCTCTTAAGCACAGTCTGGATCTCACTCTAGGGCTAAGGTTTTGGAAAGAACTGAGTGAGACCTCTGCAGTGAGGTTAATTGCCTGCTTACAGACGATCAATTAGCTGCTGCACAGTTCTCCCTGTCTCATCAGGCTCTTCCTAAGCAAGCAAAACACATCCATGTTCTTCCAGGCAACTAAAATTGCTGGTTTGATCTTCTTGTCCCAGCTGTTTTATGCTGCTCTAGAAGAGACAAAGGAACTGAGGAGCTGATAAATGCAGGTGCTTTGTGTCTGGAGTGTGGAAAGATCACAGTTGGAACTATGCGAGATCTACCCAGCCTCAAAAGCACAGGGTGCAAAGGCAAAGAGGAGGCAGTCAGAAGAAAAGGCCATAGTTGGAGTGTCATTGCCTGCTGGCAGAACTCCTCAGGTTTATGCGTAGGGACTTATATTAAGCTTCAATTTAAAGCAGCCTTTATAATATGTGGAGTTAGGCTGAGCCTCAACTGGCCGCAAGTAAGGAAGTGAGCAGCAAAGAGGGCAGCTCTGTGCCTCCCACTGCCAGAGTTTGAAGACACAACTGTTCAGGAATGAGACTTCTCTTGTCTCTTGCCATGCAAAATACCCACTCAGAATCAAGAATGGATACAGTATGAGCTCACTGAAAGGTGTGCTGAACAGCCTGGGAGAGGGGAATAAAAGAAGAAAGTAGCACTAATGAAAATGACAATCAGTTCTATACTGCAGAGATTACAGAATAATTACTGTTTCAGCAGAACAGAAACTCCCAGTTTCCCACGCAAGCACTTTCAGAATCCTACCCATATATCCCCATGAAATCATCTTTCTGGACAAAAGAAACTGGAATGGCCAGTTTACACAGCTTGCTACTGACCCTTTGTAATTAGCTGGGTCATTGATGAGACATGCAGGAGAGCTCTTCCCCCCTCCCCACTTTATCCCGGTCTCTCCTTAAAGTACCCATAGAAAAGATATGGTCACAATTTTTCACTAAGAACTTTCTGTTAACACAGAAGACAAAGAACAAAATAATCCTCTTGGATTCTTTCTTTTGGTTTTCTCTAAAAAGAGAAGGGAGAGAGAGGAAAATGAGGAGGAGAAGGAAAACAGAAAAGAAAGTGACGCCTCAAATACCTGAAATTTGAAGCAAAGGACATTCTTTCAAAACAAATTTTATGGTGTCACAAAATGTGATACTAGGAAACATAGGAAAACAAATCTGTCTCACAGGGAAAATTCTAGCATATTCAAGTATGATTTTTCTTCCAACATAATTCTGACTTAGCATCAGTTTTCTTTGTTTATTGAATATTCATTCCTCTAAGGAGACCTGCTGGCTTCCGTGATCAACCTCCATGAGCAAATGCTTTCAGATGTGAATATAAGTTGTATTATGTGGTTCCTACTTGTTTGCATAATTAGATCAGTGGTCCTGTGATGAGGTTCAGTATCCAGTCTCTGAGGTGTTGAGACTTAAACCAACAGTGGCCGAAACCCTCTGGTTGCAGGACACCATCTCCTGTAGATATTGAACAAACATCAACAGCTACAGGTGTGTAGGCTCAAGTTTTGTTGCTGAGAACAAGCCCAGGCAGTGGCATGCAGCATTCCACAGAAAGAAGGGACCTGTAAGGGGCAGGGGCTTAAAGGCCTAAGGCAAAATCTTACATCTTTCCCTGCCAGACATTCCTATGTTGAGCAAGTCACAGACAGGGCACATATATAAACATACTTAATAAATCATGGCAGAGTTTAAAGAGGCATTTCACTGCTTAGGCAGATTTTTTTTCAGAGTATCTTTCCTTATGTTTTACACAGGTGTTATCAATTCTTTGTAGTCCTTTTCTGTAGATAAATCAGCACCAAGGTAATGGTTTGTAACCCCCAGTATAAGAATCCAGAGAGTCAACTCTGCAATGTGGTACTGAACTACCATCCAAAACCCTCTTCAGACCTCCTGTCATGACTTTGGAAATCCAGTCTTTTGTCCTGCTTTGAAGAAGACTATTGAGACTCCACCTTCCTGCTTCTCAACAGACCAGCAGTCTGTCCTTCTTTTTTGCATCTATTTATTCAACATAATCCATCTTCCCATTCCATTCCCTTCCATACTCAGGCGTTGGGGGCCAGAGGAAGGGAATAAATGAATTTAACTAGAGTCTAAGCTATTATCAGCAGTGATTGCAAATTTCCCTTCTGCTAGCTCACCATTTCTTATTACAAAGCAATTCTAAAATAATGGGGTCTTCTATGTGCCACTACATCAAAAGTAGCACTCATTGAGGAGAAAAATGTATAACCAAGAACTCTGTGCAAAAGGTTTTCTCACAGAATTTTGCAGTTTTATATCCTTTCTATCACTGCAATTCATTTATCTAATTCAATTAATTCTAAAACAATTTGTTTTCCAGATCTTTTACTATCTGGCATCCTCAAATTAATGTGAAGCACTGGCTAGAATATTATTTTTTTACGGCTTCTACCAAAGCAGTTTAGGACAAGACAAATAGAACAAATTTATTCTTTCTGGAAAAAATATAAAACTCAAAAAAATTTACTTCTACCTCTGCAGTATGAAATTTGTCACTAATCATTTTAAACTATGCCCTTTTATGCTTCTTCCATCTCTTTTAGCTTTCTATGCAGTTCTTTGATGTAACAAAGACAGTTTCAGACAAGATTTCAGTTCATCTGGAAAAAAAGCTTTAAGTCTTGAGGCAAAAAGCAGTGTATTTAAAATTTATATACTCCATAATGCCTTTGTTCTGAACTTGAACATCCTGAAAAACTTCTCCTCTTTCTTTTGCTTTCTGACTGAAGATCATTTGTTCTCATGGTTTCAGCTTCTTATTATGCAACAGTGACTTTAACTGGTGGTTCCAGCATTTAAGTACATGCACAGTCATGGCTGACCCTTTCTGATCAATTGCCAATCCATACAGGTTTGACTGATAAAAGAGCCAATTAGATTTAAGCAAATTAAGGGACATCACCAATGTCAACCACTTATTAAACTGAATGCTGAATTCCATGCATACCAAACACTAATGCACGAAGTCCCATTAAGAGTTGAAATCCTAACCCCATTAGTAACTCCAGACCACTACAGGGTAAGGGTCAAAAGAAACTTTCATATTTATGGATTACCATTTGGATTCAGTTTTTATTTTTTTAGTCTTTCCAAGAACTCTTGAACCCGCACTGCAATTTTAGTTGAGACCATAGATAAAATAAATTCCTTATTTCTAAGGTAGTTTTTTTAGTGTTGACTTTAAGCATGGCAAATCAGCTTGATAAGAAATTAAGATATATTCAATCAGGTAACACTAAAGACTTGGTGTGCTTTATATTGTGTGCAATGGGTTTTAAAGCTAAAAAAAAAATGAACAAAAGAAATGCATGTTGGAAAAAAACTGTATCATAATTGTAAAACAGAGATCAGCAGTAACTTCAAAATTGAATACTCCTTTGTCCTCTATCATTCTCCCTCTTAGACAATCTTCCATCAAGCTCCATGAACTAGTCCCCACATTGTAGATATCTTAAAGAGTATGTTTTTTGTATCCTTGAAAAGAGTATGGTACATTTTAACACTCATTAAATAGCTGTGCGTTTGTACATAATGAAACCTTCTTTACTTTTTGATCACACAAAACTTCTGTCTAAGTGAAATCTTGGCCACTGAAGTAAAAATTAAAATTCTTTCTTATTTAAGTAGCATCTAGGTTTCATTTAATGATTTAGAAAGTGTGAAAGCACTGAACACTGCCTGGTGTAAAATTTCCATTATGCTCATAATTTAGCATGCAATGGAATTGTATAACACTCAAAGGCTCATTATAATAAAGATCATAGTAAAGCAAACCTATATTGTCCTAGATACACACGTGTGTGTCTGTACACGTGTACACATATAGAGAAAACACAGCACGTGAGAGAGCACTTCTCTCATATGCACTGCTTCATTTATTATTCATTTCTCTACAGATCACAGTCCACTGGACAATAGTATGGAAGATTTCTTTAATAACTCTCACTGCTAATTTAATTCTACTTAAACACACATATCCTAGTGAATGCCACATGCTTTTCAGCATGATTTTATGTGTAAATCAGGATAATATGTTTTCAGATCATTAACTAAAAGGAAGCATGAACTAAAACCTATTTAACCAATGAGGTATTGCTTTTAAACTACCACAAGGTCATAAAAAAGATAATTTCAAAGCTATAAGTTTTCTAATTGTAATCAACAACAATCTAATGATGAAAGAAAGTGTATCTTAATGGCTGTCATAAACTTGTGCACATCCTTGCTTATCTTTTAAGATTCTTTACCTTGTCATTTGCTGAAATTTTCACAACTAAATTCTGCTAAGCAAAATTGAAATGTGACTCTGGAGCTAGAAACATCAGTGTCTTACTGCTCAGTCTTAAATGAGCACTAAAACTCAGATATAGTTTTATTATTCTATGCAAGCATATATTTGTTAATAGCAGGCGCAACTTGATAATCAGACTGGAAAAGTATAAAATGTGCTGGGAATTGACTTTTTCCTTGTTCCTCAGTAATCTGTCATAAAAACTTTGTGTTGTATTTACTCACTTTTCTGAAGTCCTCAAACCTAATCCATCTGTTTGCAAGCAAGTTGTTTCATGACTCTTTTGGAACTGTAAGGTTTATGATTTTTCTTTCCTATTTTCTTTTTTTCTTTTCTTTTGCTTTCAAATTGTATGTATGTCCCACTACACTGTTCTTGCTCAACAGTTACACCACACATCTCTGAAAACCTAGTGTTGTTGGACTGTCACTTAAAAACTCAAAATTGTCTTAAATTAATTGTATAAATTGTATAAATTACACTTATTTAATGAAAACTAATTAGCTAGGGTGTCCATGAAAAGAATAGGCAAAAGCAGCACATCTACATCAGCTATAAATGTAAGCTTTCTTGAAAAAATACTAAACAACAACAAAGCCACAAAACAAATCATTGTACAATGTTTAGGGCATATTTGCTCAACTCTCTTATTTAAAATTGTTATGAAGATAATATCCAGACTGGCTTGCAACCTAATTCACTGTAAATCAGCACATTGTAATTGCCTTTCTTAGAGCTACATTATTTTGTGGATTCTGGCTCAATATATTGCCAATGGTTTGTATTACTATTATTAAACAAATTCTCTAAGTCTATCCAGTAAGTGCTCCTTGTCAGCACTTACAACTTTTACTCTAAAACAGATTACAAAATGCAGGTGAATTGCTCTATATTCTTAGGCTAGATTAGCTGTCCATGCCAGAAAACACCACCATTCACAGAAAAAAAATGAATTACAGAATGCACTTCTAACCTTCATAATATGCTAACTACATAACCATGTATTTTCATTTTCTAGTTCTTAAATGGAACAAAGTGACAAATTAGAAGCCAAAAAGAACAATTTTGTGAGTAAGAACTACTAATACCAACATATTCTTCTGAACTTCAGTCCTCAGCTGTGATAATAAATAATGTTTTGTTGAACAGAGTGTTTGTGTAATTGTTACATACACAGAAAAAGCACTTTTTCATACTTACCTCCTGGAGGCATGACTATGGTTATAGCATCACTTATCAAGCTGCCTTGGCTGTTAGAAGCATTCACTTGTACTGTGTAGTTAGAAAATGGAATCAGTCCTTTAATGGATACCCATACATTGAATTCCTTGCTGCTGCACAACATCCGAGTATCATTTACAATAGAATAATTAGCATTATCTGTTATGGAAAAACAAGAGGGGAAGGGAAAGAACAAATGTTAGACCTTTCATCTGCTACAATTCACTGTCTTTATGAAGCAAGTCTTATTTCTCAACTCTAATGAAGAGTTGCTATTTATACCAGTAACACAAACCCATTTTTGGTTTGTTAGGAAGAAAACTTTTTATTCACAGTTTCTTCTCCTTCTGCCAAGTTTGTGGCATTTGTAAGTCTTGGGAAATAAACAAACCAATACACAAACCAACCAGTTGCAAAGCTGATTGCTATGTACAGCAAACAGAAGTTCCAGAACAGTTCTGTGATAACTACACATTCCAAATATTAATGATAACTCTTATGAAAGACTGGCAAAACTTTTTTAATTTGCTGGAAAAATGCTTAACTTAGGAGTTGATAAGCTAATTCCACTGCATGAATAACAGTCATCTGCAGTAACAGATTTTACAGCATGGCCTGCAGTTCTCTCAAAGACAAAACAAGGATTTGAAGCACTCAGTTTATCAGTTGAAATCATCAAAGGACACCACAGCAACCTACATGTCCTTTGCAACCCTTTTAAGATCTCAAAGTTAAGATAAGACAATATTCTACCCTACAAAAATAAAATATCTCAAAACCTTTCCGAAATACCTAGTTACAATAGAAAACAAAAAATTGTATATGTCAAGTAATATTTTTCTGACTTAATGAAGACCTCGGTCACATATGTCAGAAACAAGCTGACTCAAATATTATCTTATGTTTTGAGTATATGAAGTGCAATATAAACAATTAATATTATTATTACTATCCATCACTACATGGAGAGCTCTCACATTGAAGTCAATAAAAAATCTGTATTACAAACAACAACAGAATAACACAAGTCTAAGACCACAGGTATGAGAATGAGAGTAAACAGACTATAACTATAAAAATATTGTAAGTCAATTAAGACATTGTCACAGCTAGAAGATTCAATATTTACATTTGAGTCTTTTACAAAATCTAAGTAAGACAGAATTATAAAAAACCTAGAAAAACAAAATTTTAATTTATTTTTTTAAGGGACATTCATCGGACTTATTCATTTTGATGCAAGTTTCAAATGAACTATTAAAACTGAAATGCTATTAAATCAGAAACGATTTTTCAAATATTCCATATTTCTATGATGTGCATTAACGTGTATTTGCAGTACCTTTCAGTCATGCTCACATGACATTTTACCACAGACAAGTGACCAGGGTTTTCCTCTAATCTGGGGATTCCTATGAACAATTTGGTTCCCTTAGGGTACAAAGCCAAGCCCTTTATTTTGGTGGTTATGAACTGCAATGGTGTTTTCAGTTCTTCTATTGGTAACATACAAAAAGCTTATTTTTTTTTTATGTTTTGGGGAGGGTGACAGGTTTGCAAAACCCTTTTTTATGTATCTGCCATGCAGCCTAGTTCCTCATTGCTAAAATTCTACCTGGACTGGACCCTACCATAGCAGCAGACCACCCAGACTACAGCAGCATAAAGGTAGAATGAGTTCATGAAGCTTGACGGATTCACTTTGGATTTTACTGACATCACCCTGGTTGAGGTACAGCAATAGAGGCAAAGCTTCTTTACATGCAGGAAGACCAACGACATTTTACACATTCCAAATACAGAATCCTGCAGAAGGAAAGTTATTTTGTCTGAGATTACTCTTATGTACTCGGGCTACTCAACCAGCACTAGAAAAATGCATCTGCATTATTTGATCTCAGCTTTTAAATAGGGTATCAAACCCTCCTTCTGCACCTTGAAACTGTCCCTCTGTGTGATTTGGGAGAAGATACAGTCGAACAAAGCACATTTCTCCTCTTATCTATCACAGTTTTTGTGAATTTTGTGATTTATTATTTGTGAAGCTCATGCAACAATATTTGACATACACAGTCTTAAGGTCCTAGGGACATTAAACACTTAAGGACTCAGTTTGCTGTGGAAAAAAAAAGACACATTTTTCAAATGCTTCACCTCTAATGTCTGGGAAAGTTTAAAAATACAGTATTAACAGATCAGCACATAGGCTAGAGTCAAACCTCAAGCATAAAAGAAATTGTCTAACAGCAATTTAAATATGCCAAATTCATGTGAAAATGAATTTTTTTTCCTATCAACAGTACAGATTTAACTTGGTAATATTTTAATTTCATCCATCTGAGCCTGGTAGGAAAACAGGTACTTCCTCTGCTGATACTTTTATTCCATTTTTAGTCTTTCTTCCAATGGCTAACTCTACTATATTTTAAAAATACAGTTTTGAGTAACAGAAAATGAATTAAAAGGATAACACTCTATTCCAAGTTGCCTGGATAACAACATTAATATACAGTAATTATACAATTAGTTGTAACATTAAATTCTAGTTATAGCAGAGTGATTACTCGGCAATTATAAGAAGTATATAATTACCCAATAATTAGGAGAAGTATGTAATTACATAACCATTTTATTCAGCTCAAAAAATGAACTTGCAAATTTACAATGAGATAGACAACATAGCAGCTCAAAATTTTTCACTGCTTCTAATAAAAAGCTAAAGACTACTTGTAAGTTTCCTAGCCCAAATTTTACACAGACAAAAGGTGTTTTATACCAATTCCCAAACAAGGAACTTACTGCTGCCGGCAAGTAAAATATTAGAAGAACATTTTAAAATGCAGGTCTTGCTGTGGCTGACTTGCAATATGGAGCTTTGCTACTTCTCACTGCCTAAACTGTGCTTTCAGTGGGCTGGAAAATGCAGGCACGTAGGTTCAGCCTGACAGAAAGCGATACAGCGATAACCCTGCCGTATCATTCCATGCCATTCCTGCCCAGATTGCCTCAGCGTGGACCCAATTTGTGAGTATAAGTGGATGAGCCCTCCCTTTGTCCAATTTTCTTGGGTGTTTTTCTCTCCATGCTGCCCACACACCCCACTGCAGTCCAATGGCAAGTCCATTGCAGATCCAAACAGCAGTCACCACAGAGTGTAAAGTCCTAAGAGACATTGTTCTACTTGAGACAAGTTCTTCATACCAGAACACCTCCTCACTTCTGCCTTGTAATTCCTGCCATGAACAGACACCAGCACCCCAACAAGCAAGTTTCCCCCACAATTCTGTTAACATGAACAACCTAAAGGAGCAGAAAACAGACTCCTACACATCCATGAATGGCTCACCACATCCATGAAAGCTTAAGGCATGGAAACACCTGCACAAAAAGATGTCCCGACAGGAGAGGGCTCAGAGAGTCTAGTCTGTATAACTTCTTAAGAAAACCTAAATACTTTGCAGACATGAGGGGCTTCCCTGAGCTCCTTAATCTTTCCATATTTTTGCATAGCTATGGTTTTTTTCTTTTACTAGCCCTCCTGCTCAGTTCTCCATAACTCCCCAAAATTATCTGTGGGACTTCTTTGCCTAAGGCTAATTGAGAAATACTTCTGCTGTTCCCAGTTTATTCCTAGTTTATACCTGATCAAAGCATGTCTGTTTTTCAGGAAAAGATCCATATGAAGAAATGGGGGCTAAAGAATACCCATAAATATACTAAAAAGCGATGTATAGTTGAAACAAAGACACACAAACACATATATTGCATTCAAAATCCCTGTTTAAAAGTGCTAAGCTTCAAAGAGCAATCTAGATGGTGAGTATCTGTACTTGAAGGTTCAGGATGGTTCTGAGTGGACACTCTGCAGGGGACTGCCAAGCAGATATGCATTCCTGTTACTGAGCACCCCTGTAAATAGGTGAATTAAGCTCCTGTGAGGCAGTGGTGCGTAAATTACTGCTGTCCTGGGTCCGTCATCGTATGGGGTTCACTAGATTGAAATAACATAAATGGGTATCCTTTTCCATTCTTGTTATAATCATTGTCACAAGAATTTTAATGCCTCATATATTCCATAATTTTTTTCTGTGTGCTGTACTGCTCTGACCTTTTCAATATTCTGTAATTTGACTGGCTGGCGATTTGAAGTTCTCTCCTTTTTACAGCCTTATTAACTTGTGGGGAAGAGGTGAAATGCACAGCCAATCAGAATACCTAATATTGCAAAGGTCACAGCAGTACAGTATAGCAGCAGCAGACATAGAATACTGTATATTAGTCATTAGTATCCTGATATCTTATTCATGTGACAAAGGTTGTGAGGAGTGCAGGAAGTGGTACAACAGGAAACCATTTTCATGGCAAAGAAATAATAAAAACGAAACATATTCATCTTGCATTTAAGAACTTTTTTTCCCCAAATCTGGGCATGTTGAAAGGTACTCTTTCCATCAGGGTCAAAATTTATGTTTTTAAGGGAAAAGGTAATAAATTGAGATGTTTCCTTTTTACGTATTAAATGGAGAAAGACATGTTTTTCACAAGTGTGGGCAAATACCAAGTAATTCTATTAATATCACTGCATTTGTGATTAATACCAATCCATACTTCACACATAGCTCCATTATGTCCTGATAACCTTTTACATTATAGAACATGTTGCCCTACGATATTCAAGCAGACAGAAGCAGAACTATTACCAGTGTAGAAGACTAGTCAAAGACTAAAGGTAGTAAAAATCCAGCTCAATGAAGAGTTAATGTGAAGATCTATACAAATATTACTTAGTTAACTATCACAAACACAGTTGGTTTTATGCCTGCTTTATAGGACTGTGAGCATACAGAGGTTAAGCCTTGTACCTTGGGCCACAGAAAAAGTTAAGAAGATTAGAATAGCAAAATAAAAATGAAACAAGAATTCACCTTTTTGGCCTTTTTTTCTTGAACTCATCCTCATTGTCACCAGTTTCTGTCCCTATTTGAGATACAGCTAATTTGTGTTTCTTTGACACCACATCTTTGGTGGGAAATTCTGTGAATATGCAAGCTTCTTTGTGTCTTAGCTCATTCTTTTGCCTGTTAGCTTTGCCTATTCTTCAGCCTCATTAACTACCACAAAAGCTCCTTTCCTCACAGCTTTTTCTTTTCTCCATCTCTTCCTTTCCCACTGTTTCTAATGGAGTATTTAGAATAAAAATATCACTTTCCATTAGTTTGATTATCCCAGTAGAAAACCAGCTAAAATACTTTCTTGGCATTATTGGCAACTTTCTTTTCTTAAGAACTGTAATAATGAACTGTTCTCAAATTGTCATCTCAATTGTTATATTGACTTGTGAAGTAGTTTGGCTTTGATGCCATACCCCCTTTTTCAACAAACTATTGGGGGGGTTTTATGTTTTGAGACGAGGTCTGTTTTTATGTTTTGGCACTCTGTTTTGGAGGATTTTTTGTTTGCTTTTTTCTTTCTTTTTTTCAGATCAGCATACTGCTGATTTTTTGTCTCAATGTCTTGAACCACTGTTTATTCCCCTTCTCCTGACTGACAGATGTATTGTTCCTATGGACATATCATGGTCACAGTCCATCAAACTGAGTTCAAAACTTAAAGACTCTTAACACATGAAAACTTCACTCTCATGGGCTAGGAGGAGTTGCTGAATGAGTCAAAATGGGTAATTTAAAAGTGCTGGGGGAACTGGAAAAATTATGAATCCAAAATATTAATTTTCCTGTAGATAAGAAGAGTTTCACATTATCTACATTAAAAAAAATATCTTTTTCCTTTTTTCCTGAGAATTAAAAGTAGCCTTTAGTTTTAAAACTGAGATATGGAAAATATTTGAAGAGCAAGATCAAAATCTGTGTTGGCACATACAGCAGAAATATGAAACTTAGAAGATCTAGTTTCTAACTTATAGTTTCTGACTGGTACTCAAGTCATCACTCAAAGAGGCTTCTTACAGACTCTCATTTGGTAGAGCTATCTTAGATTGTCTTGAGAAATACAGACACTGTCTGTATATACACTGCCTGACTGACACTGGAAGGGGATTCCTCCTCTATTCAGCCTGGTGAGACACATCTGGAGAGTTCATTCTGTTCTGGGATCCCCAGCATAACACAAAACTGGACTTACTGGAGTGGACTCCATGCAAAGATGATTAAAGCCTTGAAGAATATGTCACACAAAAAGGGTTGGAGAGAACTGAGGTTGTTCAGCCTCAAGAAGAGGAGGAAGGATCTTAAAAATGCATAAAATGTTAAAAATATCTGTTGTGAGGGCATAAAGTAGCCAAATATTTCCCAGCCATGGACAGCAGCAGAACAAAAGACAATGAATACATACAGAAAATATAAAAAATGCAAACTATAAAAAAACCTGTTTTCATTTTGACATTGGTCAAACACTGGAACAAGTTGCTCAGGATCTCCAACTTGGGTGATACTCAAAAGCCAGCTGGACACTCTCCTGGGCAATGTGCTCCAACTAACCCTGCTTGGAGAAGAGAGCTTGAACTGGCTGTTCCCTAGAGGTGCTCTCTGACCTCAGCTGTTCTACGATTCTATGAAAATTTTCAGAACACTTCAAGAACCCTAAGGCAAAGCAGGGGCAATCATTATGATGAAAGCATGTTCCTGTCAGTAGAAATAAGTGATTATTAGTGTTACAAACACTAAGTAATGTGCATTTATGTACTCATTAATTCTATGGACTGAAATATGAATAAAGCCCCCAGCTTGATGTGAGAGCTCATACAAGAAACTTAGCACAGACCCCATGGATGGTTAATGACTGCAGCCAAGATTAGGCTTTGTCATGATTGCAGGCAGGAAGGAATCTTCAGTGTGTGGTCTCATCAACCCTTTTTAGCTTTCAGCTCAGTGCCATGAGGCTTTGAACTAAAAAAACTCTGTAATAGTTGCTGAAGCTGACAAGAAGAAACCTTTTTGATTTGAATTACTGTTGTAGTTTTTCTCATTTCTCTCTCATAATCACAGAAACATCTAATGAGTCTTGCAGCTGACTCAGTCTCATTTAGACCTTCCACTTAAAACAGCGTGTTTCAGTATAGTGTTACATCTCTGCTGTAATTATATTAATCTCTACTGTAACTCCATTTTTCTGCAATAGCACCAGGAGGCATCAGCCCTGGACCCCCCACTCTGCACACTGTACACAGTGGTTTTGAGACACACAGTAAGAATGCAGCTCGTGACCTAGACCAAACTTTGGAAAGCATTCTATGAGTACAACCAACTTCTCTGGATTTCAAAAAGGTTTCCAGTGTCTAAGCACTCTTATTCTGATACAAACAGGAGGAAGTGTCCCAGCACAGTTTAGTAATCCAAGTGGCAAAACGTCACATTTGACATGAGACATCAAAGATCAAAAGCATTTGCTGCACTTGCAATCTTAAACTGATGACAGAGCATATAGTTACTGACTTCATCCCTTGTGTTTGAGGGGTTCAATAGATAAATTATGAGACTTTATCAAGTTTATTTCATGAGGGACTTTATACAGTTAAAAAAAAATCAGAAACATTGAGATTTTAAACCTTCAAATTTGCTTCTCCATGGTTAGAACATTCTTTCTCTAGCTGCAGCAGTACATAAATGGAGATTATCAGAGTATCTGGTTTCTGAATCTATGCCCATAATTCATGGATGCCAATAAGAATTTTCCATTCTCCAGGGACACTATCAGAAGGAGACTAGCTAAACACACACAGCAGAACTTGGAGTCTCAAATCCATAATCAAATATCTAGATTGATTGTGTCACTTGCACTTGTATTGATTTCAATTGGAGCAGCTGACCCAAGGGAATAATAAAAATGTAGAATAAAACTGATTTATGAGAAGAAAATAAATCCTTTTGTGAGTGGTAATGAATTGGTACTATTTAACCCTTTCAATCACAGAGGGAGAACAATATTTATTTTTTCAGAATGCTGAGTTAGCCGAAAGAAGTCATATAAAAAAAGTCAATACTGTCAAATGTCATTACAGTTAGTTGTAATACCTTGGAAGGAATGAAGCTCTAAACTTGATCTAGGATTTTTGCCTGACATATGACATTCTTTTGGTTTTTCCAGTCACCTTTCATGAGGCATCATAAGTGATGCACTTGGAGATTGAAAGAACCACAGAATCACTCAGGTGATTGTTGTACTTATAAATTACCTTCCTTTAGACTATTTAGGGAAAAAACATGAAAAGTAACAAAGTGCACACAATTATCCTTACAAAAAGATGATCATAGTGATCTTTCTGGTATCACACTAGAAACTTACATAGTCAAAATATAATTTGATTCCCCCTTATGAAATGCAAAGAAAAACTTCAACAAAATCTTGTCAAATCCCAGTTTTCATCACATTTTCTCTACATGAGAAAACAGATGGGGTTTATATTAGTCTCTAAAGAGACGACTATTTGTTTAAGCCAACACATAGAAATACTCAAACTCAATATTTTTATCTCTGGAAGCTCTAGCCAGATTGTAAATATCTTGACTGGATTATGTCATTGACATTAATCATATTGTGTTTAATGGCATAAATTGGTTTTTTACATTTAGCAGTTACCATAGATACCTAAGCACAGTCAATGTAGTCTTCATGTGGGTTAAAAACACGGGAAGACATTCATTAACTAAAAGACTGTTTTTGCAGAAAAACTGATTGGCAAATTCCCTTTTACTCAATACTGTTTACCAGAGCCATCTCTAGAAGACTGCTATTATTCCCTAGACTATTGCAAAGGAGTAGAAACAGTCTTGGAGCCAATTCTACTACAGGCAGTCACTGGGAATTTCAGCCTGTTAAGAACTGATAATACATTCCTCACAAAAATGGGGTTCAGCCCTATCAGCTTTATCACATGAAACCAAATAAATTCTAAAGTACAAGACGGACAATGTACATGTGACAAAAAACATAAATATGGGAATAGAGTGATGCAGAAGATCAATTAAAACACCATCTGTGTTCTGAGCTAGAGTCTTCACCAAAGAAATGGTCAGATGTAGGAATTAGAGAGTGACTTTAATTTTGCTTTCCTCAGAGACACCTGCATTAAGGGAAAGAAAAGAACAGCACACCTGACACTGACAGGAATTTTGCTATTAGATGGTGCATTGTGAAGCTGCTCAAAAGCTACTGAAGCTTGACTAAACATTACTCAATAATCATCCTGTAGTGCATGCAAAACCATGAGTTTTCTAGCCAGGCAAATCAAAATTTAAATGCCCCACAATTCCAAGGCAAAATAGCCATAACTCCTGCTCTGGTGAACTGATTAAATATGGCTATTTGAAAATGGGTCATGCATCCTCTTTGTTTCCACTTCAAATGTCTTTAGGAGTGCCAAGTGTTGTAGATCTGTAACTAGAACTAAGAAGGTAGACAAAATGAGAGAGGAAGGGGACAAAATATGAAAAATCTCCTTAATGGCTGGTTTGGAAAAGCAGCTAAGGGCTCCCACACTCACACTGAGAGTGTGGAGGTCATCTTACTGGTGCAGAAAGTAGTAAGCATTTTGTAATAACTTCCATTTCTAATTCTCAAACCTTCAGCACAAGACAGGCTAGGAACTTCAAGAGACTTCAGCATTCCCTTCCCCACTTCTGTTGCCATCTGAAGGTGGTGTCTTCCCCTATCAGTCATTGCTTTTTGCACTAGGTTGATTCTTAACACTTCCTTTTTAACTTCTGCTTGGAGAGGGTACTGAAAATATTTGGTACACTGTGCCAAGTTCAAGACTATAAAGGAACTTTCTTATAGAAGTTGAATGAATAGATGGTCTGAGCTTTATTTATATATATAGTAAATATTCAACTCAAAAGGTTAGATGGGCAACACTCTGATATATACATGCAAAAGTCAACTTGTTTATGCGGTATTGCGCTGTTAGAATTCTCCACTTTGCCAAGAGAATGAGTGGGCTGCAATGAACCTTTCTGGTACACCATCTCCAAATAAGCAGAATAAGCAGATTAAAAAAAATCTTTTTCTTTATAAAAATATCTGGCTAGATATCTTGCTGAAAAATATGGAACTTAGATGATGTGTCATCAAAAGAAGTTATAATAAGTATTAAAAAAATCCTCAAGGAACAAAAAACCCCAAAACCTCAAACACACATTGATTTCTACATTCATAAGCAACGGAGTTCTGAGTATAATCCTGCAACTTCGTGTTATGAAACTCCCTAAGGACATCCAGTTAATTAAGGATTTTCTTTAGGTCAAACTCACATTCAAATGCATCACAGCATCTTGGGTGCTACAGATTTGGATTAATTTTGTGCTAACACAGTCGTCTGAAAGAGGTAGGAAGATAAAAATTTCCTCCAAATCTCTCCTCTGGAAAAGAGGTAATACCTGATTCTTCCTGTCCTAGAAGGAACTCAGATACAATTAAAAATGACCCTGTATTCTATCTGAACCAACCTGGGAATAAATAGGGATGAATGAGGAAATTACTTGAGGGAAATAAGCCTGACTCTGCCACCTTTCTTTCCCCTAAAGCCCTCTGAGAACTGGGAGTGTATCAAATAACAAGCACTCTAACTGGTAGCATTAGTATTTTATGGCTAGGAATAACCAATTGCAAACCAAATTCCTTTTAAGGCTCCTCCAAAGCAGGGCCTTAAATAACTTGAGGCAAAGCAACTTTTCATTACATTGCATTGAGCCCAAGCAATGATGCCTGAGCACCACAGAACTGGGACAGAGCCCTCAATTCCCAAAGTCCTGTTTGATCTCCATATGCTGTATGCTGGAAATACTTTTCTGGAAAACTAGAACATGCCTATGCAGAACAGAATGGTGAAGCAGCCCTGGTAAAGCTCCTTCCAGTTTTTAACAAGTACTTTCACAACAAAAAGGTTTCAGAAAAATGAAGAGTTGAATTAAAAAATGAAGGCTAATTGATACAGGTATTTCCCTTGAATACATTGTTAAATCATGGCCAAACTGTGGAAAAATTCAAGTAT